>CAWUFW010011806.1:0-588162 GCA_963921515.1 Calotriton arnoldi
TTGTTCATTTTGTTGATAGAATGGACTTTCTATTAATAAGTTGTAGTGTTCGGCTACGTCAGTAACTGAAACGTAGGCCAGTGCTATACGTTTTTTTATTTGATATGCAAAGGAGCTATTTGTTGTATATTCAACACTTAGGGGCTCATTAGGATGGCGGACGGACTGTAGTCCGTCCGCCATCCATGTGTAAACTGGGACCGTCCGCCATGCATGCGGCGGCCCTGCACACCCGATCAGGATGCGACCGCCACCATGGCGGTCGTATCCTGCATTTTGACATTGCGGCGGGTGCTGCTGACAGCAGCACCCGCCGCGATGTTAAAATGCCATGTTGTGCATTTCACAGCACTATGTGGCAGGCACCACACGGTGCCTGCCACGTAGTGCTGTGAAATGTAGGGGGGTACCATGGGTACCCCCCAAGTGCACCCTCAGCCCCCCAACACAAGGGGGGCCCGCAACAGGCCCCATCAGGAATCCCCACCAGCCTTTCCATGGCGGCATCGCCGCCATGGAAAGGCCTGCAATCCCAAGCATCCTAATTTGGTGGACAGTGCCTGCTAGGCACCACCACCATTTAGGGCTCTCGGATCTGTCCGCCAGGCAATCTGTCAGATTGCTTTAGGCGGTCCAAGCGCAATTACCTCCGCCATCTTAATGTGGCGGAGGGAAATCGCGGTACGATTGCGGAAGGACCGCCACCGCATGGCTGGCGGTGACGGGCCTTCCGCAATCGTAATCGGCCCCTATGTGTGGATTTTTGGAGGTGTCTCCAAATACATTGATTAAAATGATAGTAGCAACCCTGAATTGCAGTGTAAGGGTAGGTTTTTAGTATTGCATTTATCATTGCCTGCTCAAAATCAATGATTATTTCTGGGGAAAATAATTATTGGTTTCCTGTTTTATTTTGGACAGTAGTTCGATATAGGTGGAGTTTTGCTTATTTGGTAGTAAAGCGTAGAGAAAAGGGATGTTTGTGTTTTGGTATAGTGCATGGACAGTATATAATTGATAGAATGGTTTTGGACATATTTTAAAAGTCCCGTCCGTCATCCAAGTTTCAGACTGTTGGAGTTTTAGTAAATTATTAGCAGTTGCAAAAATAATTATTCTTTTATCCTTTGATTTGTTATCATAAAGAAGAAATTGTTCTTCATTATGTGTAATTGAGAGTTCTGGGGGAATTTCTACTTCTTCAAATGTTTTTGGGACAGGTGTGGTGGTGGTAGTAGCTTTTTTCGTTCTAGCTATGGTTCTTTTTAGGGAAGATATTGAGGGCATTTGGCCAGTAGCATGTTGTGGTATTTTGGGGAGCATTTCCTTAAGTATTTCAGTGGTAGATTTTTCTGATCTAGTGCTAGCTTCTTTTATATCGTCTAAAGCATTTCTAACCTCAATTTCACTAGCGTTAGGGGGGTGGTTATGTTCTTTAACATACCGAACAGTTGTTTCCTTAGTTGTAGCCCTCCCATAACATTTATTAGAATAGTATTTACTACATTTCCAGTTTACTTTCAGTCCAGTTTGTTTTTCTTGGGTATACACATACCCCATGTAACATAGTAAAGACTTTCCTTTTTGTGAAGTTATGAATTGGGCGCCTTCAGTCATTGTGATGTTTCTAATGCTAAGAAAAATGTATTTAAAAATTACTATAAATATTACTGTACTGTTTTATTTATTTATACATATACATTTTCATTTATATACTTACAATGTTGAATTTGAAGTTGTTTTCAATGCTGATGCGCTTTCTTTGCTGTTTGATTTCAGTTTTGTTAATGATATTTCTGTTGGTACAAAAAAAGTAATTTTAATAATTTTGTTTAATTTTGTACGAAGTGGGGGAAGTTGGGATAAAGTTGGACTTTAGTTGAGTATTTTAGCCTATTGTTTTACTATAATTTAGTTTGATACCTACTTTTTTTCCAAGTCGGTTTTTCACAGTGTTCTGTAGCAGTTTGGATGTTTTCAGAATGATCTGTAGAGGAGACATAGATTTAAAATATATATATTAATTATTTTGTTAGAATAAATATTTCTTTTAGAAGATTAGCAGTAGCATCAGATTATAAATGTTAGTTTACTTACTTTCTGGAGTAGGAAATAGTATTTTCTTTCATGAAGTCCTGTGTTCTGGCAGTAATCCGGCAGAGTTTCGCCTTCTTGTTTCTTTTTGGTTTGAGGTGTAAAATACTGATTAATTTTTGTGTCTTTATATAGTGTTTAATTAATAGTTTGTTTAATTTCATTGGTTTATTTTAATAGTGTTTGTATTTCATTGGTTGTCATTTATTGTTTTAATTGTTTTGGTCGTTGCATTCCATATATGGAAAACGCTAATTAAGATTCAGTTATTGCATTTTTTTTTTTTACTGCTTTACTCTATTAAATGTGATTTATATTGTTTTAGATGTTAAATAATATGTGCTTTTTATTTAGGTATAATATTTATATAGTTATTAATTGTGTGTTTTTAGTATATTTTATGATAATATATTTAAATAATTTTAAAACAGGTTGTATTACATTTATTTTGTATGTTGTGTATGTTTATTGATAAATATATATTTTTGGGATTAAGTTTTGTATGTTTATAAATGTTTTTAACATGTCGATATTTTTTAAACGATATTATTGCTGTCTATATTGTTGTTATCGATATTATTGATATCTTGTATCAAAATGTTTTTAACATGTCGATATATTTTTTTAAACGATATTATTGCTGTCTATATTGTTGTTATCAATATTATTGATATCTTGTATCTTTTTTAAACATGTTCGATATTTTTTATAACTATATTTTTGTTTTCGATAATACTGATATCGATGTTAGTGCTTGACGATATTTTGGTGTCGATATTAGTGTATTTTCTTAAATAAGTATAGGATGTTGATATTACTGTGATCGATATTTTTGTGTCGATAATGTGGTAGGTCGATATTGTGTCTTTCGATATTATGTCAGTGATTTGTGCAAGTAGCTAATACAAGTGCCCTAAATTGCATATTATCAAAAACTACCTTCTGCAGTGTGTTCTTCAAGTCCTTAACACCTCTTTTTTTGTAACCATTTTAATCTGGTTTTCAACCCACTTGTGGCAGTGGTTGGAACGGCCCCATGAATGCTGTTGTATAGGAGCATTGAGTGTAATGCTGGTTCACATTATTTCTGGCATCTGAGGTCACTTTCAGCAAGGACATCATGAAAATCATTTACTTCAAAACTTACAAAACACAAGTATCATCTGCTGCCTTCTCCTGTGAAGAGGTTGGTAAGGTACTTCATGCACCTAAATATGTTTTATCGAAAAAGAAGGGAGCACACCGCCTGGTATACTAGAACAAACTTCGCCCAGGTGCATTGTGATAAATGTAGTGCATAGTAATGGTCACGAGGTGAAAGTCTTTAGTATTTACCATTGTTGGTTCAGCCAGTGCTATGTATCTTTAGACACGTGTTTCAGGGTATTTGTCCTTCTTCGGTAGAGAGTAACAGCTTAAATCTAAGGGTGCCGGCAGTGCCGCTCACAGTCTTCTCAGGTTTTTCTACCACTCCTAGAGCACAGGTGCATCCCAGAGCTCTTCAGCTCAACAACTCATCGAGGAGGCAATAACAAAAAGAGGGGAGGGGCACACTGCCTGGCATACAAGCACACAATTTACCCAGCTGTATTGTGGTAAATGCAGTGCATGATGGCACTCACTTTATTTGAAAGTTTTACACTATGCTACATTGGCCTAAATCTGACCATATAAATCTATACCTTTGCCCCTTTATCAACTCACTCCTCCCAGCAGTTTGGCCAGAAACAAGAGTCAACTAAATCACTTTTGCCCTACAACTAGCTCTCTAGCTGGAAAAACTCTATGGAATAACTCCATAAGTTATGATAAATTGTACATCTCTAGACGTAATAAGCTCTTTCTTGTAAAAGGTATAAACTATGTACAATAATAAACATAATTTTGTGGTGCTTGCAAATATTTTGTCCTAAGGACTGAGTAGCTCTTCCCATTATAAGTAAATCACACCTATCATGAGAACAAACATCCCATGGGAAATGGAATAACTAACTGTTAATCGCAGTCAGTAGAGGTGGGTGAGCCACTGAAAGCTCGAGCCAGGCACCAGCCTGAAGCCTGGGTCAGGCTCAGCCTGAAGTCCTGTTGCAACCTTGAGCCCATAACAAGCTGAGCTTTCATATATCCTCTGTCTGCCTGCCTGCCTCTACCCAAGGGGTGGTGTTATGGCCAGGACTGCTGACCAGGTTGGAGTCTCCGCATCGGCTTAACATCATGTGTTTTAGGGCAAATCACTTAATCTTCCCCTGCCTATAAACAATGAATGTCACCTAGTATAATGTAACTAACTGTCATGTAAAGTGCTCCACTATCTTCGGGTCCAGTTCACGCTATATAAAAACTGCAGAAAAATGCACAAAGAGATAAAAACTAAGCCTTAACATTAGGAAAGACAAATAAATATCCATTTCTTGGCTGATTTGTACAAAGTGAAACTAGAAAACCTGGATAATTCGCATCTTCCCCGATTAAATTGTAGGATCTTAGGCAAATATTTTATCTCACCACAGCTTTTTTCTTCATTAACGAGTATGAAAACACTTTCAAATACGTGAGTTCAGAATACAAGTTGTACAAAAACCTATTGTGCTGGATTTAATAGACTATAATGTCGCTTCACAATAATATGGGTCACATAATGGGCCAGATTCACAAAGGTAAACTTAGACCTGAAGTCTCACTTTAGACCTGGAGTCTAATTTTAGACATGAAGTCTAAGCTTAGACCTGAAGTCTAAAGACCTGAAGTCTATCTTTAGGCCTGAAGTCTAAGTTTAGACCTGAAGTCCAATTTTAGACCTGAAGTCTAAGTTTAGACACTAGGGGCCTCATTACGATGTCAGTCGGAAAGCATTCTGACCAACTCGGTCTCGGAATCGTTTCTGAACTAATCGGATTCGGGGAGTCCGACTGACCAATTACGATGTTTCTGAACACCGTTCGGTCGGATTCCCAATGACTTCAATGGGAGCCTGTGTTCCAACCGACAACACAGGCTACCTATTGAAAAAAGGGATGGGTGCGGAAAACCTTTCACCCTGTGCCGGGCACCCCATGGTGCCTGCCACACTGTGCATGGTCTGAAAGAGGAGAGCCATGTGTACCCCCACGGACCCCAGCCAGAAATCTCTGGGTGAACGGGGGCCTGCTACGGGCCCCCAAAGTTGGATTCCGACAGCCGATCCGTGTCAGACAGACCGATTTGGAAAGGCTGTCCGAATCCGACATCGCTCGGTCAGAAACAAGGTTCGTAGAGCCGTACGAGTCGGATCCGACCAACTCGGTTCCTCCGAATGCCGTTTTGACGTGAGTCGGAACAGACTCGGAAAGTTGAACGGTTTCCGACCATCGTAATCTGTCGGTAGGAAATGTTTCCGAGATGGTCGGAAACAAGGCTTCCGACATGCATTCGGACGAACCGAATGCCGTTCGGAGCCTTTCCGACCGACATCGTAATCGGCCCCTAAGTCTAAGTTTAGACCTGAAGTCTAAACTGAGACTTCAGGTCTAACCTTAGGGCCAAATTACGAGTTTGGCGGTCCATAGGACTACCAAACTTGTGGTGGAGGAGCGGTGGTGGTCGAGACCGCCACACCAGTGGCCCGAGCACCGTATTACAACTATGGCGGTCAGGCCACATTAGGTCCACCGCAACCGCCAGGGATCCGCAATCACTGATGTTGCAATCTATGCCCGCAATATGCTTGGTGGTGCCTCTGGGGCACCACCAAGCATATTACGAGTTGTCTACCAGCCACCGTTTTAATGGCGGTGAGCACGCCATGAAAAGTGTGGCAGAGAGACAACAAAGAAGGCCCAACAGGATCCCCTGTTACCTCAGGCCCTTTGGGATGCATGCAGGGGGGCACATGGGGTGCCCCCCTGTCTGAATGCACCCCCTGTTCCAGCACATCATGGACTTTACAGTCCATGCCGTGCTGGAACTCACTGTGGCTGTCCCATTGGGCTGCCTTTCTAAGGCTCTCCTATGAGCCTTTGAAAGGCGGCACTGTGGGCCAGTCGCCACAGGACCGCCCACCCAGATTACAACTTGTAATCTGGCAGGTGGTCTGTGGTGGAGTTTGGCAGTGTGGGAGCGAGGCAGTGGCATGTCGCCCTGCTCCCACACGGCAAAACTCATAATCAGGCCCTTAGACTTCAGGTTTAAAGATAGACTTCAAGTCTTAACGTAGACTTGAGGTCTAAACTTAGGGGGTTATTATGATGACAGACGGACCGCCACTGCCAGCCGTGCAGTGGTGATCCGTCCGTCACCAAACGTGGAGTGACCGCCCGCCAGAATATGATGACGGGCGAATCCACACTGTGACCTTGGCGGACGGAAAGACCGTCCGTCACGGTCCCGCCACAGGCAATCGGACCAATTGCCTGGCGGAGCGTCCTGCAGGCATAAAATGGTGGCGGTGCCTAGCAGGCACCGTCCACCATATTATGATGCAGCCTTTGAGCCAGCCTTTCCATGACGGCAAAACCATCAAAAAAAGCTGGTGGAGGTTCTGTTTGGGGGCCTGTTGTGGGCCCCCAAAGTGTTGGGGGGGTGTATGTGCACAGGGGGTACCCATGGTACACCCCTACATTTCAGTGCACCAAGTGGCAGGCACTGAATTGCAGAACCTGCATTTTCAACCTCGCGGTGGGTGCGTCGCAATGTTAAATATGCAAGATGCGACCGCCATGGTGACGGTCGCATCCTAATGTGGTGTGTGGAACCGCCGCATGTATTGCGGACAGTCCCGGTCACCACCACGATGGCGGACGGACTCCAGTCCGTCTGTCATCGTAATGAGCCCCTTAGACTTAAGGTTTAGGTTTACCTTTGTGAATCAGGCTCATAATGTATACATGACAATTGTCTTGCCTCTTAATGCACTAATGGTTCATGTTTAAAAACAATCTCTTTTAATAAGTACTTTTCGGTGCAGTAGATTTGCAATGATATGTTATTGTTGACTTGTTAAAGGGCAAGGTAAAGAATAAAATATTATACAAGGATGTGTTCATTCTTGGATATTGCACTCTAAATATATCCTTTAGATTTAGATTTCAGCCTTGCACCAGGGAAAGCTACAGAAGTACAGAAATCATCCCAAATGTGGATAAGAATGTTCAGCTATAACTTAAAAATGCATAAACAAACATTAAAGCACATCATTATTTTGCACTAACTAATATATAGTTTTTATATTATAAAACCCACAGATAAAATGTTGGAATATCAACATACTTTAGATTCTCAAAAGGGGAAACATTGTCCTCACCTAGTACATTACTGAACCTACTCATACCGCTGGACACATATTGGACCCTATTTTCTCAGCAACATCACAGTCAACAAGCCAACAACTATGACCTCAAAAAGTGAAAAGACCACATCCTAGTCAATTTGAGCGTACCCATCTCGCACCACAACAGACCTACCACCAACAGAACAGCCCACTGCAGCTGGAAAAGCATCACAGAAGAGGAATGGGCTTCCACCCTCTCCGAGCACTGGCCCAAGCACACAAGCAAATTGCTCAGGGCCATCAAGAACCTCATCATCCGGATTATTTTATATGCTGATATCCTGGTTCCCCTCAAGTGCAACACAAAAGCAATAGCCCAACCACCGGCCAGTTAGTACACAGAGGAACTCAGGCTAATGAAATATCACTGCAAGCAACTGGAGCTCAAATGGAGAACAATCAAGCCACAACAAATAAAGACATCTTCAAATCAGCCCCAAGACACTACTACCAGCAGATATGTAACATGAAGTGCACAGCTCTTGCAGATCGGATCAACACCGGCACTAAGAGCAGCAAGGAAATCTTCACTATCATCAAAGATTTCACCATGCCTCCTGCCACCTCTAGCAACATCACCCCCTCGCAAGACCTTCGCAACAAGCTCTTGGAATTCTTCTGTAACAAAAAAATCACCCCCATATAGAGCAACTTTGGCCCTCAAACAGACCCCAGCACTGACACAACACAACTTCTCATCACGGCCAAAGAATGAACCTTGACCTTGTGGCCTGCCATTTCCATCGTCAAAGTCGATGTGGGCCCCATCTGATCCTTGGCCTCACCACGCCTTCACTAAAGGACTCCTACAGATCAGCAAAACACTAACATTCCTCCTCAATGCCTCCATCGACTCAGCCACATTCCAGGACACCTTGAAACATGCCACCGTCATGCCTCTGCTCGAAAAACCACCCCCGACCCAGCCACGCTCCCCAAGTACAGACCCATCTCCCTCCTACCATACCCGGCAAAGGTCTTAGAGAAACTAATCAAACAACATCTGCACTAACCACCTCAGCACTAGAGGTGGGTGGAATTGGCGGAGTTTGATTCTGCAGAATTCTGTGTAATTACATTAAAATTCCACGAGATTCTGCAGAATTTCCTAATGGGGCATAGTGGGCATTTGATGCTATTTTCTAGCGCAAATTGCACCCTTGTGTTAAAAAATGGTGCGAGGATGCATTTTGCGCTAAGAAAATAGTGCAGCCAAACACCGCTCGGCACCCTTACATACTCTGCGGTGATTATTGCAGAGTATGCAAGGGCACTGCTGCCGAGTGATATGCAGTGGTTTTTAAACTTTAGAAACCACTGCATATCACTCTGCAGTGCATACCCATTGCAGTGATTATTGCAGAGTATGTAAGGGCACCAAGGGTTATGCCCTGCAGTGATCTCTAAACAGGGTGGAAAAAGGGAGCAGACCTTCTATGTTTAAATGTATTTATTTATTTGAAAGGTTTTATATAGCGCTGGCTAGACCCGGGGGTATCAGAGTGCTTTACATGAGAAAAAGCAGTCAGGTAAGAACAGTTGTTCAGGGTAAAAACAAAACAAGCAAGTACATCTCACAATAAGTTAAAAAGGGGGCAAAAAGAACTTTACATGAGTAGAAGTAACAAAGATGAGCAATTTTTCAGGGTAAACCAAACAAGCAGGAACAACTCACATTAAGATATTGGGGGGCAAAATTCTGGGTGGTTAGCGGCTAATAAACATCTAAATAATATAAATGGGTGAACGACTTAGGGCAGAGAAAAGAGTATCAACAGGGAAGAATGAAAGGAGAGGTAGGGGTAATGGTAGGAGAAGGGGGGTGGTGATCAAGAGAGGGTAAGGTCAGAGTAAACAGGATGATATGTAAAAAGGGAGAGTGAAGTGAGAGCCAGGAAAAACAGAAAGGTGCAGGGGAAACACTGCAGTGGTTTGAAGATTGAAGATGTCTTTGTCTGTGGTACTTTGACTTGCAGTAATATGCATAGTATGTAAGGGCAAACAAGGCGGGTTAGAGAGAGCAGTCCGTCTATGTATAAAAACCACTGCAGTAGTTATTAAAAATAGAGGGGCTGTACTATTTAGAGATTACTGCAGTGCATACCTCTCGACCCCCCTACATACTCTGCAGTAATCTGCAGAGTATGTAAGGGAACTGAGGGGTATGCACTGCAGTGATCTGCTGTGCATACCTCTCTGCGCCCCTACATACTCTGCAGATTACTGCAGAGTGTGAAAGGGCACGAGGGGTATGCAGTTGCACTGCAGTGGTTTGGTTCTGAACAGGGCCACAAGAGGGAGCAGTCCCTCTATGTTTAACACCCACTGCAGATTAAACTTTAATCTGTAGTGATTTTTAAACATGGAAGGTCTGTTCCTTCTTCCAGCTCTGTTTTAAAAACAACAACCACTGCAAATTAATTACACCGGTGTAGTGGCGGAATTTATAAGTAATTCAGCATTACAAGAGTAATACAGATTTACTTAATTCCTCTGATTCCGCTGGCAGAATTAAAAATTCCACCCAGGCCTACTCAGTACCCACCACCTCCTCGACGTCACTCAGTCTGGACTCAGGGCCAGGCACAGTGGAGAAATAGAACTTGTCACCACCACAGCCAACATCCACGTCCAGACAGAGGAGATATGGCAGCCCTCATTCTCCTGAACCTCTCTGCAGCATTTTACACAGTCTCTCACCCCATCCTCATCAGGCACTTGCACAAAATTAGCATCACTGAATCCGATCCTTCTTAACAGATAGACTGCCAGCTATCAGCCTGGCACCTTTCTACTCCTGAGCCTGCAAACTGATCTCTGGAGTGCCTAAAGGTTCATCGCACAGCCCCACCCTCTTCAACGCATACATGATCCCTCTGGCCAACATCATCTGCGCACACGACAGAAACATCCTCTCATATTCTGACAACACGCAACTCATACTCTGTATGAGTGCAACTTACAATGGTATGCTAACATATATAAAACAAGCCACTTAAAACATTTCTAAATAACTGAACACATATTTTATTAATATTTACTTATAAATAATATTAAAGCAACCGTTAAATATAAATCTGAACAGTCAAACAAATATGCTATATATAATTGTTCAGACTGGTAGTTAAAAGTTGATATCATAATAAATATTTATCAATAAATATTCAAACAAAAAAATGTAATTGATTTAAATAACTAAATATGTTTCTGTCACCTTACACATACCCTAACATCACAAAAAAAAACTAGTAATACATAACATACCATAACATAAATATAATCAAGAAACTAACATTTCCCAGCAATTCATATAGATATATCAATTAAATATAAACTTATTATTTTCTTGCTGAAGTCCTTGTAAATGATATCATGACCCAAACATGCACTTCCAAAAAAGTAAAACACCCAGAAATAATTTATCCAATACAAATGTGTTAATGTAGGGAAACCATTAAAAACCTGAAAATATGTTAAAAAAAAATGAATAAGCATTCCAGGAAAAATGAAGGAAGAAATAAAATAACTTTGGGTAAAAATTAACCAACAGTTTTTCTTTGAAAATAAGAAATGCATCCAGATTAAAAATATCATCTGCTATACAAGATAACAAACTATAAAGCAAAACAATATAAACCCACTAAAACAACATTTACAATCCACATTTAAAACACAGCACAGTACTAATTAAAAAACATTTAACATTTATATAAAACACATACAAAATTCATAAAAATGTAATAAATTACAATATGACCAACTGTACTAGCCTAAACCAGCTACAGAAGATTTCACTAACAAACAAAATAGTAAAATAACAAACTAAAAATATGCTACACCAACTAACTCTTATAACCTCCCCCAAACACAATACCCTTAGAAGGTAACTGTAAATCATCCAAAAATGAACCGGAGAGCAGGAACAGAATAACCATGACCATAAAGTCAACAAACAGCCCAAAATAAGGAGGACAGACTACTTCTCATGGAGATGATGTCTTTCTAATATCCTTCATGAAAGCTCTCTCTCTGGAGATGCTCTCTTACCCCTACTTACCATTGTCAATCCCTCCCTCACTCAAGGCATCTTCAAAGAAGCTCTCAAGACATGCCAGATCTCCCATTCCTAAACAAAACCTGCTCTATACCCCGATGACCTCATCAACTATCAGCCCATCACTCACCAACTATTCATCAGTAAGATCTCAAAATAGGCAGTCTATGTTCAACTTCAAGGCCACATCAATGCTAACCATCTCCTGCATGACTACCAGTCTGGCTCCACATCATGCTGCAGGAATGCCCTCTATACCACAGATGAAGATCAGCCCTGCCTTCTGATAATGATTGGCCTCTGAGCTGCCTTTGATACAGTCAACCATCCCACCCTCATACGCACCCTGGAGTTTTGAATGGGAAGCACCAGCAATGTACTTCCCTGGTTCTCCTCCTACCTTTCCAACCAACACCAGTTCGTTCACATGGGCACCTCCAGGTCAAAAAAGATCCCTATCACCTGTGGACTCCCTAGGGCTCCATACTTTCTCCCGTTATCTTCAACCCATACATAAAGCCGCTTGGTGCTCTACTTAAAGATAACAGCATCAAGATTCACCAATATGTCGATGATAAACAACTCTAATTTAAAGTCTCCACTGCCTCAGACATCAAACACTGCTTGCACATTATTCAGACCTGGAGGTCCAGCACCTACCTGAAGCTCAACCAAACCAAGGTGGAATTCATGCTATTTGGCAAGACCAATAAGCAAAGATACATACAAATCTGGCTCAATCGCATGAAAATTTGAACTCCAAATTTCACCGAATGTCAAGTCACTTGTATTCACCATGGACAACAACCTCCTCCTCAAGGAACACATTGGCAAAAAACAAAGACAGCCTGGTACCAGCTCTCTCTTCTAAAGAAATAGGGGAGAGGATGTGGTCTAACGGCTAGGGCGGTTGACCTCAAATCTAGGGAACCAGGTTAGAGTCTCGGTAATGACGCTCAACATCCTGTGATTCTGGGCAAATCACTTAATCTCCCGTGCCTAACAAAAATGAATGTGTCCTTATGTAACGCAACTGATGCTCATGTAAAGCATCAGTTCCTTCGGGTCAAGTTTGCGCTATATAAAACTCTGAAAAAACAATACAAATAAATTCTTCCAGAAAGCGACTTCAGAACTGCTGTTCAAGCTCTCCTCTTCTCGCATCTGGGTGGTGGTAATGCCATACTCCATGGCCCCTCAGACTCCATGCTGGCACACCCCCTATGGGCATCTTACATGGTGCATCACGTCTCATCCAGGGCCCGAAGGAATATGATCACATAACTGTCATCCCGATGGAACTCTAATGGCTCTCCTTGTGGGCCTGCACTATCTTCAAAACCAGCTCCAACATTTACAGAGCTTTCATGACCAGCACCCGCGCTCATACCTGTTAGCTCCTGGCATACCTGCAGCCAGAACACCATCAGACTGCAGACTAAGAAATGTAAACAAGCAAAAACAAGACAGCAGGCCTTTTCCACATATGCCCCCAGAATCTGAAATAACATGCCCATGTCCAGCAGGACTGCCCAAAAAACAGATCCAATTTAGCAAAGAGTTGAAACCTCAATTCTTTAGAGAAAACTACATCAATTTGTCAATCTATTTATTAATATGATTTGGAACTCCAACAGCGGTCCACATAAACAACAATACAAATACACATTTTAAGACACAACAAAACAAAATCGGTAAAAGTGCAAAAGTTGTGATTAAAAAGAAACAACCTTGGAAAGTGACGTTGTGCATTAAGCAGCATAGAATAAACAAAAATTACATGCTTAAAAACTTACATTGCATGCAGAACAAATCACTAACTCTAAGAAGAACAGAACATATATTATACATCACAAACCAGACTGATGGTTCATACAAATACATTAATAAACATTTAGACAGTGCCTAAAAAATAAATCTTATTACAAAAGCTATTTCATTAGGGGGACATAAGGCGCTTGCGAGGTTCCAGAGCAGAATGTACATAATGTCTGAGAAATAAAGGCTTTAAAAAGTGACATTGTGCATTATGCAACATAGGGAAAACAAGTAATCCATTGTTTAAATCTTGATTGTAGAGATGGCAAAACTCACATATTCGCTCCTTTTTTGGGACTCACATATTCTCTCCGTTTTTGGGACTACATCACCATGCATTAACCATCTCAATTCAACTCTATCTCCTCTTACACATTGACCTTATTGTTGTCTTTGAGCATATATAGCACTCCATTGCCTTATGCCAAGGTTCGCACTACAGAAATATCAAATACATACAAGCAAAATAAATTAAATGGTAATAAAAAAAAAACAGAAAATGGACATGACCAAAGCATACATATTATAGGAAACAAAGTAACAGATACATGTATAGTCATTGTTAGACATGGCATCCTTGGTGTGGTGTTTTCCCAAAAAGTTTGCTCTCACTCCCCTGCTTTCCTGGGCTCTTTTTTGTTGGCATTAGGACTCTGTGCACTTCATCCCTGCTAACCAGTGGTAAAGTACATGTGCTCTCTCACTTTAACATGGTAAAATTGGAATACATCTAATGGACACATTTAATTTACTTATAAGTCACTAGTACGTGGCACTACCTGTACCCAGGGCCTGTTAATTAAATGCTACTAGTGGACTGCAGCACCCATTGTGCCACCCACTAAAGGAGCCCTATAAAACATATCTCAAGCCAGCCACTGCAGCCTGCAGTGTAATTTTAAACAGCCATTTCAACCTGGCAAAATAAACCTATTGCCATGTTTAAGCCGTCCTTTTTAATACTTATAAGCCACACCTAAAGTAGTCCCTAAAAGCTCATTGGGCAGGGTGAATGATATTTAAAGAGTAAGACATGTGTACATAAGTTTGACATTACTGGCAGTGAAACCTCCTAAAGTCTGGCTATCTCTCCCAATGATTAACACTTGTTACTCAGTGATAACTTCAGTTTGGGACCACATAGAGAAATGATGTTTCCACTCAAATTAATTGTAATTTTAAATCTTCTTTAATGATAAAGTCAGATTTAAAGTTGCTATTCTGAAAATGCCACTTTTAGAAAGTTGGGATTTAGCTGTCTAGACCAAATGTGCCTTTCTGCCTTTGTCCAGGGTCACATGACTGTGAATGACTCTCCTGTTGTGTTTTGTGGATTCCTTTCAGGCATGAGTATAAAAGGGCTTTGGATGTGAGGCAAGGTGTAACTCCTATGAGCAGGGATGTGCTGGGGTTTGTAATCAGTCCTTCCTGAGCTTCAAAATGTAGCCTCAGGCCTTGCCCACCTCCTTCCTTATTTCTAAGGGCTGTCTGTTGTGACACTGAGAGAATCAGCTCACACCTAGTCCTGCTTGCCCTTTGTTATCTAGAGTGTTGAAGCCAGACTCAGGAAAGGGCGAAGAGTAGACAAAGGGAGAATCCCCCACCCACAGGCTGGCACTAAGAATAAAACTGGCCCCTTCAGAACCTCTCAGCAGAACACTAAAAATATTAGCAAATGGTAACACTTGATTGAGGTCAGATGTACTATTCCCACTCTACACAGGCCACGTTGGGGAAAGTGTTGAACTTTAGGGAGCACAGACTTACTATCCCCACTCCAAACCTAGCCTCATTGGACAAACAGTTGGACTATAGGAAGCTCACACTTACTATTACTATTCCAAACCCAAACACATTTGGGTAAGTGTTAGACTTTGGGGAGATCAGATTTACTATTCTCTCTCCAAATTTAACAACCAAAAACAAAATTAACAATAAGCTAACTAAAACTGACAATTAAATATGTATAACATAAATGCAAATATAACCTAAAATAAACTACAATAGAACATAAATATAGATTACAAATGCAAATTAAAAAATTATTAAATGTACCTAAACAAACTATATTTCACTTTAAAAAAATCACACAAAACTGTAAATTTACAGACAAATAACATTTTGAAATCAAAATTATATTTCCAAATATTTGAAATGTTCATAATAATTTAAAACCAGGGAAAGGTCTCTTCGTTCTCGGTGTGATGACAAATGTGGTTTAAAAACCAAGGAGCTCATTAAAATGGCGGGCGGACAAAGTCCGCCCGCCACCGTAGCGGTAATTGGGACCGGCCGCCAGACATGCGGCGGTCCCACCACTGCAATTAGGATGCGACCGCCATACTGGCGGGCGCATCCTGGGCCTTTAAAATTGCAGGCGGTGCTGCTGGCTGCAGCAGCGTCTGCAATGTGAAAGGTGCTTGCACCGCATTTCCCTGCACCACGTGGCAGGCACCCCGCGGTGCCTGCCACTTGGTGCATGGAAATGCAGGGGGATACCATGGGTACCCCCCAGTGCAGGCACACACCCCCCCCACCATATTAGTGGCCCTGCTCCGCCTGCCTGGCAATTGGTGCGATTGCCACCGGCGGAAAAGCGGCAGACGGACTTTGCGTCCGGCGCGATACCCACCGCCATCCTAATATGGCGGTGGGTAATTCTCAGTTTGATGTCGAAACGATCGCTCGTTCCGCCATTGTAATGAGCCCCCAAGTTCACCAGTTGTACTGCGATGCATTCTGGGATAGAGTGTTCATTTAAAAGCAGGAAAAAGTCTGTCACCAAACCAATCCAAAGTACCAAAGAAAGTAAAGGAATTGTAATCAAAAGATGTGACAATGGAGAAACAAAGTATTTATTTTTTTGCCAAAAATAGAAAACACACAATCTCAGCCAAAACATAGCGATGGCAGTGGTGGTGGATCCGATGAACAAAGAGAAGTCATCAAAGTCAATGAAGCAGCCAGAGGTAGACCGATCTATTTTTGGCAGGTCTGCAGGTTTCGCACAACTGGGAGGTGACTCGATCAGTGGTACATTAACGTAGACAGCATTCTTATCAGGATTTCAAATTGAAATCTGTTTTTCTGTACTAGTCAATTGTACAGTTGTTGCTGCAGTAACAGATAGAAGGGATAATTCTTTGTTGTTTACTGTTGTCTTACATTGGATTAATCAGTGATTAAAGCTTCCATCCGAACTTGCCATATGGTAGCCAGAAGAGGCAGGTACCTACCCAGGAGCCCACGTGGCTTACTGTTGAGAATCAGCTACATAGTGTGGTTTGATCATATCAATGGAAACAAATCTCTTGTCTTTGAGACTGGCAGAAGTAATACCGTTATGGTACCTTTGACAGCCAGGACAGGTACAGGCGCTCTGTAGGATGTCCCAAATACTGTCTTGTCCACAATTTACTCCCTGACCAGATCTCCAATCTTCAGGATTCAGCCAGGCCTTGCCGGTACTTCCTTAACTTCACCAGTGGCAGTGTGTTTTACTTGGACATTACTTTGTCCGTCCCAGAAACTGTTCAGTTACTGTGAAACAGCAAGACATTTGTTTAGATCAAATGGTGTTTTCTGCCACCACTGCGCTGGCACTGTCAAGGTCTGGGACAAACATCTTTACCCTAAACAGGATTTCGTAGGGAGTCCAACCACCCAGGGATTTTCTAGGCAGATTGTTCAGTGCCCTTTGGACCCCATATAGATAAAGGACGCAACTGCGACTTGAGCCTAGTACCCTCGTTGTTAAAGACTGCTTTAAGTCCCATTTTTTCCTCTCCACTACCGTGTTTCCTTCTGGATGGTATGGAGAGGAATAACTCAGGGTCACACTCAAACTCCCCATGGCCTCCTTGTAAACCCTAGAGTTAAAAACCGGACCCTGGTCAGAATGTAGTGTGAATACTGCGTATGTCCAGATAAAGACTCGCAGATCCTTTATAACAGTTCGGGGTCAGTCAACCGCTGTGGCCATACCCATAATAATCGAGAGCAGAAATCCACTGCTAACAAGATGTACTTGTAAGCTCCTTTTGATGACAAATGGTTGCAATGGTCCAGATAAACATGAGCCAGAGGCTTGTTAGAAATCAGTAGAGATGTCTGTGGTGACGCGCCATGGTGGAACCTTTCATCTGTTGGCAGATGTCGCATTTGAGGACAAAGTCCTTGGTCTGTTTGTAAAGAACTGGCCACCAATAGCGTTGCTACAATAGTGAAATTGTAGCAGCCACTCCTGCATGTGCTGATGCAAGATCCTCATGTGCAGCTAGAATTAATCCTAACTTGCAGTCTGAATTAAGTATTACTCTATACTATATCCCCTACAGCGTTGACGGCCACCATAATGTCTGTGTCTATTCTCGTACTTGAACAAGTTATTGCAGTGACTGCAGCAGTTCGCACTGTTGCTTTAGCGGTTTCATCAGCCATGGAATTCCCTGCAACGTGTATGCCAGCATGTTGATGACTCAATATGTGTATTACATGAGGCCGTGGCAAGCAATCTTTCAGTTTTGCCACCTGTTCCCAAAGCATCTTTTCCTTTATTGTGCAACCCTTAGAGTCTCTGAATCTAGTCTGCTCTAATAGTGCAGATGTTCATTATAAAACTGGGCAGAGAAATACGAATCACACATATTGTGTGTGGGGACTCCGGGATCCATATTCTCTAATGCCAGAATTAGAGCCTTTATTTCAGCCAACTGTCTGGTGCAGTCACCAAGTGACTGCGTGTAGGTTTTCTCAGGATGGAATTCTCCATCATGCATGCGCCCTTTCACTGCTGCTCACGCTGCTGAGTATTAGTGCTTTGTCCCTTCCGCAGGCTGGGCAGAACCATCAGTGTATATGAGGTAATCATACTGTTATAGAGGCAGTATTTCATTAGGCAGAGGATATTCTTCTCCATATTGCATAAAAGCTTGTGTTTGTAATGTAGAGTCCAATCTATAAGCTGCATCTGTTACAGTGAGTATTTAGCCCATTGTATCAAATGTGGATGTAATGCTTTAGCGTTCAGAATGCTTGCTCTTGTGATGGCCTCTAGGGTCTCTAGAGTAGTCACCAGGGTCACGAAAATAATGTGACTTTCCTGAACCAGTGCTCCCAGTTTGTACAGTCATCAGTATTTTTTCAGCATTGGAATATAAATGCGATTTACAAGCAAATGGTTCAGTGTTACCTTCATTGAATGTCACGTAGGCTTGCCCTGATGACCCGTGAATCACCAGGTAGTGTTTTGAAGCCAGCATGTCAGCTTGTACGGAACGCAAAATATTTGTGTGTTCCTGTGTCCAATGTGTACTTGAAAACTCTGGATGTATTAAGTCATAGCACGATTTAACCCATTCTGCATAATCTGAAATGTAAGTACTGCCACAATTTATGAATCCCAATATGGATTGTAGCTTCTTCAACGTAGTTGGAGGCTGTAAGAGTGCACACTTCTCTAAGAAATGTGTCACCAGGCTTATGCCTTCACTTGACAACACGTATCCTTGAAATGGGACATTGATATGGGTGATTTTCGATTTTTTAAAGTTAAATTTGTAGCCCATGTGAGCAAATCCCAGAATTATGCGAATTATTCTTGTGAAGTGCTCTGAAAGGTCATCATCCGTCAAACATATGTCATCGGCACAGGACAATGCCTGGTCATCAAAATTTTGTAGAAGTTCTGTAACCCTGGCTGAACACTACTCGGGGCTATTCTTATACCCTTGTGGCAACCAACAGAACTTTTTTTGAGAACTCAGTGCACTAAATGCGGTCAAATATCTGCTTCCAGGAGCTATATTTGGTAGAAAAATCCATTTGAGATATCTATTGTTGTTTTGCATGTTTCACACACTATGGGCCTAATTACGATGCAAGTCCACCTGACACCGTTACCATAGGTGCCCCCCAAGTCCCATAGCGGAGGGCCAGAAGGGAAGGGGGCCCTGCTAGGGGCTCCAAAAGACATTTCCCGACAGCCTTCCCATGTCGGAAAGGTCGACATGAAAAGGCTGTCGGAAAGTGCCATCATAATCCCGACAGCGCAGTTGAGCCTGGCTCCACCGTCATTAGGGGATTATGGTGACTTCCGATGCTCCAACGGAGAAGTGCATCAGAATCCCCCCACAGGTTTCACTCTGACCGCCGTCATCCTAATACGGCGGTCAGACTAAAACCTATGATGTCGGGTGGAAAGCCTTCGACAGCTGGTCAGTGGCTTTCCGCCCGACATCACAATCGGGCCCTATGTTATTCATGAGTGCTGCACTGTGCGCATTTTGTACTGCAAACGTGTAAGTAAGTGTCTGTAGTCTAATACTAGACAATATGAATGATCTGGTTTCATTACAGAAAACAAGGCATTATTCATTCAAGAGGTGCAACTTTCTATTACACTGAAAATGAGCACAGCAATTTGAATGCCAAAAACAGCCCCTGCACGGCATGGACTAGAAAGTCCATGCTGTGTAGGAACTGGGGTGCATGCACACAGGAGGGCACATGTTGTGCCCCCACTGCATGCACCCTAGAGCGCAGAGGCACAAGGGGGCCCTGCAAATAGGTTTGGCGGGACCGAGAAGGTCCCGCAAAGCATATTGTGGCCTCCTTACCACCACAACACCGCCAGGGAATGGTGGTTCCCTGGCGGCTGCGGCGGGGCAATTGAGGTCCAACCTCCCTAATTGTAATAGGGCGGTCGGAAGACCGCCATTGCTGCGCTCCCAGGAGTCTGGCATTCCACGGACCACCAGACTTGTAAAAGAGCCCTAAGTTAGCGCGACCAGCTGCCCGCACTCACCATTTGTATTCTGTTTGATTTAGCTCTATTTCTTAGCACAAAATGCATTCTCGCATATTTTTTGAGCTAAGAAATAGCGCTAACTGCAGAATTACTCTTCTTGCATAATTCCACGTAATCTGAATGAATCTGAGATATTTCTGCATGATTACACTACAAGGAATTACGCAAGTTATGCCCACCTCTAGTTCAGACAGTCCAGCAGCAGACACAGGAGCTACAGCAACTGCGAGATGAAATCTTTGCCTTATGTCAAGCCCTCACTTCCAGAGCCTTTGACATTCTAAGTTTCTATTACTCGTTTCTCCGTAGACCTAAATAAATTGAAAGTATTCCTGGATTCACTGAATGTTTGCCTTTTTTCCAGCTCAGTTCTCACAAGATCGAGCCAAGCTGGGATATTTAATTGGGGCCTTGTCTGGATCAGCTCTAGCTTGGGTGACCTCTGACTACTTTCAAATGGATGTTCAAAAGACCAGACTTGGAATTCTCGGCTGAGGAGGGTCTTTGCAAAATTAAACAAGGTGGCAAAGATGTTTTGACTTACATTACCCGATTACCATAAGCTGGGAGCTGAGACCACCTGGGTAGAACAAATCCTGATGACAGGGCTATTGGTACAGTACTCTTACAGTTTCAATGAGATGATGGGCTGGAACACCCAATTTTTTACCTCTCCTATATTTTGCTCAGTCAGAAAGGAATTACTCTGTCTTATAGAGATAACTTCTGGTAATGAAAATGGCTTGCTCGGAATGAAGACATTTTCTTGATGGGAGACCACGAACCCTTCGCAATTTGCACTAATCATTACAATCTACAGTGCCTTAGGAAAATGCAGTACAGGAATAGTCATTAAGCCTGTTTTTTTCAATCAGTATAACTTCTTTATTACTCATATTTGTAGTTCTAAGAATACCTTGGCTGATGCCCTCTCACATAGATATCCAGAATAGTCTCCAACATTTGGTCAAAATATCCTATATTCCACAAAAGATCATTGGGGTGACACAATCTTTTCTAATCTAAAGTCACCAGAAAGGATTGGGAAGCCATGCAAGGGCAAACCTACAAACAAGGGTATCTTGTATTCAAAGGAAACACCTTATTCATTCCCTCCAGAGAATTAAGGTTGGAAGTCTTCAAGATGAGCCATGATTCGTCCATTGCTGGTCCCAGAGGAATTAAATCTACCTTGGAGTTCCTTCTTCATTCTTTTGGTGCCCTCTGTTTCAAAGTGACACTGACCTTTATATTAAATCACGCCCCATCTGTGCCCAACGGGTTTCTCCCTCTTGATCCTCTGGACTTAAGAGCCCTTACCAGCTACCTCCAGGGCCACAACATACTATTTCCACTGATTTCATTGTAGCCGTGCTTCCAAAAGAAAGTAATCAGGTTATCATGATCATTGTTGATTCCTCTTCCAAGATGGCTCATTTCACAGCACTTAAGAAATTACCTTCTGCTAAACCTTATGACAATTTTTTTGCCAGGCATTTTACATTTACATGGGTTACCGCAAGTCACTATTTCAGATTGGGGACCTCAATATGTCTCACATTTTTGGAAACCCTTTTGCAGATCTCTCCATATTGATGTGGCTTTGTCTTCCGTATTTCATTTTCAGGCCAATGGTCAAACTGAATGGCTTACTCAGGGACTGGAATAATATCTTTGATGCATTTGCAATTCCACTCCGAGTGACTCGTTATCTTTTTAGCCCTGGCTGAGTTTTCCTATAACAACTTCATTCATAGTGCCGCTTAGTCTTCAACAGTCTTCTGTCTTTTTGGTCTTCATCCTCAAACCTTTCCTTCTGTTTTTCCAGTTCCAGTTAAGGTCCCTGCATCTGCCAGCTTTAGATGTAGTCCCTCCTCCATATCCATGTACTAAAACAGTATAATCCAACAAAATGAAAAAGTAAATTCCAAAAAGCCAAAACAACATGCAAAAATAAAACAAGTCCAATAGAGAGCCATTAAAGCAATTAAAAGTCTTTAAGAACCATAAAAAAATGCAAAAAAGGTGAAACACTCCTGGAAAACCAAGAAAAGAAATCAAAGTAAAAAATATTGATTTCTAGAAACTAAAACTGATTTACCAAAAAACAAAATCAAAACATCCACAGGATACCTTGGTAAATGAAAACCTGTAAAATAGAAGACGATACCCACTGGAAAAACCAGTAACTTCAGACTTAGCATATATATCACATTTAATCAACACAAAGCACATAATGTAACATAATATAACTTAATATAACGATTCATTACTAACTAACGCTACGTAAACCTAGTCCAACACACTAATGAATAAAACTACAAAAGGGCCTTATTACAAGTACAGCGGTCACAGGACCGCTGTACCCATGGTGGCGGTCCTACCGCTGCAACCTAGGCGGTCTGACTGCCCAAATACAAGTTTGGTGTTCGGACCACCACCAGCCCGCAACAACACCGCCAACACCACCAGGATCTTGGATCCTGATGGTGCTGAGGAGGTGAAGGCAGCTGTGAATGGCGGTGGTGCCGAGGCAGGCACCCCAGTTGGTATTACTTCTTCCCTTTTTCATAGCCATTTCATGGCGGGAACCACGCCATGAAAAAGATGGCAGAAAAGGAAGGAAGGGGCTCCAAACAGGGCCCCTAGGCGATTTCAGCCATGGGGTAGTGCGTGGGGGCACATGTTGCACGAGATGGTGTGTGGCACACAGTGCAGGGATGTGCAGACAGCGCTGCACCATGGCAGAATCTGCTGTGGCCCTTCTCAATGCCCTTCTCAATGGCCAAGCCATGACGCCTCCATGGGGCTGCCGACTTCAGACCACCGGCCCAGCGATCCACTCGTAACACGGCGGTCTGAACACCGCAGGCTTTGCAGTGTTCTCCCGGCCGCGGCATCACCGGACAGATCGCCAATGTCATAATCAGGCCCCAAATCTAACATACGCCCCTAAACAACTCAATAACTACAGCGTACAAGTACACATACCCACTACATCCACCCTACCCTCAAAACCCTATCAAAACTTTTTAAATGGTCTTACCTGTTCCAATGAACAGCAGCACCTTCCTGTGACTTGCTTACAGGACAAGGGACTAAAATGGGACACATAAGACTACAAAATGGAAGCTAGAGATAAAACAAATGGTTACTAAACTAAAAAAAAATGGCTATCTCCCTATAGAAAACAATGGGAATTTAATGTAAAAAATGTTTTAAAAATGTTTAAAGAAAATGTAAAAATGCATAAATAATGTAAAGCATGTAAGAACAGTGTAGTTAATGTGTGTGAAAAAATAGAAACATTTAATTAAATACTATAACAAATATGTACAAATTATTTTAAAACATTTACTTAAAACAACTGTATTCATGTTTAAAGATAAATGTAACACAAAGGAAAAAATTAAAGAAAAATGTTAAATGCACAAGACTGTTTAAAAATAATTTGCATGTTTTATTTAATATTAAAAATGTATTAAAATATTGTTAATATATCACTATGAAAATGTTTTCCATAAGTAGAAGTATATATAAAAACATTTAAATATATACATTAAAAAATATGAAAACATATAAATAAAAATTACAAACTGTGTTATGTACCTTTATTATATTAAAATATTTAATTATTCATATTGTTTATAAAAAATCACAACCAACTCCTGAAGAAACCATTTTTCTGAAAATCTTGGATACTAATTACTCTTGCTTCTTGCAAAACAATTTTAACAAATGTATTGGACACTAAAAGGATTAGATTTACTATTCCCACTTCGATATAAACCATTTTGGGGAAGGTGTTCAACACTAAAGGGATTACATTTACCATTCTCAGTCTAATCTAAACAATTTTCGGGAAGGTGTTGGGCACTAAAGGAGTTATATTTACTATTCCAACTCCAATGTAAACCATTTTAGGGCAGGTGTTAGACACTAAAGAAGTTACATTTACTATTCCAACCCCAATGTAAACCATTTTAGGGAAGGTGTTAGACACTAAAGAGGTTGGATTTACTATTACCACTCCAATCTAAACTATTTTGGGAAGATGTTGGACACTAAACACCACACTTACTATTTCCACTCCAATCAAAACCTTATTGGAGAAAGTTGTAAACATTAAAAGGGTTATATACACTATACATACTCCATAGTCAAACACAAAAATTATTTATTTTTAAAATACATAAATAAAAACATTACTTATAGCACACTGTTACCTAAAAGAACACATCTATATATTTAACATTAAACATTAACCTATTAAATAATAGTTTATTTGTTTATTTAGAAATTGAATAAATCATACATGCTATTTATTAATATAATAAATTAGAAATAATAAAATCAAATTAAATAAATACATAAACAAAATAATAAAATCATTAGATAGTTTAACATTATGTATAAAAATAAATGTTTAAAATTTTAAATAATAAAAAAAATATATTCAGTAAAAAAACAGAAAACAATATTTAAATTATATTCCCCATTACCTGTTTTACAACAAATAAATACATATTACATGTATAATTAATAATACATTTGCTTATTTGTAAATTATATTACATATAAAATATAAATATGAATATCAAATTGTATACTACATACATCAACTTTTATATATATTACAATTTCATAAGAAACAACATGTTTTATAATATTTACATTTAAAACATACATTTTTATATATAACCTATTAATAACAATACTAAAATAATCCACATTTATAAAGAGAAAACAAAACATATATAATGTACTTAATTAAAAAAAATTGCATCAATTTTATTTGTTCAAATAATAAAGTTGGAAGACTTTACATAGAAAATTACATCAAAAATTAATTATTTCCAAATATCTTTAAAATTAATGATAATTGTTTAAATAAAATTTACATTAAAAGCACACAAATATACATTTATTTTTAAATTAATTTAGCAATTTTTCCCTAAAATTAAATTCTTAATAATATATATTTAATTATTTAATTATATTAATAAATTAAAAAAACACGTACATAATTTAAAATACAAAATGTGCATTTTAATAAACATTTAACATAATATCAAATAAAAAATCTCCCCACCCTTATCCCCTATAACCTCAACATTCCGTTTCTATAACATAAACATTAGACACATTATTCAAATTTAAAAAAAATAATATTAGAAATTTTACATAAATCAAATTATTTACAAAACATACTAATAAAAAATGATCAAACAACTAAAATAAAACACATTACAATAAAATACATATAAAATACCACATAAAAAGGGTATTACATACAACAATCTTTTACCACAATATTAAAATCACCACTTCTAGCAATATTCTTACCTTCAATATTCCTGTTGACGATATTTTTGACATCCCTATGTTCTTGATATCATATTTTTGTATCACAATATTTTTTATTCAATATTTTGTCCAAACACCACTCGGGAAGTTGAGAACAAAGACTTTGATCTATCTGTGCGGTCATTGTACACTAAGGGCCCGATTCTGATGCGGGTTGGAAAAGCTTCCCGACCGAATCGGTTGGGAAATGGTTTCCGACCCACTCGGATCGGGAAAGTCCAACCGGCAGAGTAGGATGCATCCGGATGTTTCCAGATACGATTTAGTTGAACTCCCATTGACTTCAATGGGAACATTTGTTCCTAACCGCATCAGAATTGGGCCCTCGATCGGGAAGACACGTTCCCGATCCGATTTGGAAGGAGCAAATGCCGTTAGGAGGCCTTCCTAACCGCATCAGAATCAGGCCATCGGTCGGGAAGCTTTTCCAACCCGCATCAGAATCGGGCCCTAAGATTCTGCAGGTAACAGACAACTGTAACGCCATTCGAAATAGAAGACTCACAGAATCTTCTTTGTGCTCCTAGTAACAAAGCTCTGCACTTTCAGCACACTAAGAAAGATTAACGTCTTCAGGATTAAGAGCGAGGTTTGGGGTTCATCTATTAAGAGAACAAATTCATGAATCAACTTTAGGATGGAAAATACCAGCCTTATCTAAGATATCTCACACAGAATATGAAGGTGGAGAAGACCCAATTTTCTCCAGGTTTAGAAGATTCCATATAAACTGTATTTTAAATTCAAAGAGACACAATTCATTGCCATCACCAGAGAAGGGAAGAATGAAGGAAACCACAAATTGGAGGTGCAAGTTAGAAGGCTTGGAATGGCTGGTGGTCGTTAAGAAGGTAGTATTCTGATGGAGAAGAAGCCAAAGAGATGTAATCATTAGATTCCATTGTCATTGGTTATGGGTCCATTTATGTTTCTAATTCAGGCCCACGTCTCCTCATTAGAAGATGATAATTGTATTGGAGGTGACTATATAGCACTTCATCTGTCAGATGAGGTGCCGAAGCTTTACAGCAGCTTAACTTAAGTATGTGGTCCTTCTGGTGACTGATGGATGTGGAAGGTAAGGTAAGATGAAGGAGGTACCCTTGCTTGCTTGGAGTAATTTGTCACGTTATTTGGGAATGGAGTTTGGGACCTGCATTAAGGACTGTAAATTCCCATCAAATCCAGTCACTTATGCTTAATTTGCCAGGAGGGGGGGTTCCTTATTTCTTGGTTTGAAAGCAGCTACTGCCTTTCCTTCCATTTAAAGTATTTTTGAGGTAGAAGTCTACAACGTATGTACCGATTCCTCTTTTGTGGACCATTACATGTTCTCTTTCTGGCTCTCACTAGGTTTTCAGATATTGACTTGTACTTTGCCAAGTAATTGTGTCTTGGGCTTCTGGAACCCCAGACTTTCAAGAAAGAATGCATGATGGCACAATTCAAGTTTTGGTACCAGGTTCTGGGACTTCTCGCCTCCGAATCTATGAACAACTACCTCAACACCTTTGCTAAAGGTTTACCTGAAAGTCCTCCTCTTCCAAAGATACTTCACTTTTTACTTTATTTAGTGAGTGATTTTTCCAGACTGTCTCTATCTAATGATGTATACATCCTAGCTAGATTGGCTGTCTGCTGAAGGACTCTTCTCCTATACGCCTCGTATTCTCACTTAACACACAACTCCCCATCACCTACTGTACCTCGCACATTCACTACAAAATGCCCTCCATCTTACTGGGCAAAGGGGTGTGTGGCCTGACAAGATGGCCGGTAAGACACCTTTCTTGCTCGCTCTCACTGTGGAGCTTAAAATCCTTTGGTATCCTGTCCTAAACATGCCACAATAACGCGTCTTTAGTTGTAGGGCATCGCCTGCTGCTGGTGACCCGGAGGGAGCCCCAAGAGTGCTTGTGCAATGCCCGCTGCTGGGAGTGCAGCGACGGGCCTGAATAGGCTGTGATCCTGGAGGGAAACTGGTGCTCCCAATTCGGCTGTACTGTGCAGTGGAGAAGCCCTGCAATTAACAGTATGGACTATGTCAGGCGGAGACCTGCCGTGACTTTCCCTGGCCTCGACAGGAGCTGGCGATGGCAGCTGGCTCCGCTGTATGGTGCAGAGCAGCAGGATTATCTGTGCCTGGCCTCTTCTAGGTGTGCACGGAGCCTGACCCGACTTTACAGAGAGGCCGCATTGGCACCAAACGACTGGGCTGCTGATTGTTGTGACCTGAATTGTTACTCTGCATCCTTTCCCTTAGGGCCCGATTACGATGGCAGGAGGTCGGGGACTGGGACCGCCCGACATGCTGTCGGCGGTCCCTGGCTGGCTGCAGCACCACCGGCCGCAATGCAAAAAAGGGACACTGCACACATCCCGGAAACAACGTGGCAGGCACCATGCGGTGCCTGCCACATGGTGCACCTTAGGTGCCCCCAGGTCCCGTGTCTGAGAACAGGGGGTAAAGGGGGCATGCTAGGGGCCCCCTATGTCCCTTTCCACCAGCCTTTTCATGGCGGGTTCACCGCCATGAAAGGGCCGGGGTAAAGGCACATCGTAATGCCTACGGCTGTGCCTGGCAGGCACCGCCTCCATTGTACTCAGCCTCCGCCGCAACGGGGGGCTCAAGGAGCACGCCGGATGCGTGGCAGTCCGTCTTTCCGACAGCCAACAAACCGCCCGCCATCCTAATGTGGCAAGTGGAAAACATACTTAGGATGGCGGTGAGACCGCCACTGATGGGCTGTCAGTGGCGGTCTCACCACCATCCTAATCAGCTCCTTAGTGACTTGTTCCATGCTGCTCAGCCAGTATGAATGTGATGTAGTAGAATGCTGGAGTATTTGGTGATGTAATGGAATGCTTGAGTGTCTGGTGTGGTTGAGAGTGTCAGTTGGAGTGTGTGGGCTGAGCAGCAAGGATGCTGCTCCTGGTGGGGCTAATCTTCCTATCTACTATTTACCATCTGAATATCCTGTAACTAAGACTTAATAAACCTTACTCATCTAACCAATCCTACGGCTACCTAGACTTTTTGTGTATTACAACACTGATGGTGAGCGGGGGCCTGGACGGAGAACAGGCGTGGCCCTAAATGCCATCGGGAGGCGCCAAACGTAAACTCGGACTCGGCCCGGGACGGTCAAATGCTACTAGACTGCCTCTGCAGGTAATCGGAGCAGGCCCTGCATGCCTGGACAAGCGAGGCCATGCCTGAGTCTTTCTTGCAGTGCAGTGTAGTGTAGGGTGGTCTGTGTCACTCATTGCTCCCTGGAGATTGCATGCCTTGATGTGGACTGCTGCGCTATTGTGAATGCAGGGCGGGCCTGTGTGACAGCGACAACTAGGGGAAGAGTTTTTGGATCGGTCTTGCGTTTTGAGCCTTGGGCCCCACTTTTGATTTGGAGGCCTAATGATATGTCAGTCCGGATGATGTGGTCTCTGTGTCCTTGGGACTGTGGCCTTGAACTGTAGGGCCTGTTGCTGCCCCAGGGAGCTTTACTATTGCAAACTGTGGGACTAAGGATCGGCACGTACAGGCCCCCCTCAGTCAGAGGGGTTGCAGAGAACAGCTTGCTGCCCTCAGTTGAGAAGCCCATGGAGCTTGTGGGTACCTTGACGCTTATGCACCTGGAGAGGTGTGGTGGTAGACCGGGGTCTGCTAGGGATCCTTGGTGTGAGGATTGACCCCTGGCAGGGAGTGGCATTCTCTGGTGACCGGCTCCCTCTGACTGAGTCCGGAATAGCATTGTGTGGAGTGAACCAAACCTGCTGGAGCGGTGAGGAGCGCTAGGCTTGGTTGGACTGGTGGTGGCTGGGGGGCACTATCGCACTGTGAATGGACCTGGTGGTACTGTATTTTTTCGGCCGGAGAATTAAGGAGGTCGAGCTGCTACAACGCTGTGAACTCATACACAGCTAAACCTTGAGGGAGGTCTACCCTCAGGTTTTGAGACTGGGTGTGGAGATCTTGACTGTCACTTTGCCTGTTGTTGGTGCAGTGGCGGGCAATTGCTGCTGGCTGCTACACAGAAGCCCCGTTAGTTGCTAACTATGGGGAAGGATAAGGGAGCGAAACCGGGGCAGGTCAACAAAATTGACCAGTACACTGTGACACTGCCAGAGACTGCGTCAATGCAGTGATTCAGGGCCAAACCGCTGCAGAACTTCTGGATGCAATACAAGGCTCCAGAGTTGCATTAGAGGGGCAAATGGACCCCATGGAGATCAATCATCTGTGCCTGGACCTGGGCAGCGGAATGGCAGACGGCGGTCAAAGATGATGTTGACACTCTTAAAAAAGAAGTTAAGTTGCTGAAGGCCACAGTCGAAAGGCTTAAATGCAGCACCACGCACTCTGAGGAATGATTGGAGGATGCTGAGGGACTGTAATTGTGTGCTAGATGGGGAACTAGGATTTTGTCTCAGCTAAACTTAAGTTTGTCTTAAGTTTAACTTAAGACCAAAACTTAAGTTTAACTGAGACAAAATCCTAACGTTAGTACTCCTAAATGCCTTCTGTGAATACCGAAAGTCGTAAAGTTAGGATTTTGTCTCAGATTACTTTTGTGAATCAGGCCCATTGTTCGTTACCTTGACATGCATGTGGCACATGGAGTACAACAGTGCCACACTTTAAATCTGGGGTGGGTGATTACTAATCTTAAGCCGTCAATTAAATTCTGGAATAGCCTCCTGGTTCTCTTTAATGGGTAAGATTGCCATAATTAATATGGTGGTACTGCCTCGGTGCCTTTATTGGTAGCAGGGAACCATGTACGAGGTAATTCGGAGTGTCTTCCGAGAATTGGATAAGTTCCTGGTAGACTTGTTATGGGCTGGGAAACGGTGCAGGGTGTGGCGCGACACACTGAAGTTGGATTGGGTGGCATGGTAGTACCAGACCTTGAAATGTATTATCATGCATCTCACTTGCAGCATGTTGTGCACTGGTTTGATGATGAGCCAAATTGAGGGACATTCCTACTGGCTGGCTCTATAGAGGGAGACAACTTAGGGTTCCTACTGCTGTGAGGTAATGGCACAGCTGGAGCACTGCCACATGTACTGAGACTTGTGTGTAGGTTCTGGGAGCGGACAGTGCGGGTGGTGCTGCGCAAGGGCGCCATATCCACCAGAACTGGAGATATGGAAAATCCAGCCTTTTTCACAGATTGAATGCCCATGGCTAGCTGGTGGGAGGGGGGGCAGTCTTGCCTTGGGGGACTTATCTCTATTGGATAGATTAGCCACTATACAAGAGGCGATGAAGAATTTTGGGCTGGGCACAGGGCAATTCCTTCAACATGCCAAGATGGCGGCCTTGGCGTGAGAATTTTAGCTGGGATTCCCAGATACCCCAGAGCCCATTCATACATTTATGGCACTGCCAAATCTAGCGGATGCTCATTACTCATCTATACTGCGTCTTGCGAGCGGACACGCTCAGGCTCCCCCTCAAGGTGGAGGCAATGTGTCAGTGGGTCTAAGAACTCCCAATCACAGCAGCCGAATGGGTTAGAATTCATGGGGGAGTGCGAGAGGTCTCTACTAACGCACGGTTCAAGCTGATTCAATATGAATCAATATGATGTTGTACATATTACATACCTCTCACCCAAACACCTACATACAATATAACCCTCCAGAAATGCAGGATGCGCACACTGCGGTTACACAGCGGTGGACTTCTTTCACGTTGCATCGAGATGCCCACAGATTTTTTGTTACTGGGAGGAGGTTCTGCGACAATTACATGGCGCTAAGGTATGGGTGATACCCAGAGACCTGAAACAATGCTTGCTGGGGCTGGTACCTGTCAAGAAAAATAGAAAGCTTAGTAGGAAATTTGCAATCCTTGGACTGACTATAGCCATTAGGTGGCTGAGCCCGAGGCCCCCCCTGAATGTGCACTGGCTGCATGACATGACGGAATGGGCTGGAGCGGAGAAAGCTCATATGAAAAAGTAAGGCACGATGATAGATTCATGGATGACTTGCAGGCACGGGGTGCCATGATCCGTGACCTTGATATTGATGACCTCACAGCTTCCGCAGCGGCGGAACATGTGATTGATGATGGGTCTGACCATGTGCAGTGCTCCCATTGGAATAGATGAGAATTGGGATCTTGACGACCATCACTGGAGATGGCCTGAGGGTTGTAACACTAAGGTTAGGTTGCAATGTCTGATGTCCTTCCAGATGTGACTATGTACTGAGCATGAGCATGGGGAGAGTGAGAGGGGAGGAGTGGTTTCTTGTACTTTGGTTTATTGGTATATTGCATTGTTTTCCAAATGGTTCTTGAGGCATTCTGTGTTGTACATTATGGAGGCATACATTTTGAGAACCTGCACAGTGACTCTGGCCATCATGTGGAGATGGTTATGAATAACTTTGGCGATCTTACTGTGCATACTTTGATGCTGTATATTACTTAAATGTCAATAAAAAATAACGAATCGTACTGGACAAACATCATGAAGACACGTTGCTAAAGACAAGATGGACCAAACCATGTTTATTTTCCTTATTTTCCGTACCTTATCCTTCTAATATTTTTCTGTAGTTTATATAAATATGTACTTGTATGCAGCTTGTTTAACTTTATACTTGTTTGTGACATGCCATTCAATATCCATAAATCTTTACACGTACATAAATTGATTCTTTTCTATGTAAAGTGCTATGACGCATTCAGGTAATGTACATCATATAAAATTGTATAATGAGGCACGGGAGAGTGATATAATGCATGAAGACTGACTGGGCCTACTGTGACACTAGCTTTGACCAGGAAACAATTGCCTCATTTTGAAGACATTTTACTATTACCTATTTTTACAACTGAGTCCTGTCAACTAGGCCCTAAGTAATTTTCTAATGATTTTGCCTCACGAATGCGCTTTAGTTTTTGTTTTCGTCCTGATGATGGCCTATCGATGGTTTACCCAGCACAGGTCGAAACATTGATTTAACATGGGCGAGCATACGAGTGATCAATATTATTGAAGAGATCAAAATGTAGACATATCAAAAAGAAAACATTCCTTTCAAATTGAGCCATTGTTCTCTCCACTTCTTCACTAATCTCAATGTAATTGATTTTCACTTAGCACAGTACAAGCATGAGCACCTGAGCACTGTGCCGCACTGATTTATAAAGCCAATTTTCTGTCTGAAGAACCATGATACAGTTATCTTCCACATCACACTCTCATGAGAGATTATGTTCCTTTTCCTGCTTAACTCAGCTGCAAATATAATTTGTTGATTTAATTCTATCTCACAGACTTATTTGGATGTTTCATTACTTTCGAAATAATTCCAGATGAAACATTGTTTTTGATATAATTATAGATATACCAGGCCCAATCTTTGCAAGCTATTAAATGCAATTGTTCTGGTAAATAATATGGAAGGCTCCTTGGCCATTCATAACAGCCATTTAAAGTGCTTTTTCACCACTGAGGGGATGTCTTGGATCCACTGATAGATAATAGATGTTTATTGTTATCCAACTCAATGGTAGCCACTGCATCTGCCTCAAAAGGATGAATGGCTGACACGACTAAGCAGGCTCCAAAACTGTGACCATGGGGTCAAATTCAAGTCTTTCTAGAGGATGTTTTTGTCCAATGAGCAGAAAGACCAGTTTACATGGAAGCAGAGAGTGCCTTCATGACCCTAGAATGGAATTTTCATTGTTCAGCATTTTATGAAACAGGACAAAAGGGGATCCTGACCCGAGTCCATATGGTATACCATGGCATTATGAAAAGAACCTCAGTTAAAGGACAGCTCTCAGATAAATTCCATCTGAGTGGAAGGACAAGGAAGGCTTACCTTGTGCTCTATCAATATTTACCTTCATAAATGAGAGTAGGTTTTCTCATGAAGGTTCTTAAATAGGCATGCAGCATAGAAAACAGGATCTCTCCATATGTGAAAGATCAACTAGTGTATCCTAATGTCAGGAATTTAGCTAGTTCGGGACAAACAGTCAACGGTCACGGACACTAGCTGACTTCAGGGCCAGGCAACACAATGGTAGGCTTGCTCATTGCAGAGACAAAGGCTTTCTAAAGTAGGGGTGTAATATGAACCTGTAGGCTTGGAGAGAAGCAGGACAGAAGCAGGTTGGAACAGGAAGTCTGTAGGGTAAACTATCTAAGATAACACCAATACAAACAGGAAGTTAAAAAAATATAGTTTGTCTGCTCCATGTAAGAAATCTTTCTTTGAGGTGAAAAAGATCTTACAAGAAGGCAAGGAGCAGATTAATCTCACAGAGTTCAGGGAGACTCCTAGCAGATCCTATGGAGAAGGGGTGCTGGGTGGTTCTCTGTGCCAAAGGCACAAACTTTGGAATCTAACTGGCACCCTTGGGAAAAATGAAAATCAGGATAATTATATAAACACAACAAGACAAGGAGAAAAGTGGAAGGTACACAGAAACTGGAACTGGGCTCTTGGAAAATCTGGACCGGATCTTAGTGATGAAGAAACACAATGGTGCAGAGAAATTATGCCTCTATTGCGGAAAACAAGGGCACTTTTGACTTGATTGTCTAATAAAACCCAAGAGAAGCAGTGAGTCGAGAAACTACTGAGCCCGAGGTCTATGGAGACAGGTACTTCGGGTAGATCAGGACTAATTGTCTCCCAACTTTTAGCCCAAAACAACTCCTTGTCTTCTCACCATCACTTCTTTGTAAAATGCTAACTCCAGTGGGGAGATCAGTCCATTTAATTTCAGATAATGATTGATTCTAGCGCTACGGGGAATTTCATGGACATACAATGGGCTAAACAAATAGAGCTCCCAGTAGTGTTGAAGACTGTGATAAACGAAGTTAAAACCATTGACGGCAGTAGTATAAAATCTGTCCCCATTACCCATGCTACTGATGAGTTGAATCTTCTCACACAAGATCAACAAAAAGAAACTGTACAGTTTTACCTTATTCAATCATCCCAGTTCCAAGCTATTTTGGTCATTCCTTGGTTAATGCAACACAACCCAGATGTAGATTGGACAAATCATTAATTATCTTTTCATTCAGAGTACTGTATGACCCATTGCATCCCAGAACAGGTACCACAGAAAGAAATTACAGTGATAACAGACTCCATTACACCTGAACTGCCTGTTTGTTATCATGATACGGCGGACGTGTTTGATAAGAAAAAGGCTTCTACCCTTCCGCCACATAGAGCCTATGACTGTTGTATTGATTTAATTACAGGAGCACAAATACCTTGTAGTAGAATCTACACTTTAACCAAAAAAGAAAACCTTTATCTCAGAGAATATGTGGATGAGATGCTCCATAAAGGGTTTATCAGACATTCTTGTTCACCTGATACCTCTCCTTTTTTCTTTATTCCATAATGGGAAGGGTGTCTCAGATGCCGCATTGATTATAGATCTCTCAATGATATCACTATAAAGAATCAGTACCCTTTACCATTAATCGAATCCTTACTTGAACATGTCACAAATGCAAAAATCTGTACCAAGTTCGACTTGAGATGAGCTTATCATTTGGTGAGGGTACAGGAGGGCGATGAATGGAAAACAGCTTTCTGCACTAAATTTGGTTTATATGAGTATCTCGTAATGCATTTGGTTTTTGTAATGCCCCTGCCGCCTTTCAATTATTTATAAATGAAGCCTTGAGAGACATGCTGGATGTCTGTGTTATAGCACATATAGATGACATTCTAGTGTACTCCTCTTCTACAACAGAGCATATTGGGCATGTGAGGGCCATTCTGGAAAGACCAAGAGACAATGAACTCTATGTAAAATTAGATAAATGTGAGTTCAATACAGCAGAAGTCACCTTTTTAGGATCTGTGTTATCCCAGGATGGGGTGAGCATGGACCCTCAAAAAATAACAGCAATAACATGCTGGCAGTCTCCTCATTCCGTGAAAGAAGTGCATAGCTTTTTGGGATTTGCCAATTTTTATAGGTGTTTCATTGCTAACTTTGCAGCCTTGGCATCTCCCATCTCTAAACTGTTAAAAAAGGGGATTGCCTTCTGTTGGACGTCTGCTGCTGAAGAAGCTTTTACGAAATCGAAAAACGCATTTGTCACTGCCCCCACATTGAAGCATCCTGACCCATCTCAACCCTTTATAGTTGAGGCTGGCGCATCTCAGGTAGCCATTGGGTGAGTTTAGTCCCAAAGAGATAAAGAATGAAGATATTTACATCCTGTTGCCTTTTATTCACATAAATTGAATCCTGCAGAACAAAACTACTCTGTTGGAGATAGAGAGCTTCTTGCGATAAAGCGTGCCTTTGAAGTATGGCGCCAGTATCTGCTAGGTGCTTTACACACAGTTACCATCCTTACAGATCACAGGAATTTACAATTTTTGAAAGCAGCCAGAGCTCTGTCCATGGGACAATTGCACTGGACCCAATATTTCAGCGATTTGATTTTGTGATATAATTCCAAGCACTCAAAAACATGGAAAAACAGATGCCTTGTCTCGCTTTGGTTATGAAGAGGTGGAAACTGCTATTGATCATCCTCCTATCAGAGAACGCACTTTGGGGGCCTTATGTTCTATAGAGTAATTTATCAATGAGGTTTCACAAGCACAAAAATGTAAAAACATTTAGAACATAAACATAACAGTGTGAGAGTACAAAACCTTCTTTATATTCAGAGAGGGTTAGTCATTCCCACAACACCTTTACAACAACAAGTGTTAGAATGGTGCCATACACACACGCTATCTGGGAATCCTGGCTACAAGAAATCCTTAGTAATCCTTAAAAGATCCTTTTAGTGGCCCACTATAGCCGATTTCCACCCGCTTGCGGAACTCTGATGAATCTGGCAGAGTTTTCATGTAACTTCACAGAATTCTGCCAAGTGAAACTCCGCGAGTTCTGCCTTCACATAGCTAAAATTGCAACATTTTCTATGTGTATGCAAGATTTTGACTATAAGTTGATTTATGTACAGGTTATGCAAATGTAATTGCAATTTTTCTTTCAATGTTGCCGTTGCAATTAGAGGAATGTGACGATGACAAGTGGCAAGAATATCAACTTGCTCTTGTCAATGAAGGAGGTTTGCTAACTTTTTGAAAGGAAGAATGTGAAGAATGATAACAGTTTGGAAATGATTATGGTTGTTATTAAAAGAGGGGTGGTCTTAAAAAGATTTTTGGGAGGATTGTTTTAAGCCTTTTGGGGAAGTTAGGTCTTAATCGTCAGTCAATAATAGCACTGTAATGAAAGGAGATAGGGTGGTACCACCAGAGGTTATGAGGACGATTTTTGTTTCTTTAGAACGTGATGGACATTTTGGGATTGTGTGTACCAAACAAAGCTGTAACAAAACTATTGGAGGCCAGGTATGCATCTGGTAGTATAAAAAATGAAAAAAGTGTATGTATTGTGCTATAGTAGATACAACTTTAAAAAAACTACAACCTCCTATGTCAGGTAGTATTGTGCCTAGGAATCCCTGAGAGTATGTCGCCATCTCATTACAATGTTGGCGATCTTACCGCCATCCTGCCGCGGTGGCAGGAGGCCTTCCCGCTCGCCGTATTATGAGTTTTCTGATGGGGTGGCGGTCTCTTTGTAGCGGAGTCACGAAGGAGTGACGTTACGCTGCTGGAACTGTGTGCAATATCAGTGTGGCTCCGTAGAACAGGGAGCGCTGCATACTCTATCTCCGGTATCTCTGGTATGGGTGCTACATGCACTGACAGTGTTGATCCATGGAACAAGAGATATTGCATGCCCTGTCACCTGGAATTGACACCGCATGGACTGTGATTGTGTCTCAAAACGTTACAGACACTCTGGGACAGAATTTGATGAGTTTTTAACTAATTTACTGCCTTTCTGCCAACTCGCGCATGGCGGTATCATCCCCGCTAGGAAAAGCTCAGCAGAAAGGCAGATCATAATATGCATGGCAGAAAGCTTGGCAGACCTCCTTCCATGAGGCGCCTCGGACTCTCCCGCCACCGCCGTGGGAGCAGGAGTATCAACGGAGGTGGCAGGACTGCGGCGGTTTTGTAGTCGTGTTCCCACTCAGATCAAAATCGGGTAGTCGGACCACCAAGGAAGCAGGCGGGAGGACCGCTGAAAAAGCGACAGTGGGAGCCATCCTGCCAACATCGTAATCAGGCCCTAAGATCTGTTGGTGTAAAAATACATAATATCCCTTAGGGATGTTTTTGTGTTGGCCTGTGATAAAGGTGGTCGATACTGTGGATACAGAAGCAGTCCTTAGGTTTGTGGACCACAACCCCATGTTATTCCAGCTACATTACTGAGCAATAATGGGCGTGCCATTTTGGTCCAGGAAAGAACTACTTAGTTTGAAAATCTGTGCATTACGCATGGGACAACTTCTTTGAATGATTTCAGGGGGAATGGAATGGTTGACAGATTTAATAAAGTGTTGATGGCTGTCAATGCAACTTGAGATGAATGGAAATTCGTATTGGGAAATGCAGCTAGGAAAGACTGTGTGGGCTTACAGAATGACTGACAATGAGGCTACAGGATGTTCATGCTTTGTGATTCGAAATCCAAAGACTACAAGTGTTATGCCTGGCCTCCTTGGTGTGGTTTTCTCCCTAACTTTTTGCCTTCAGACTTTCTGTTTTCTGAACCCATTTTTGTTGGCTTTTAGGACTCTACACACTTTAGCACTGCTACCCAGTGCTAAAGTGCTTGTCCTCTCTCCTTAAAGCATATACCCAATTGGCATATTTAATTTACTTGTAAGTCCCTAGTAAAGTGGTGCTACCTGTGTCCATGGCTTATAAATTAAATGCTACTAGAGGGCCTGCAGGACTGATTGTGCCACCCACTTAAGTAGCACTTCAAACATGTTTCAGGCCTGCCATTGCAGCCTGTGTGCGCGCAGTTTAAAACCGCCATTTCGACCTGGCAAAGTAAATCTTTTACCAGGCCCAAACCTTTCTTTTTTAACACATATAGGTCACCCCTAGGGTAGGCCCTGGACAGACCAGAGGGCAGGATGCATTGTATTTAAAAAAGTAGGACATGTACTTTTAAGTCCTAGTAGATGAAAAACTCTTAAATTTGTTTTTCACTACTGCAAGGCATACCTCTCCCTTTGGAAAACATTGGAATTACATTATTACATTTTGTAAATGTAATTTCAAAATGGGAACAGGTAACCAGATCATGATTGGTGTCTGTTGTATTGTAATGAAAAATCCTAACTTATGGTCAACTTGCATTTTAAGTTACAATTCTGAAAGTGCCACTTTTAGAAAGTTATATACTCAGCGTCACAAGTGCCAATACTGACTTCTATTTACCAAACCTAGGGGGTCATTACGATGACGGGCGGATCGCCACCGCCCGTATGGCGGTGGCGATCTGCCCGCCATTCCCCTCCGCCCGCATGCCATTTCCCCTCCGCCACATTACGATGGCGGGGGGGAGCCCGGCGGACGGAAAGACCGTCCGCCGGTTTTCCGCCGGTCACACAGGTGACCCGGCGGAAAAGGGCAGTAATATGGTGGCGTGTCTGCAAGACACCGCCATCCATATTAGGATGATTGCGGAGAGCAGCCTTTCCATGGCAGCAACGCCGCCATGGAAAGGCATACGGTCTTTGCTATTGGGGGCCCGTTGCGGGTCCCCAGAGTGTTGGGGGGGTGGGGAGTGCACATGGGGGGGTACCTATGGCATGGACAAGGTGGCAGGCACCGCGTGGTGCCTGTCACCTTGTGCATGCCAATGCACGACGTGCATTCCCAGCATTGTGGCGGGCGGTGCTGTGAACACTGCCCGCCACAATGTTGAGAATAGGGGATGCCACCGCCACCGTTGCGGTGGCATCCTAATACTCACGGCGGGACCGCCGCTCCTATGGCGGACGGTCCCATTCACTGCTACGGTGGCGGGCGGACTTTGTCCGCCTGTCATCGTAATGTGCCCCTTAGTTTTGTCTATGATCACACAACCAAATTAATATGATCACCGTTTATTTTCAGACTTTTCTTCTAGATCATTTTTTTCTCAAATCACAACATTTCTCAATCTATGCATCAAATTCTCAGAATCATAAAATCATTCACCGCACGTAAATAAACACAATTTACATAGACCTCTCACATCAACATATACAAAAACCTCCTGTTGTCACTCATGAAATATAATGAATATCGAAAATAATTTTGTGCTAAATACAAATAATAACACATCTAATTTTTTATAACAAGAAATTGAGCCCACTTTCTGACTTTTCCAAGCCTATCAGGAGCCTCATCATTATCTCATATATTTAGTGCTCCTCTCTTTGGGCTAAGAAACCACACAGTGCTACAGTACGGTTCAGAAGGCAAGAAGAAATTACACTCATTTGTTCAATCAGAACCCTGAACCTCACTGTCTCTGATTTGAAATGCACTTGATGGTTATAAAAAATTGGGAAAAAATGATTTAGAAGAAAATAAAGGGTGATCATATTAATTTGGTTGTGTGATCACGGACTAAACTAGGTTTGATAAATAGAAGTCAGTATTGGCACTTGTGATATTGAGTATATAGATTTGTGGCCCAGCCTTACTGACTAGGGCCGAACCACTTGCAGGTTGTTGTACTTTAAGAAAGTTGGCATTTTCTTGCCTTAGCCATTAGATGCCTGCAATCTGTCTCTGAGTCACATGACTGGGTATAGTTAACAGTTGGGCTTTGTGTATTCCTTCTAGACAACCACACACAATGGTGAGCTTAGGTGCGACTGGATGAGCCATTACTGACACAATGGGAGGTAGGAGCTGGGCCCAGCCCCACTTATACTTGAATAGGCTGTCTTGTCTCTGCACAAAGTGTTGCTAGTCTGGAGCCAGGGCCAGGAAGGCAGGGCACCTGTCCCCTTCAAAGGCATGCCTTTAGAAGCTTCTCCCCACTTCAAAGGCACAAATGGGTATAAATACTGGACCTCAGATACCACCTCTTCTGTACACTTCTGGATCTGTGGATACTCTGCCAGGAAGAAGGACTGGTGTGCTGCTGAAAGGACTGCCACTCTGCTGGACTGCTGCTCTGAAGGACTGCTCCCCTGCTGCGCTGACCTGCTACCCTCTTGCCTGAGTGAAAAAAACTGAACCTGCATCTCTTGAACCCAGAGTGACTCCAAGGGCTAGTTGGCTGTCCTGCTAAGCTGAAGCTTCAGGGACACAACAGGCTTCCAACAACCTTGCACCTGCGCCCAGACTCTGCCATTTGTGAGTCTACACTGCCAAGTGGTGCCACCCCAAAACTGGACCCTTGGAAGTGGGCTTAAGGTGCTCTGCCAGCCTCTGTGGATCCAGTGGAACTGACGCATCTCCTCTGCTGCAAGGTTCAAACCCCATCAGAATCGACGCATCGCTGCTGCTGTGTGGATTGGACCCATCACAAAGGCCTGCATCGTCTTTGCATCCTCATCGGAACTGCCAATGCACACCATATCCTCACCGGAGGCCCTCACATCCCTCGTCGATGGCAGCCTCGATGACGACCCCAGACTCCGCATTTCAGCTTCGCAGCTACTCAGAACCGGCGCATCACCCCAAATGTGCGCCACATCCTTGACGACGGACTTCGCATCACAAGCCCCATCAACGGGATCCTAGATGACAACACAGGCCCTAGCATCACAGCCTTGCCGCATCTCAGAACTAATGCATTGTTCAGCTGTGCAACACATCTTCGACGCAGATCTCCGAAAATCAGGATTCAAAGTACTTTGTTCAGAGGGCCTAACTATGACCCTCTAGCCAACCCGTGCTCCATCGCTGTCAGCCTGAACTTGTGACTTTGTCCGAGTCTGGTGCGACCATATATCCACAGTTGGCGCTTTGTGCTTTTTGGTGCTATTTTCACTAAAATCTTTAAAATTGCATTTCTCTGGTTCTATGTAAATATTTCTATTTCTTTTTACCAGATTTATAAAGTGCATGGCTACCCACTAAGGGTTTCCCAGCGCTACAAACTGTTTGAACCTGAGAAGCTTTGATATACTATCAAGAGATTTGACAAAAACGCCATGTTGTCAGCCCTTTCCTAAACATTATTTCATTTGGGGTCATCCTCAGGGAGAGGAGCATCACGTTCCAGAGTTTCGAGGCAAGGAATGAGAAAGAACAACCCCCACTCCTGCTTTTATGTATTCTCGGGGCAGCTACCCTATAGGACTTGGTAGACCGAAGAAGTGTTCGAGGGGTGTAGTGTTGTAACATCTGACCTAAAAGATTAGGGCCCTTATTGTTATAAATTCTATGCACCATGCATAAGGCCTTAAATTGAATGTGCTTTTTTTATCTGTAGCTAATGCAGCTTAGCTAAAGATGTTGATGCCGACTGATATCTAGGAATCTTTAGCAGAAGATGAGCAGCTGTGTTTTGCACCACTTGCAATCTATTCAGCACTGAATGTGGAGCCCCCAGGTAGAGAAAATTACCATAATCCAGGCGCAAATTCACCAGAACCTGGACTACTATTTGTTGTGCAGAGGTTGGTAGAAATTCCAAGATCTTCCTAACCGTCCTCCCTGTACAAAAACATATGGCATCTAGTTTCTTTCCTTGTGTCTGAAGAGAGAGTTTATCATCCAGCCAGAAAGCTTGTAAATAAGCCCCCAAATATTTAAATTGTTTACGATTATCATCACTTCAGTCTTGTCTCCATTGAGTTTTAGGCAGCAAGAGTCCATCCATTTGGAAACTGTGGGGAGACAAGATTTTAACCGGGCCCTTTGAAGGACGGTTCAGGGGCCAGGGAAAAAATGATCTGGGTATCATCCACATATGAGACCAAATGAGTGCACGAGGTGGCCAGTGGTCGAACATACACATTAAACAATGTAAGGCTCAGGGAGGAGCCTTGGGGCACACCACACACAAATGGTAGTGCTTGAGAGTAGAACGGTTTCTCCCATACCTGAAAGCTTCGGTCCTTCCATAAAGAGGCCAGCCACCTCCAGAAATGCTGCGTTATTCCTGAGTCCACCAATCTCTCTAGGAGAATTAAATGTGATACAGTGTTGAATGCTGCGCTGAAACCCAACAGGATCAAAGCTGAAGAACCGCCTTGATCAGGTTTCCATTCAAGCTCTTCTACTACTGCCAGAAGCAATGTCTCAGTGCTATGTCTGGGCCTGCATCCTGTTTGGAAGATATCCTTATTTTACAAGGACTCAGAGAGTTGCTTGTTTTCAGGTTGCTTCATGATTTAGCCCAGAAATGGAAGCACAGAGATTGGCCTATAATTTTCAGCCAGTGAAGAATTCAGGGTGGGCTTCTTCAATAAGGGTTTCACCACTGCATGTTTCCAGGATTTTGGAACCTGATCGCTCTTCGGCGAGTAGTTTAAGATCTCCCTTATCACAGGAAGAACAGTACTAGCTGACCTTAGAAAGATAAAAGGGGGGTCAGGATCCAGCAGGGCTCCGGACTTAACATTGGTCATTAAGGGAAGCAAATCCCCATCCTGTATGTCAGAGAGCGTAGGCTTAAAAGTTAGGTCTTGAGTGTCAGATAAATTTCCATATGACCAAGATTCCTGACCTTGAAAAGATGCATAAATGGTATAAATTGTATTGGAAAAATAGCTAACTAGATCATTTGCTGATGCTTCAGACACTGTTACCCAGGTCTGCGCGGTTCATCTTAAATTTTACTATAATGAATACCTCCTTAGCCAAGTTTGCAGCGCTATCAAATTTATGTGCAAAATAATCGGCCCGAGTACCTCTCATCCAATAAGGATAGTTGTTAATAGCTTTTCTGTAGACCTTTTTAGAACACTCATCATAAGTTTTCCTCCTAATTCTTTCTAGTCTTTCAAAGCTTTTCTTTAATTCTCTTAACTGGGAGTTAAACCACAGGGCTGGTCTCTGTTTTATAATTCCAGCTGTTTTCTGTAAAGGAATCAGCTTGTCTAGAGCTGAGGTAATCCGTCCTCAAACTTATGATCCATATGTGCTATTTTGCCCCCCAGCTTAGGCTTGGTGTTTGAAAGAACTTGCTCAAACTCTTCACTATCCAACTTGGACCAGAGTCTTTCGACCCTGTGCCCTTCCTTCCCTTTAACAGAAGGGGGAGAGACCGCAAGTGGAATAGGAACCACCAGGTGATGAGACCAAATCAATGGGAAAAGTTGATGAACTACCCTATGTAGTACATTTGAGAACACTGGATCTGGGAGGTGGCCTGCTTGCCCTGTTCACGGCCGGGTCTGTGGCGGGGGCAGAGCACTGGCATGAAGCTGGCCTTCCCGGGCGGAAGATTGCTTCGCGTTCTAGTTGTCGTATGTGTAATCTTCCACCCTTGGCTCACTTACCTTTTTGCTTCAAGGGCACCTTCACGTCACATTCGACGTCTCCCGTGGGTCGCAGTTCGTCAGCGTCTTTTCGTCTTGCTCTGCGTCTTCCTCTGCTCCCGATCTGCCCTGAAATACTTGAAAAAGAAAAAGACAAGACTCGTGAAAGCATCAGAAAGCAACTATGAACAATGGCGGCAACGCACTCTGCGATACCTCAATGATTGCGGCGATATGCATGTGCCTATACTCATCTGACATGTTCTTCTGGCTTACGGAGATCCCGTTCTTTCCACAGTACTTGCATTCTGAAATGATAAGATAAAGAAAGACGACGTGTGTTCAAGTTTTCTGCCTTACTAAGAAACTTGTACTTGAGTTAACCAAAAGGCCCTACACATTTTTGTGCTCATTTTGTTGTTGTTTACTAGATCTGATATACACGAGGACTGTTGTACTGTACCTTTAATTCCTGTATTGCCTGCCGCTCTCGTGCATCTCTATGCCTGTGGGTGCTTGAGAGCAGTCCTCTTTGAAATGTTTAGAATGTGTTGTTTTGAATGAGCATACACGTGCGGATGCATGCTTTCATACGCGCGCGGATGCAAGCTTTCATACGCGCGCAGGTGCATGCTTTCATAGGCGCGCGGATGCATGCTTTCATACACGTGCGGATGCATGCTTTCATACACGTGCGGATGCATGCTTTCATACGCGTGCTTTCATACGCGCGCGGATGCATGCTTTCATACGCGCGCGGATGCATGCTTTCATACGCGCGCAGGTGCATGCTTTCATAGGCGCGCGGATGCATGCTTTCATACGCGTGCGGATGCATGCTTTCATACACGTGCGGATGCATGCTTTCATACGCGTGCAGATGCATGCTTTCATACGCGTGCTTTCATAGGCGCGCGGATGCATGCTTTCATACGCGCGCGGATGCATGCTTTCATACGCGTGCTTTCATACGCGCGCGGATGCATGCTTTCATACGCGCGCGGATGCAAGCTTTCATACGCGTGCGGGTGCATGCTTTCATACACGTGCGGATGCATGCTTTCATACGCGTGCAGATGCATGCTTTCATACGCGTGCAGATGCATGTTTTTAATTCAATGTAGGGTGGTTATTTATGAAAGGTTGCGCTGGCAGTTGTGTCCGTTACTACTCCTTATTGGAGGTGTGTGCCTCGCTCATGTGAGCTCTTATGTCCATGTATGTTGTTTCAATAAACATCATACCAACTTTTCCTGCTTGCAAGAATTATTTACTACCTGAGGATTTGTTGCGTCTGAAACCCCATGCAACATTTTGGCAACGGAATGGGATTGGGTGCTGTGCTGGGTCAAGTTGTTCAAGGCAAGAAGCGCACAGTAGCATTCGCCTCTTGTGCACTTTCTTGTGCATCTGAATGGGTTAGTCCAGTCGTAATAGTCCGCAAAAAGGATGGCAGTATCAGACTCTGTGCCGACTTACGTAGTTTAAACAATTGTATTGTAATTGAAAGCCATACTTTACCCAAAGTGCATGAACTTTTAGGCAATATTGGTGACGCCTCTTATTATTCTTTGCTGGATTTAAAGTCAGTGTATCATCAAATACCTCTAGACGATGATTCTCAATTACTTACTTACCTTTTGGGGCATATAAATTTGCAAGGCTACCTTTTGGGCTGGTATCAGCAGCCAGTGTCTTTCAAAGATTGATGGACACCATCCTGTAGGGCATTAAAAGGAGTTCAGGCCTTCCAGGATGATGTTTTGATTTTTGCAAAGACACCGACTGAAAATGATTGTATTCTTGATGACGTTTTAAGTAAGTTTAGAGAATATGGCATCACTTTAAGGACTGATAAATGTAAATTTAATGCCCAGAAATGTGATTATTTGGGTCATTCCATCAGTCCTGACTTGTATTTCGCCTACATTTTCGCTCATCAAGGCTATTCAAGATGCTCAATTCCCAAGAGATAAGGACTCACTTAGATCTTTTCTTGGTCTGAGTGAGTATTATTCTCGATTTATGAATGGTTATGAATATGCTGTGCAACCCCTGGAGGAGCTCCTTAAAACAGGTGTTATGTACATATGGAATGATGATGTGCAGGCTGCCTTTGACACTGTTGAAAAGCTTATTGTTTCTGCTCCTGACCTGGCACCATTTTAAGCGGGTAAAGAATGTGTGGTACCTGTGGATACAAGCCAAGTGGGACTGGGTGCTGTGCTGGGTCGAGTGGTTCAAGACAAGGAGCGCACAGTAGCATTCGCCTCTCTTGCACTTTCTTTGGCTGAATCTCAGTACAGCACCATTGAACGTGAAGCATTACCCCCAGGTCCCTCTAGTCCTCATCCCATTCCTGAACATAGTGGAGATCACCATCTACGCGACAGAAAAAAGAACAGGAGCATGCTGGGATACCTAACCCACTCCCTCCCACTGGGAGTACATAAGCGGTACCAGCCCAGCATGCAGCCTGTTCTTTTTTCTGTCTTCCGACAGGATGGGACATGTTTGCTGACTTACCTGATGGTTTCTGCCCTGGATGTCTCGTCGGGCTGCTGGGCTGTCCTCGACGTCCTGTTCCGCGTTCTCCTGGCCTGCCGGGCTTGCTGGGAGTCGCGTTGATGGGCGCCCGGCCCTTTGCGGCTGGGGCGCCGTTCCTCCCGGTTTCTTCCGGGTTACAGCGCGCGTCTTCCTGTGGCTTGGCCGGTCTGGAAGACGCGCGGATGCGGCTGTTTGGAGGGTCCAGGGGCTGCGCTTGGCGGTGCTCCTGGTCTCCCTGCCTGGCGTTTGGAGTCCTGCTGGCCTTCTTTCCTCCCTGTCGCCCCTGCTGTTCGTGGTGTCGGTGCGGGGGCGGGCCTTGATGGGGCCTCGGTGGCCGGATGCTGCAGTCCTCTCCTCCGCCCGGCGCTGGTGTCCTGGAGGGCGCCTGGGCTGGCTCTTGGGGGCAGGGGGCTTGTGGTGCGCTCTTCCTGCCCCTGTGGTGAGTACCGCGTAGCGGTTCCTTTTCTTTGCCTCGTTGGTTCCTTGGGTTGTTGCTGGTGCTCTGGGACCCGGAGTCCTCGGGTCTCTCCCTATGCTGGTTGATTCTTGTTGGAGCCTTTCTGTGCTGGCTTGTGGCACTCGCTGATGGTCTCAGGTTCCTATCCCAGCGGGTCCGCTCAGCCTTTCATGCATCTATGGCCAGTTTCATGGGTTACTTTGGCCATCTGTTGTTCTTCGCCAGGTTACCCTTCTGGGTGTGAGTGTGCTTCGCAACTACACAGGTTATGTTATGTGCATACTCCCCGGTCCCCTTTTTTCCTTGAAACAGGTTGTGGGTTACCGGGCCTCCTGGCTTTCCGCTTGCTCGGCGCTTGTTGCTGGTTGGCGTCTAAGCGAGGGGGTTGGGGGACGGTCTCTGTGTGGTGGTGTTGGCCTGTCCCCCTGGTGAGTACCGCATATCGGTTTTTTTTCTTCGCTGTGCTGTGCTCTGCTGCTGTGCTGGCCTACGGCCTTGGCTCCCTGTTTTCCCCTGCTGGGGGTGTATTGGGGCTGGACGGGTGCTGTGGGCTTCCGCCCGTACCCCTGTGCACGCGTTTGCTCTCGTGGGCTTTTTTGTTTTTGGGCGGGGTCCGGCCTGGTTTGTTCCTCTGGGCCTCCGGCCATCCTGCCCTGCGTGCTTCTGTTCTCCCTGGTCGGGCCTGGTTGGTGCCTAGTTGGGTTATGCCCGCCTTGGTTTGCCTGTTGCTCGGCTTCGGCCGCCTGCTGCCTGTCCGCCCTGTTGGTTCCTGCCCGTTCTTGTGGGTTCGGGCCTGGTGCGTGCTTGTCTGGGTGCCTGCCTGCGGTTCCCGGTGCTGGGCGCTCCTTGCTTCCTTCCGGGGGTGTTTTCTTGGCCCGTGCTCAGGGTGCCTTGTTTCTTCCTGCCCCCCTATGCCTGTCCGGTGCTCTGGGGTGTGTGTTTTCCTGGCCTGCGGCCTTTCCTCCCTGCTGGCGCCTGGTCGTGTCTTCTCTCGGTTCCTTGGGCGGGTTCGGGCTTGGTTCGGGCCTGTTTGGCTGCCTGCCTGGGGCTTCTCAGTTGCTGTGCGCTCCTTGGGTCGTTCCGGGGGTGTTTGCTTGGCCCCTGCTCGGCTGTGGCTGGGTCGCTTCTTGCGTCCTGCGTCGGGGCCCTTTGGGTTTCCGGCCTCCCTGTTTCTTGGGTTCTGTTGTTTTCCAGGGGGGGGGCTGTTGTGCCCTCCCTCTGTCCCAGCGGGCCCTTGGCCTTGGTTGGCTGTTTGCTCTGGGGCTGTGCTGGTGGGGCCCCTGGTGGGCTTTCTGGCTGGCGTTGCTGCTTGCCTCTTGCCTGGTGCTGGGTTGTGTTGCGCTTGGTTGGCTGGTGGGGTTTGGTTTCCTGTTATGGTTTCCTTCTCCCCTCTTGTGTTTCTTTTTGTGGCTTGGTGCGCTTTGGGGTCATTTGCCTCTCGGCTGCCGCTCCCTTTGCCGCCTGTGGTGACTGGGTGTTGTGGGTCTTCCTTGGCTTCTGCCTGGGTGGCTCCTTGGTTTCTTGGGTGCGCTGCTCCTGTGCCCCACCCTGTCTGCGGGTTCGGGTTGCCCTGTGCCCCTTTTTTCCTGCTTTGTGGGTGCTGGTCTCGGTGTCCTCCTCGCCGTGCCTGCTCTTGGTCTTGGCCGGTGGGTTTGTTGGTGGGGCTGCCGGTTGTGGGTCTGGTGTCGGCCTTCCCTGGTGTGTGGGCCGCGTTGCTGCTTCCCCGATCCTCTTTTGTCGGCCTTGTGCTGGCGGTTGGCTTTGCCTCAGCTCTGGGGTTGTGGCCTTCCCCTTGTGGGCCTGTCCTTGTGCTCCCGTGCGGGTTGCTTTCGGCCTGTGGTGTCTCTGGCCGTTGCTCTTTGCTGGCTCTTCGGGGTTCTTTCTTCCCTTTTTTGGGGTCTGTTCCCACGCCACCGGTGGGTTGTGCGCCTTTGGTTTCTCCGGGCTCCTCTCCTTTGGTTTGGTGGTGCCTGGGGCGTTCCGGGGTGCTGTTGGGGCCTGGGCTATACCTCTGTTGGGTTTTTCCCTTGCGGTCCCTGTGTTTGGCCTCCCATTTGCTTGTGCTTCTGGGTCGCTGGTGCCTTCTCGCCTTGGGTGTGTTGGGTTTGTTTTGGCTGTGGGGCACTTGGTTGCTTCGGGGTCCCCTTTGGGTCCCTGCCTGGGTCCTTTCATGGCCGCTCGTTCTCTGGTGCTTTTGGGCCTCTTTTTCGGCCTCTTGGTGGCCGGTGGTTCTGGCCCTGGTGGTCTGGGTACTGGGTTGGTCCTGTCTCCTTTCCTGTGCCACTCCTTTGCGCCTGGCTGGTGCGCTGGGGCCTTTGGTTCTGTTGGCGGTTGTGCGTTGCCGGTCTCCCTCCCTGTCTTCCTGCTGCTTCTCCTCTCTTGCTGGCGTGGCAGTGGCTGGCTCTGGTGCCTTTCCCTGTGCCCCTTCTTGGTTGGGTTTTTTTTTGGGGTTGGGTCGGTTGGCCCTTTGCCTTTCCTTCCGGGTTCTGGTGGCGCCGTGTTGGGGGCCTCCTGGCTGGCTGCCCTGTCGGTTGTCCGGTTGGCTTCTTGGGTGTTTCTGGGCCGCCTGCGTTGTTGGGCTGTTGGCCTCCTTGTTGGTCCTTCCTGTTTTGCCCTTCTTGGGGTTTCGCCTTGGGTGGTTCCTTGGTGTCCTCCTGGCCGGTGAGTCGGCTCTTGGTTGGTGGCGGTTCCTCCTTCCCGGTTCTGGGGTTTTGTTTCCCCGGTTCTGTGTTCGGCCCTTGGTTGTTCTCTCTTGGATGTGCCCTGATCTTGTGTGGGGTCTGCTTCGGGTTGCGCTTTGTTGCTTTCCCTGGCCTCGCTTGGGCGGGTTCCTGGGTTCGTGTCCCTGTGTCTCCTGCTTATGGGGGTTTTCCTCGGGCCTGGCCGCTTGGCGGGTTCCTGTACCCCGGGTTCTTCTCCCGGTTTGGCGGCCTTTGCTGCGGCTGTCCGGTGTCTCTGCTGGGGTTGGCGGCTTGTCTTTCCTGCCTTTTGGCCTGGGCCTTCTGTGGGGTTTCTGTGCCTCCGGTTCCCTGTTGCCGCTGTTGTCGGCTGTTGGTCGCGAGGGGGCTTGGTTGTGTTCCTTGGCCCCTTTCTTCCTGGTTGTTGCTCTGGGTCGGTGCCTGTTTTCTTGTCTGGTTCCTCCCTCTTCGGTCTTTGCGTCTCTGCTGGTGGCTTCCCCTGGTGTGTTGGGGTTGGTCCTGTGGTTGGTCGTGTCGTTCATTGTTCTCTTCCTTTGGCGTGCCTCTTCGGTCTAGTCTTCCTTCCCCTCGCCTTTTGGTGTGGTCGTTTGTGGGTTAGTCCGGCTGTGGGTCGCCTTCTTCCCTGCTCTGGGGGGTTCCCTCTCTGTCTTGCCCCTGCTGTGTTCCTTCCTGGGCCTTCGGCCGTGTCGTCCTGTGCGGCCTGCTCTCGTACGCTCTCGGGCGTTGGGCCTGGTTGGCCTGTTTTGTCCCTGTTGGGGCGGCTGCTTGGTGGTGCCTGGTGCTCTGAGCTTCGCCCTTGGCGGTTTTTCTCCCTGGTCGGTTGCCCTTCCTGGCTGGGTTGCTCTGTGGGGGCGCTTCCGCTTCTCCGGGGTTCCCTTCCCCTGGTAGTTGGGGGGGGTCTTTGTTTCTGCCTCTCTGGGTGTTCCCTTGGGGCTTGGGTCTGGGTGCGGGGCCTCCTTCGGGCTTGCCTGGGGGGTCTTGTGCTCTTTTTCGGTCCTTTCTTGGTCGTCCCCCGCTTCTTTTGGGGTCTCGGCTCTGTCGGCTTGGTTGGGGGCGTGGCTAGTTGTGTGCTCCTGCCTGCGTTTTCTTGTGGGCTCCCTTCTGCTTCGGTTGGGTGCCGTTTTTTTCGGTCTGGTGCCCCTGGCGTTGGTGGGTGTCCGGAAGGCCGGGTTGTTTGCTTTGGTATTCTCCACTATGTTCAGGAATGGGACGAGGCCTAGAGGGACCTGGGGGTAATGTCCTATTACTTACCGGTAATCTTCATTACTCCTGGTCCCGTTGTCCTCGTCCCATTCCTTACGCCCCTCCCTCCCTCCCTCCCGGGCAGCCGGCCTTCCGGTTGTTGGCTTGGTATTTTCAGGCTGCATGCTGGGCTGGTACCGCTTATGTACTCCCAGTGGGAGGGAGTGGGTTAGGTATCCCAGCATGCTCCTGTTCTTTTTTTTCTGTCACGGAGATGGTGATCTCCACTATGTTCAGGAATGGGACGAGGACAACGGGACCAGGAGTAATGAAGATTACCGGTAAGTAATAGGACATTAGCATGTTCATGGGCGGCAGAACAGTTCACAACCTTTTTGTGGGGTGCACGTTTTACTATGCTCACTGACCACAAACTTTTGCTTCACCTTTTAAACGGAAATGGCACAGGGAGAGCATCTTCACGTTTAGTGAGGTTATTATCAAAGTTGCAGGAGCATAATTTTGTTCTAAAATATACTCCTGGAGGAAAGAATATATGTGCTGATTGTTTGCCAAGGCTACCTGTTCAGAAGGAACTTCATGAGGATGTATCTGAACAAGAGTGTGTTGTTGCCTTCGTTGATGAGGTTGTTGGTAATTCAGGACCCACTACTCATGAGAAGTGGTTACAGGCGGCAACTATGGACCCCATTTTAGAAACAATTTGTACTTTCATTAAAGAAGGGTGGCCCAAGGAGAGAAATGTTGAAGCTCCCCTTCGCCCTTTCGTTGAGGTTCAAGTGAGTTAGCTATGGTTGATGGAGTTTTGGTGAGATCAGACCGGTGTGTACCTCCGTCATCACTTAGAACTTTGCTCATTAAAAATATGTAAATCCGTATTTGTAAAGCATGAACTACTCACCCTTACGGGTCTCAAGGAGCTGGGGGCCGTCATGGAAATTAAGTGAGCTATTGCCCAGAGTCACAAGGTGCTGAGCTGAGCTGCCGCCAGAGCCGGGGATCAAACCGTGAGCCCTGTGCTCCGAAGTCAGCTGCCCTGGCCGCTGCACCACACCTCTCCAAGTTAGTGAGGCTCATGAGGGACATTTAGGTGTGTCAAGCACTTATAAAGCTTTAAAGCAATTTTATTGGTGGCCCTCTCTAGAGGCCCAGGTGGAGAAATCTGTTGATGGTTGATCTGCTTTTTTGGTGTAGGATAAGCACTGGAAAAGGCATAAGACGCCCCTTATTCCAGTACCCTTTCCTGAGGAACCTTGGTGTAAGGTGGCTGTAGATTTTGCAGAGCCTTTTGAATTACTTCCTGCTTCTCAACGCTATTTGATGGTTTTGGTGGACTATTTCAGCAAATGGGTGTACTTTGATTTTACGCCACATCCGGACATGGAATCTGGACATTGGATTCATATGATTTTCCAGATGATAACTTTTTGGAATCAGTATGTAAATCTACCTCAGACGGATGTGGCTATACCTCTGGAGGAGAGAGCTCTTGTCCTTCTGTGTCTGAGGCAGATCTAAATTCTTCTGGCACATGTCCTGTTTTGCAGCAAAGAGGGCATCGCAATGTGGGCATACCTATGAGATATAGAGATTTTTATGTGAATTGACAATGTATTGTTATCTCTTGTATTATATATTGGTTATTTTTACTTTTTCATTGTTTTATTTGTTTTGTTTTTGGAAGGTGTTGTACTATACCTTCAACTCATGTATTGCCCGCCGCTCTCGTGCATCTCTATGTGGGTGCTCGAGAGCAGCCATCTTTGAAATGTTTAGAATGTGTTGTTTTGAATAAGCATATGCTAGCAGATGCAAGCTTTCATACGCACGCAGATTCATGTTTTTATGTCAATGTAAGGTTGGTTATATATGTAAGGCAGTGCTTCATTTGTAAAATATTGAGTGCCAGGGCTCTGACCAGGAGGCCACTGCAGCTTGCACCACCCATCGCCCCTGTCTTCGCTGCCAAAACAACTACTAACCATCTCTCTCGCATGTAAATGCGACAGTTCAGATTATTCCAGGTTCCCAAAGCTAAAGGAATGGCTGGGGAGGCAGGTATTAGTAATTTTTTAATGTATATTGTTTTCCTAAACAACTGTTATACTGCTCATCTCTAAATTACATGAGCAGCGCCACCTTGTGGCAGACTGCCCTAAGTGTGGTGTTGACAATTAGGTGCCGGTGGCGAGCACTGGAAACCAATTAAGTGCCGGTGCTCAGCACCGGAAAGCTCCGGCTCAAATTAAGCACTGATGTAAGGTTGTTCTGGAAGTTGTCTCAGTTGCGAATACTTATTGGAGGTGTGTGCCTCGCTCTTGTGGGCTCCTTAAATCCATGTATCTTGTTTCAATAAACATCATACAAACTTTTCCTGCTTGCAAGAATTATTTATTACCTGAGGATTTGTTGTGTCCGAAACCCCACACAACAAGGCCATTGAATATATTCTTACAGGCTTTGGAATTTCTGCATTTTGGGCCTTAAATTATCACTTGTTACAAAAAGCTTTTCGGTATGCTTGTACTTATTTTCATATGTACATAAGTAATGGTACTATAGATAATCTGTTTTGCTCCTCAAACCTATAACTTCTCTTTCTATTTATAGATTGTATACCACTCCTGAGTATGCAGTCACTTACTTAAGGAAGAGGGGATTAGTACAGGTATTTCTATAAATCTACATATATGTGAATTCCTGTTAGCACTGTTGTATGATACATGTAGGGATTAACACATACATCGAGGTCCCTGTTCTCTTCTCTATATGCAGGAGCCATAGAGACTCTCTGGGCACCACACTTCTTCCTACGTTGACTCAGTGGAACCTGTGTTTTTTCTCTTCCCATCTCCTCTTTTCCATTTCACCCCGGCTAGCTTTGACATTGTTGGGCAGGCTTGATGGTGGGAGGAAGTTGGGACCTTGCTTCACTATCTTCTTATCTCTCCTGCGGAAAAACAGGTGAGAATTGACATACAGTATTTAAACAATGGTGTCAGCTCCAGGGGCTCTAGGTCTTGTAGTAAATTAGACACTTTGGTCCAGTTTACATCATCGAGAAGAATTTTCAAATCTCCCAGAAGAGTCAAATTTGATTCTTTTAGGGCTTGGATGGCAATCGTCTCTGCGAGCTTTTCTAGAAATTGTGCTGGAGGACCTGGGGGCCAATAAACCAAGGCACCGGAGAGTGTGAAAGAATCAGAATATTCAATAAGAAAGAATGCACTATCGTAGTCAAGTACTTCCCACAGTGATCGACAACAACATACATTTGACTTAAATATAAGAATACCACCTCCTTTTTTCTTGCTCGAACAATTCTGAGAATCTTATAACCTTGGGGAAGTGCCTGTACCACATCGGGTGTAGAGCCCACTTGCAACCAGGTTGCTGAAAGAAATACCACATCAGGTTGCTGTTCCTTCATAAATGTAAAAAATGCAGCTTATGTTGCGCCAGAGAACGACAATTTCTAAAAAAAAAAGATGACTGTTTGCAATAGTATTAATAATATATACATAGCTAAAATATACTTAAGTTGTTCAACATTACTTAAATTAAATTCTTCTAGGCAATCACAAATCAATTTCTTCCTTACCACGGTCATTTGCAGTGTTAAGCCCCCCACCTCCTTACTGCGCAATTACCCCATTAATGGACATAGAAATTCAACACCCCCTGCTCCGGAAGTACAAACACAGTTTCAACAACACTCAGCCTGCAATTGATAAATATTTAACAACAGGCTTGAACACTTCCCACGCAAAGACCAGACAAACCCTATAATTTGAAATCATTAGCAATCAACATGAAATTTCCATACATGCCTGAAAATTCATAAATTGAGCGTAGTTGATTGCTCGCTGGCCTAGATGGGCCTCATTAACGAAGCCGGCTTGTACGCATTCTAATGTCTTCCCAAGAAATGGCTGATTAGTTGGCAAAAGACGAATTATCAAAGGCAACTTTGTCCTGTAGAGCAGGGGTGGACGTGGGGTTCACCTGCTTTAATTCACTCAAATCATTTGCATGAGTAATGGGTGAAAAACCTGCAATCAAGGGAAGTCAGACTATAAAAGTCATCAGTCAAATTGTTTCGGAAGTTTGGAGAAGTGGTACGTGCTAGTGAACTGCCAAGTCCCAGCCAACGGGCTTTGTCGTGATTAGAAATGCGGCACCTGTAGCGTCCTCCCCTGCCAGGTAGCATGCAAATGACAACGCCACACACGGAGCTCTGTAGCGCACCTTTTTATTCTTCAGAGTCCAACCGTTAACTGTGCGCACTGCGTCATGAACTTTATTAACCACACCCAGACACACACAAACGATGCCGTCATTCTCCTACGGAGTCCATCAGTGACCAGAAGGGTCCCGCTATTCATACTTAGAAGACACTGCAGTACCATTTATCGAAAACCAGACCATGAACAACCTTTGGAGCAGAAGATTCTATACAGTGTGTGCATCATACGTAACTCGTACAACCCAGCGTCTTTGTCAATGTCTAAATTTTACTTGAAAAGGGTGGTAGCAGGCCATTGAGGGTCAAACGTAATATTAGCCAGGGCTTTTGGGGGCACATGCATCAAGGTAGGCTTTTGCGATTCCTTAATTGCGAATATTAAGGAATCGCAAAAGCCTATGCATGTAGGAATCGCTAAAAAAATAGCGATTCCTAAACATTCCTTAATTGCGACACGCAAATTGCGAGTCGCAATTAAGGAATGGCATCCCATTCATTCCTATGGGCCTAGAGGCCCATAGGAATTAATGTGAATTGCATGCGCAATTTGTGAGTACCTAATAGGTACTCGCAAATTGCGCATGCAATTTCAGGGGTGCCAGGGTGCCAAGAGGACACCCTGTTGCACCCCTGAAATTGATATGTGAACACATGTTGCGCACACACATGCCCCCAGGGCATGTGTGTGTGTAACCTGGAACTTTGAAAAATGCACTTTAGTGCATTTTTCAAAGTTTTCGCTAATTACCATTAGGTATAATTTTTCGGTAATTAGCGGCCCCTAATAGCGAAAGCGCTATTTTAAATGGCATCTTGCATTGCATTCAAGGCATCGCAATTTGCGATTCCTTAAATGCAATCGCAATTTGCGATTTTGCATTTGGGATGATGCATCCCAAATGCAAAAATACCGGTCGCAAACGGGCAGATTTTGCGAATCTGCCCGTTTGCGACCGGTTTTTAGTTTGATGCATGTGGGGGTTGGACATTAGGCCCAGATAAATCTCTCCTGAAGAGCGATTAGGAGGATTTCTTTTGCATTTATTTATTTCACAGTTTCATATAGCGCTCCTTTAACATACGGTGTTAGTGTGCCTTACACAAAGTGAAAGCAGACAATGTTCACCATAAATTTGTACGTATTATTGCAAATTGAGATCTTAAAATCGAAATGTACATATCTTTATGAATTGAGATCTTACAAAAACAATATTAAAAAAAGAAAATGATGAATATATAAAAAATGTAAAAACATTTTCAATCACATTTATTACTTTTTGTACAATCTTCTATGGAAAGACTGATTAATGTGGGACAGTCCTATTGTTGAGCCCTTTGCAGGCCACTTGTAAAATGATATAGGTCTGAGAGGAGTATCCACTTATGAGGGCTGCGGTGTGCCCTTGTTCGAGGAGGGTGCGGATGTCGTCAGTGGCAGCTAAGAGGGTGGTCTCAGTGCTGTGGTTGCTGCGGAATCCTAATTGAGATGAGTCGAGGATGTTGTTTGTTTCTATGAAGTGCGTTATCTGGGTGTTGACGATGTTCTCGATGACTTTGGCTACGAAGGGGAGGAGAGAGATGGGCCTGTAGTTCTTCAGGTCCGGCGGGTCTGCGGAGGGCTTCTTGAGGAGGGGTTTGACTTCGGGGCATGTCCAGTCATGGGGGAACGTGTCTGTTTCGAGGACGCAGTTGATTGTCCGTCGTAGTTCTGGTGCGATGGCAGAGGCCGCCCTGTGGAAGATGTGCGGCGGGCAGGGATCAGTGGGTGCTCCGGAGTGGATGCTCTTCATAGTCTTTGCGGTGTCTTTTGTGGTGACAGGGGTCCAGGTGAGGAGGGTCGGCTGAGTGGCGTAGCTGGTGGATGGTGTTGGATCAGTGCCTTGGTCTTGGTCGTCGAAGTTGTCGTAGAGTGTCCTGTTCTTGTGGTGGAAGAAGAAGCTGAGTTTGTTGCAGAGGTCCTGGGAGGGAGGGACGTTGGTGGTTTCGCTGTGGAGTCTGGTGAATTCTTGTATGACGATGAAGAGTTCCTTGGAGTTGTGGGATTTGGAGAGGATTCTGTCCTGAATGAAGTTTCTTTTCATTGATCTGATGAGTTAGTGGTGTGCCGTGGTGTGCCGTGGCGGCGGCCCTGTAGGCGGAGCGTGCTTCCGGGATTTTGCTGTATCTCCATGCTTTCTCCAGTCGTCGGCATGAGCGCTTGGATTCTCGGAGGTCCGGGGGGACCCAGGTGGATTTCGTGTTGTGTCGTCTGTCGGAGTTCTGGAGGGGGGCGAGAGTGTTGGCGCAGTTGGCGATTCATTGGTGGAGGTTGTTGGCAGCAGTGTTGGCGTCTGTTGTGGTAGGGGTCCGGGTGGTCTGTAGGTGAGTGTTCCGCGGAGTGTCGTTCTGGGGTTGGGCTGGATCTGGAAGTGGATGTGTTCCATGGGGGGCGAGGCGTCATTCAAGATGAAGGTTGTCAGTCGGAGGGAGCTTTTGTGGACAATGGCGAGGCCTCCTCCAGGGCGGTTGGGGCGGTCTTTCCTCAGGATCTTGTATCCGCCGGGGAGCGGAGCTGGCGTTGGTCCAGGTCTCTGTGAGAAAGGTGACGTCGGGTGAGAGGGTGTTGAGGAGGTCCCAAAACTTCTACTGCGTGTCTGTGCAGGGAGCATATGTTGAGGAGGATGCAGCTCAGGGGTTAGGGTGCGTCGGTGTCCGGTGGGTTGGCGGTAGCTGTCTGGTGAAGGTGCGGCGGCAGTGTCAGCAGGAGAACGGGCCTTGAGAGTTGCTCAGCTTCGAGACCTAGCAGTTGTTGTTGCGTCCAGGGTTGAGTGCGTGGAGAGTGCTGGAGTCGTAGCGGCGGGGGGTTGGAGGACCAGGGTCCCTGGTGCTGGTCAGGTCGCTGACGGGTACAGACGGGCTTGCTTTGGCGCGCCCACTGCGCACGGCCGCACAGCGGCCCCCATTAAGTGGGGGTAGTGGGAGTAGAGCAGCTGGGAGGCAGGAGCGGGAACACGTAGGGGGGGAGGGGCCACAGGGGCAGCAGCGGCGGGAAACAGCGAGAACAGAGGCAAACAGAGAAAAAGGGAACAAAAGGCAGAATCACAAAACGGCAAAAAAGAGAAAAATAGAAAAAGACAGAAGAGACAGGCAAACAGAAAAAAGGAACAGAAAAAGGCTGACAAACACGGAGCGGACCAGCAGAAGAGCAGGCTCTTCCACTGGACCACCAGGGATGAGGCGCAGGCAGGAGCCTGCGGGTGGAGGAGGGCCTCAAACACCTACCTGGGAACCAGAAAGGCACTGGGGGAAGTGCCTTAACGACGGAGCTGCACGAGGGGAGAGCAGTTTCCCTGACCAGGAGGTCAGAGGTCTTGCCAAAACAGTTGCGGTACTTTTTGTTAAAATCGACCATCCTAGAGTGGTGAATGCAGACAGTTAATATGTCTGGGCTGAAAGGGGGGGCTAAAGAAGCAATAAACCTTCTCGCTAGGTTGCCTGCTAGCAGAAAGAAATGTAAATGTGTGCATTTGGTTATTCTGTAAACGTGAAGGCTGCTTTGGAGCCAGTGCAGGCTTTAATTGATGGAGTCATTTCAAGCTTCATGATGACAGAGATTTGTTTGCACTAGCTACAATCTTTGTGTATTTCTAAAGTATATATTTGGAATCACTTGTTTTACTTAAACCTAAATCTCTTTGTGCATTATACCTCAGTCTTTTACTGTGTGTAATGCAAATTTGAAATAATTACTTATATATTCAAAGTCCTTCCTGTCACATGGTGGGACCTCGTTGCACTAAAATACACAAGTAACTATTCTCCACTGGGCCAACCATGATTCAACGCTGTGGCTTTCAGATTACACACACAGACATTTGCAGTGATTGAATTAGCCTGCAGATCTTTCTTATAGTAAAATAGTGTATTTCCCACTGATTAGTGTAACTTGCATTTATTTTTCATTTAAGGTGTGTGTCATTTTATATGAATTGCTTGAAAGCAAAAGCAAAAGGAAGAAACGAAGGACGGAATGCTGAACAATGCAAACATTCACCCCAGTCACAAAGATCTGGTTTTTAATCTCTCGTTCTTTTGCTCACCATGACACCTTTTTGTTGAAAGCGAAAGACCAGCAATAAAGCTATGGAATACTTTTTTTTGCCATACCTTTGACCCTGTTCCCACACTCACTGACCCCGTCCTATTGCACTCAGGATCACAGTTCCCACATCAATGCACTTCGACTGCTGCAAACCAAACAGCATGGCACGCCCTACAGCCGGACAGCAGCATGGCTCGTGCATTTTGGGAGAGACTTTTATGTGCAGGGAGCAAGACTCCATCAGTGACAGACAGTAGGCAGGATGAAGCACAGCGACAGAAGTGAACCCAGAGCTTCAGGCTTCTTGGAAGTGATCACATACATCAACCCCCGCCTGAACTTCCACCATCCCTCCAGACACCTGCGCTTCGCATCCCTTGCCATCGCACACACTCCCCACATCCGCCGAAGCAACAGTGAAGGAAGCTCCTTCTACCTCACCTCAAGTCCTGCAACGACCTTCCCCTGCACCTCCGAACAGCACCCTCCCTCCATGAATTCAGACCTTCCCCTGCACCTCCGAACGGCACCCTCCCTCCATGAATTCAGACCTTCCCCTGCACCTCCGAACAGCACCCTCCCTCCATGAATTCAGACCTTCCCCTGCACCTCCGAACAGCACCCTCCCTCCATGAATTCAGACCTTCCCCTGCACCTCCGAACAGCACCCTCCCTCCATGAATTCAGACCTTCCCCTGCACCTCCGAACAGCACCCTCCCTCCATGAATTCAGACCTTCCCCTGCACCTCCGAACAGCACCCTCCCTCCATGAATTCAGACCTTCCCCAGCACCTCCGAACAGCACCCTCCCTCCATGAATTCAGACCTTCCCCTGCACCTCCGAACAGCACCCTCCCTCCATGAATTCAGACCTTCCCCTGCACCTCCGAACAGCACCCTCCTTCAATGAATTCAGAAGGGGACTCGAGTCCTGGCTTTTTTACTGATCCCAGCGCCTGGTGATCCTCTCGGGTGATTAGCCGCGCTCTACAAATCCAAGTTGATTGATTGACCAGCAGACTCACAGTAGCACACACACACTGCACTAGCAGCATCTTCCTTTTCCATGCAGGGTGCAATGGCTGTGTGCGCTTGGGGCACAGAGGGCAGTGGCAGTGGGTGTTCCTGGCAGATGCATCAGTTTCCTTTCACATCATGGTTGATGGAAGCCATGATAGGTTTACCAGGAGCAATCAAAGATGGCTGCCGACATCTTGAGTTGTTCAATGCAAATATACTATCAGGAAGGACACTTGGCTTATGGCTTGTGGATCAGGTACCATGCCTGGCGCTCACAGCGACATGTCTCCCACCAGCTGTCTGTGCAGAAGCTGCAGTCTGCTGGTGATTTCTGGCCTTTTCTGCATCTCATGACGCTGCAAGGCCTTTTGGCTGGGTTCCCGCTATTAAAATACCATATACATGTATACGTGCATCATGGAAGGCCAGCAGTCTTGTCACCCCAAAATACTTGCAAACCTAGATTCTCATTAAGAATAAATGGATATATGGTTAAAGTACAGTGTGTGTATTACTGTCCGTACTGTGCTACATTAGCAGTGACCGGCTGCGCGTGCACCCAGTGGTTCTTTTTCAGTGTTGGCATGATTATGTCAGGATGGATGGCCGGCTTGTGCTGTCAGCGTGCAGAGTGCCAGCTCTCTGTGTGACTGACTGATGTAAATGTGCTCTGCACGTTCTGTAGGGTGTATTATATGCAAGACACCTTGAGTTGGGTGCCCAGTTTCCTGGGACGCGTATACCCGAGCCTCAGGCACCAGCACAGGTGCACACTGGGAGCATGATTGGCACAGCTCTGCTCTCTGTGAGCCCATGAAGATGGTTCTCACATGCAGCCCTGTGCCATCCATGAACCATGACCCTTGAAGGACATATGAGGGGACCCACGAGGCTGGGTGCCATCCCATGCTACAGGCACCAGCACATGTACACACTGGGAGCATGACTGGCACAGCTCTGCTATGTGTGCTCCTATGAAGATAGCTCTCACATGCAGCCCTGTGCCACCCATGAACCATGAAGGACATATCAGGGGACCCACGAGGTTGGGTGCCATCCCATGCTCAGAGGACCCACGAGGCTGGGTGCCATCCCATGCTCAGAGGACCCACGAGGCTGGGTGCCATCCCATGCTCAGAGGACCCACGAGGCTGGGTCCCATCCCATGCTCAGAGGACCCACGAGGCTGGGTGCCATCCCATGCTCAGAGGACCCACGAGGCTGGGTGCCATCCCATGCTCAGAGGACCCACGAGGCTGGGTGTCATCCCATGCTACAGGCACCAGCACAAGTACACACTGGGAGCATGACTGGCACAGCTCTGCTCTCTGTGAGCCCATGAAGATGGTTCTCACATGCAGCCCTGTGCCATCCATGAACCATGACCCTTGAAGGACATATGAGGGGACCCACGAGGCTGGGTGCATCCCATTCTACAGGCACCAGCACATGTACAAACTGGGAGCATGACTGGCACAGCTCTGCTATGTGTGCTCCTATGAAGATAGCTCTCACATGCAGCCCTGTGTCACCCATGAACCATGAAGGACATATCAGGGGACCCACGAGGTTGGGTGCCATCCCATGCTCAGAGGACCTAGGAGGCTGGGTACCATCCCATGCTCAGAGGACCCACGAGGCTGGGTGCCATCCCATGCTAAAGGCACCAGCACAAGTACACACTGGGAGCATGACTGGCACAGCTCTGCTCTCTGTGAGCCCATGAAGATGGTTCTCACATGCAGCCCTGTGCCACCCATGAACTATGACCCTTGAAGGACATATGAGGGGACCCACGAGGCTGGGTGCCATCCCATGCTACAGGTACCAGCACAGATACACACTGGGAGCATGACTGGCACAGCTCTGCTCTCTGTGAGAACATGAAGATGGTTCTCACATGCAGCCCTGTGCCATTCATGACCCCTGAAGGACATATGAGGGGACCCACGAGGCTGGGTGCCATCCCATGCTCAGAGGACCTACGAGGCTGGGTACCATCCCATGCTCACAGGACCCACAAGGCTGGGTGCCATCCCATGCTCAGAGGACCCACGAGGCTGGGTGCCATCCCATGCTCAGAGGACCAACGAGGCTGGGTGCCATCCCATGCTCAGAGGACCCACGAGGCTGGATGCCATCCCATGCTCAGAGGACCCACGAGGCTGGGTGCCATTGCATGCTCAGAGGACCCACAAGGCTGGGTGCCATCCCATGCTCAGAGGACACACGAGGCTGGGAGCCCCCCGATGCTCAGAGGACCCACGAGGCTGAGAGCCCTCCCAGGCTACAGGTACTAACTGGGAGCATGACTGGCACAGCTCTGCTCTCTGTGAGCCCATGAAGATGGTTCTCACATGCAGCCCTGTGCCATCCATGAACCATGACCCTTGAAGGACATATGAGGGGACCCACGAGGCGGGGTGCCATCACATGCTCGGAGGACCCACGAGGCTGGGTGCCGTCCCATGCTCAGAGGACCTACGAGGCTGGGTGTCATCCCATGCTACAGGCACCAGCACAGGTACACACTGGGAGCATGACTGGCGCAGCTCTGCTCTCTGTGAGCCCATGAAATTGGTTCTCACATGCAGCCCTGTGCCATCCATGACCCCTGAAGGACATATGAGGGGACCCACGAGGCTGGGTGCCATCCCATGCTCAGAGGACCCACGAGGCTGGGACCCATCCCATGCTCAGAGGACCCACGAGGCTGTGTGCCATCCCATGCTCACAGGACCTACGAGGCTGGGTGCCATCCCATGCTCAGAGGACCCACGAGGCTGGGTGCCATCCCATGCTCAGAGGACCTACGAGGCTGGGTGCCATCCCATGCTCACAGGACCTACGAGGCTGTGTGCCATCCCATGCTCAGAGGGCCTACGAGGCTGGAAGCCCTCCCATGCTACAGCCACCAGCAAAGGTACTAACTGGCAGCATGACTGGCGCAGCTCTGCTGTGTGTGCTCCCATGAAGATAGCTCTCACATGCAGCCCTGTGCCACCCATGAAGCATGACCCTTGAAGGACATATGAGGGGACCCACGAGGCTGGGTGCCATCCCATGCTCAGAGGACCCACGAGGCTGGGAGGCATCCCATGCTACAGGTACGAGCACAGGTACACACTGGGAGCATGACTGGCACAGCTCTGCTCTCTGTGAGCCCATGAAGATGGTTCCCATATGTAGCCCTGTGCCATCCATGAACCATGACCCTTGAAGGACATATGAGGGGACCCACGAGGCTGGGTGCCATCCCATGCTCAGAGGACCCATGAGGCTGGGAGCCATCCCATGCTCAGAGGACCCACGAGGCTGTGTGCCATCCCATGCTCACAGGACCTACAAGGCTGGGTGCCATCCCATGCTCAGAGGACCCACGAGGCTGGGTGCCATTCCATACTCAGAGGACCTACGAGGCCGGGTGCCATCCCATGCTCAGGGGACTTACGAGGCTGGGTGCCATCCCATGCTCAGAGGACCCACGAGGCTGGGAGCCATCCCATGCTACAGGTACCAGCACAGGTACACACTGGGAGCATGACTGGCACAGCTCTGCTCTCTGTGAGCCCATGAAGATGGTTCTCATATGTAGCCCTGTGCCATCCATGAACCATGACCCTTGAAGGACATATGAGGGGACCCACGAGGCTGGGTGCCATCCCATGCTCAGAGGACCCACGAGGCTGGGTGCCATCCAATTCTCAGAGGACCTACTAGGCTGGGTGCCATCCCATGCTCAGAGGACCCACGAGGCCTGGTGCCATCCCATGCTCAGAGGACCCACGAGGCTGGGAGCCATCCCATGCTACAGGCACCAGCACAGGTACACACTAGGAGTATGACTGGCACAGCTCTGCTCTCTGTGAGCCCATGAAGATGGTTCTCACTTGCAGCCCTGTGCCATCCATGAACCATGACCCTTGAAGGACATATGAGGGGACCCACGAGGCTGGGTGCCATCACATGCTCAGAGGACACACGAGTCTGGGTGCCATCCCATGCTCAGATGGCACCCACAAGACTGGGTGCCATCCCAAGCTCAGAGGACCCAGGAGGCTGGGTGCCATCCCATGCTACAGGCACCAGCACAGGTACACACTGGGAGCATGACTGGCGCAGCTCTGCTCTCTGTAAGCCCATGAAGATGGTTCTCACATGCAGCCCTGTGCCATCCATGACCCATGAAGGACATATGAGGGGACCCACGAGGCTGGGTGCCATCCCATGCTCAGAGGACCCACGAGGCTGTGTGCCATCCCATGCTCAGAGGACCCACAAGGCCGGGTGCCATCCCATGCTCAAAGGACCCACGAGGCTGTGTGCCATCCCATGCTCGGAGGACCTACAAGGCTGGGTGCCATCTCATGCTCAGAGGACCCACGAGGCTGGATGCCATCCCATGCTACAGGCACCAGCACAGGTACTAACTGGGAGCATGACTGGCACAGCTCTTCTGTGTGTGCTCCCATGAAGATAGCTCTCACATGCAGCCCTGTGCCATCCATGAACCATGACCCTTGAAGGACATATGAGGGGACCCACGAGGCTGGGTGCATCCCATGCTACAGGCACCAGCACATGTACACACTGGGAGCATGACTGGCACAGCTCTGCTATGTGTGCTCCTATGAAGATAGCTCTCACATGCAGCCCTGTGTCACCCATGAACCATGAAGGACATATCAGGGGACCCACGAGGTTGGGTGCCATCCCATGCTCAGAGGACCTACGAGGCTGGGTACCATCCCATGGTCAGAGGACACACGAGGCTGGGTGCCATCCCATGCTACAGGTACCAGCACAGGTACACACTGGGAGCATGACTGGCACAGCTCTGCTCTCTGTGAGCCCATGAAGATGGTTCTCATATGTAGCCCTGTGCCATCCATGAACCATGACCCTTGAAGGACATATGAGGGGACCCACGAGGCTGGGTGCCATCCCATGCTCAGAGGACCCACGAGGATGGGTGCCATCCCATGCTCAGAGGACCTACTAGGCTGGGTGCCATCCCATGCTCAGAGGACCCACGAGGCCTGGTGCCATCCCATGCTCAGAGGACCCACGAGGCTGGGAGCCATCCCATGCTACAGGCACCAGCACAGGTACACACTAGGAGTATGACTGGCACAGCTCTGCTCTCTGTGAGCCCATGAAGATGGTTCTCACATGCAGCCCTGTGCCATCCATGAACCATGACCCTTGAAGGACATATGAGGGGACCCACGAGGCTGGGTGCCATCCCATGCTCAGAGGACACACGAGTCTGGGTGCCATCCCATGCTCAGATGGCACCCACAAGACTGGGTGCCATCCCATGCTCAGAGGACCCACGAGGCTGTGTGCCATCCCATGCTCAGAGGACCCACGAGGCCGGGTGCCATCCCATGCTCAAAGGACCCACGAGGCTGTGTGCCATCCCATGCTCGGAGGACCTACGAGGCTGGGTGCCATCCCATGCTCAGAGGACCCACGAGGCTGGGTGCCATCCCATGCTACAGGTACCAGCACAGGTACTAACTGGGAGCATGACTGGCACAGCTCTTCTGTGTGTGCTCCCATGAAGATAGCTCTCACATGCAGCCCTGTGCCACCCATGAACCATGACCCTTGAAGGACATATGAGGGGACCCACGAGGCTGGGTGCCATCCCATGCTACAGGCACCAGCACATGTACACACTGGGAGCATGACTGGCACAGCTCTGCTATGTGTGCACCTATGAAGATAGCTCTCACATGCAGCCCTGTGCCACCCATGAACCATGAAGGACATATCAGGGGACCCACGAGCTTGGGTGCCATCCCATGCTCAGAGGACCTACGAGGCTGGGTACCATCCCATCCTCAGAGGACCCACAAGGCTGGGTGCCATCCCATGCTCAGAGGACCCACGAGGCTGGGTGCCGTCCTATGCTCAGAGGACCCACGAGGCTGGGTGCCATCCCATGCTACAGGCACCAGCACAAGTACACACTGGGAGCATGACTGGCACAGCTCTGCTCTCTGTGAGCCCATGAAGATGGTTCTCACATGCAGCCCTGTGCCATCCATGAACCATGACACTTGAAGGACATATGAGGGGACCCACGAGGCTGGGTGCATCCCATGCTACGAGGACCCATGAGGCTGGGAGCCATCCCATGCTCAGAGGACCCACGAGGCTGTGTGCCATCCCATGCTCACAGGACCTACAAGGCTGGGTGCCATCCCATGCTCAGAGGACCCACGAGGCTGGGTGCCATTCCATGCTCAGAGGACCTACGAGGCCGGGTGCCATCCCATGCTCAGGGGTCTTACGAGGCTGGGTGCCATCCCATGCTCAGAGGACCCACGAGGCTGGGAGCCATCCCATGCTACAGGTACCAGCACAGGTACACACTGGGAGCATGACTGGCACAGCTCTGCTCTCTGTGAGCCCATGAAGATGGTTCTCATATGTAGCCCTGTGCCATCCATGAACCATGACCCTTGAAGGACATATGAGGGGACCCACGAGGCTGGGTGCCATCCCATGCTCAGAGGACCCACGAGGCTGGGTGCCATCCAATTCTCAGAGGACCTACTAGGCTGGGTGCCATCCCATGCTCAGAGGACCCACGAGGCCTGGTGCCATCCCATGCTCAGAGGACCCACGAGGCTGGGAGCCATCCCATGCTACAGGCACCAGCACAGGTACACACTAGGAGTATGACTGGCACAGCTCTGCTCTCTGTGAGCCCATGAAGATGGTTCTCACTTGCAGCCCTGTGCCATCCATGAACCATGACCCTTGAAGGACATATGAGGGGACCCACGAGGCTGGGTGCCATCACATGCTCAGAGGACACACGAGTCTGGGTGCCATCCCATGCTCAGATGGCACCCACAAGACTGGGTGCCATCCCAAGCTCAGAGGACCCAGGAGGCTGGGTGCCATCCCATGCTACAGGCACCAGCACAGGTACACACTGGGAGCATGACTGGCGCAGCTCTGCTCTCTGTAAGCCCATGAAGATGGTTCTCACATGCAGCCCTGTGCCATCCATGACCCATGAAGGACATATGAGGGGACCCACGAGGCTGGGTGCCATCCCATGCTCAGAGGACCCACGAGGCTGTGTGCCATCCCATGCTCAGAGGACCCACAAGGCCGGGTGCCATCCCATGCTCAAAGGACCCACGAGGCTGTGTGCCATCCCATGCTCGGAGGACCTACGAGGCTGGGTGCCATCTCATGCTCAGAGGACCCACGAGGCTGGATGCCATCCCATGCTACAGGCACCAGCACAGGTACTAACTGGGAGCATGACTGGCACAGCTCTTCTGTGTGTGCTCCCATGAAGATAGCTCTCACATGCAGCCCTGTGCCATCCATGAACCATGACCCTTGAAGGACATATGAGGGGACCCACGAGGCTGGGTGCATCCCATGCTACAGGCACCAGCACATGTACACACTGGGAGCATGACTGGCACAGCTCTGCTATGTGTGCTCCTATGAAGATAGCTCTCACATGCAGCCCTGTGTCACCCATGAACCATGAAGGACATATCAGGGGACCCACGAGGTTGGGTGCCATCCCATGCTCAGAGGACCTACGAGGCTGGGTACCATCCCATGGTCAGAGGACACACGAGGCTGGGTGCCATCCCATGCTACAGGTACCAGCACAGGTACACACTGGGAGCATGACTGGCACAGCTCTGCTCTCTGTGAGCCCATGAAGATGGTTCTCATATGTAGCCCTGTGCCATCCATGAACCATGACCCTTGAAGGACATATGAGGGGACCCACGAGGCTGGGTGCCATCCCATGCTCAGAGGACCCACGAGGATGGGTGCCATCCCATGCTCAGAGGACCTACTAGGCTGGGTGCCATCCCATGCTCAGAGGACCCACGAGGCCTGGTGCCATCCCATGCTCAGAGGACCCACGAGGCTGGGAGCCATCCCATGCTACAGGCACCAGCACAGGTACACACTAGGAGTATGACTGGCACAGCTCTGCTCTCTGTGAGCCCATGAAGATGGTTCTCACATGCAGCCCTGTGCCATCCATGAACCATGACCCTTGAAGGACATATGAGGGGACCCACGAGGCTGGGTGCCATCCCATGCTCAGAGGACACACGAGTCTGGGTGCCATCCCATGCTCAGATGGCACCCACAAGACTGGGTGCCATCCCATGCTCAGAGGACCCACGAGGCTGTGTGCCATCCCATGCTCAGAGGACCCACGAGGCCGGGTGCCATCCCATGCTCAAAGGACCCACGAGGCTGTGTGCCATCCCATGCTCGGAGGACCTACGAGGCTGGGTGCCATCCCATGCTCAGAGGACCCACGAGGCTGGGTGCCATCCCATGCTACAGGTACCAGCACAGGTACTAACTGGGAGCATGACTGGCACAGCTCTTCTGTGTGTGCTCCCATGAAGATAGCTCTCACATGCAGCCCTGTGCCACCCATGAACCATGACCCTTGAAGGACATATGAGGGGACCCACGAGGCTGGGTGCCATCCCATGCTACAGGCACCAGCACATGTACACACTGGGAGCATGACTGGCACAGCTCTGCTATGTGTGCACCTATGAAGATAGCTCTCACATGCAGCCCTGTGCCACCCATGAACCATGAAGGACATATCAGGGGACCCACGAGCTTGGGTGCCATCCCATGCTCAGAGGACCTACGAGGCTGGGTACCATCCCATGCTCAGAGGACCCACGAGGCTGGGTGCCATCCCATGCTTAGAGGACCCACGAGGCTGGGTGCCGTCCTATGCTCAGAGGACCCACGAGGCTGGGTGCCATCCCATGCTACAGGCACCAGCACAAGTACACACTGGGAGCATGACTGGCACAGCTCTGCTCTCTGTGAGCCCATGAAGATGGTTCTCACATGCAGCCCTGTGCCATCCATGAACCATGACACTTGAAGGACATATGAGGGGACCCACGAGGCTGGGTGCATCCCATGCTACAGGCACCAGCACATGTACACACTGGGAGCATGACTGGCACAGCTCTGCTATGTGTGCTCCTATGAAGATAGCTCTCACATGCAGCCCTGTGTCACCCATGAACCATGAAGGACATATCAGGGGACCCACGAGGTTGGGTGCCATCCCATGCTCAGAGGACCTACGAGGCTGGGTACCATCCCATGCTCAGAGGACCCACGAGGCTGGGTGCCATCCCATGCTACAGGTACCAGCACAGGTACACACTGGGAGCATGACTGGCACAGCTCTGCTCTCTGTGAGCCCATGAAGATGGTTCTCACATGCAGCCCTGTGCCACCCATGAACTATGACCCTTGAAGGACATATGAGGGGACCCACGAGGCTGGGTGCCATCCCATGCTACAGGTACCAGCACAGATACACACTGGGAGCATGACTGGCACATCTCTGCTCTCTGTGAGCCCATGAAGATGGTTCTCACATGCAGCCCTGTGCCATTCATGACCCCTGAAGGACATATGAGGGGACCCACGAGGCTGGATGCCATCCCATGCTCAGAGGACCCACGAGGCTGTGTGCCATCCCATGCTCAGAGGACCCACGAGGCCGGGTGCCATCCCATGCTCAGAGGACCTACGAGGCTGGGTACCATCCCATGCTCACAGGACCCACAAGGCTGAGTGCGATCCCATGCTCAGAGGACCCACGAGGCTGGGTGCCATCCCATGCTCAGAGGACCTACGAGGTTGGGTGCCATCCCATGCTCAGAGGACCCACGAGGCTGGATGCCATCCCATGCTCAGAGGACCCACGAGGCTGGGTGCCATCGCATGCTCAGAGGACACACGAGGCTGGGAGCCCCCGATGCTCAGAGGACCCACGAGGCTGAGAGCCCTCCCAGGCTACAGGCACCAGCACAGGTACTAACTGGGAGCATGACTGGCACAGCTCTGCTCTCTGTGAGCCCATGAAGATGGTTCTCACATGCAGCCCTGTGCCATCCATGAACCATGACCCTTGAAGGACATATGAGGGGACCCACGAGGCGGGGTGCCATCTCATGCTCGGAGGACCCACGAGGCTGGGTGCCATCCCATGGTCAGAGGACCTACGAGGCTGGGTGCCATCCCATGCTACAGGCACCAGCACAGGTACACACTGGGAGCATGACTGGCACAGCTCTGCTCTCTGTGAGCCCATGAAGATGGTTCTCACATGCAGCCCTGTGCCATCCATGACCCCTGAAGGACATATGAGGGGACCCACGAGGCTGGGTGCCATCCCATGCTCAGAGGACCCACGAGGCTGGGAGCCATCCCATGCTCAGAGGACCCACGAGGCTGTGTGCCATCCCATGCTCACAGGATCTACGAGGCTGGGTGCCATCCCATGCTCAGAGGACCCACGAGGCGGGGTGCCATCTCATGCTCGGAGGACCCACGAGGCTGGGTGCCATCCCATGCTCAGAGGACCCACGAGGCTGGGTGCCATCCCATGCTCAGAGGACCCACGAGGCTGGGTGCCATCCCATGCTCAGAGGACCTACAAGGCTGGAAGCCCTCCCATGCTACAGGCACCAGCACAGGTACTAACTGGGAGCATGACTGGCGCAGCTCTGCTGTGTGTGCTGCCATGAAGATAGCTCTCACATGCAGCCCTGTGCCACCCATGAAGCATGACCCTTGAAGGACATATGAGGGGACCCACGAGGCGGGGTGCCATCTCATGCTCGGAGGACCCACGAGGCTGGGTGCCATCCCATGCTCAGAGGACCTACGAGGCTGGGTGCCATCCCAGGCTACAGGCACCAGCACAGGTACACACTGGGAGCATGACTGGCACAGCTCTGCTCTCTGTGAGCCCATGAAGATGGTTCTCATATGTAGCCCTGTGCCATCCATGAACCATGACCCCTGAAGGACATATGAGGGGACCCACGAGGCTGGGTGCCATCCCATGCTCAGAGGACCCACGAGGCTGGGTGCCATCCCATGCTCAGAGGACCTACTAGGCTGGGTGCCATCCCATGCTCAGAGGACCCACGAGGCCTGGTGCCATCCCATGCTCAGAGGACCCACGAGGCTGGGAGCCATCCCATGCTACAGGCACCAGCACAGGTACACACTAGGAGTATGACTGGCACAGCTCTGCTCTCTGTGAGCCAATGAAGATGGTTCTCACATGCAGCCCTGTGCCATCCATGAACCATGACCCTTGAAGGACATATGAGGGGACTCACGAGGCTGGGTGCCATCCCATGCGCAGAGGACACACGAGTCTGGGTGCCATCCCATGCTCAGATGGCACCCACAAGACTGGGTGCTATCCCATGCTCAGAGGACCCAGGAGGCTGGGTGCCATCCCATGCTACAGGCACCAGCACAGGTACACACTGGGAGCATGACTGGCGCAGCTCTGCTCTCTGTAAGCCCATGAAGATGGTTCTCACATGCAGCCCTGTGCCATCCATGACCCATGAAGGACATATGAGGGGACCCACGAGGCTGGGTGCCATCCCATGCTCAGACGACCCACGAGGCTGTGTGCCATCCCATGCTCAGAGGACCCACGAGGCCGGGTGCCATCCCATGCTCAAAGGACCCACGAGGCTGTGTGCCATCCCATGCTCGGATGACCGATGAGGCTGGGTGCCATCCCATGCTCAGAGGACCCACGAGGCTGGGTGCCATCCCATGCTACAGGCACCAGCACAGGTACTAACTGGGAGCATGACTGGCACAGCTCTTCTGTGTGTGCTCCCATGAAGATAGCTCTCACATGCAGCCCTGTGCCACCCATGAACCATGACCCTTGAAGGACATATGAGGGGACCCACGAAGCTGGGTGCCATCCCATGCTCAGAGGACCCACGAGGCTGGGTGCCATCCCATGCCACAGGCACCAGCACAAGTACACACTGGGAGCTTGACTGTCACAGCTCTGCTCTCTGTGAGCCCATGAAGATGGTTCTCACATGCAGCCCTGTGCCATTCATGAACCATGACCCTTGAAGGACATATGAGGGGACCCACGAGGCTGGGTGCCATCCCATGCTCAGAGGACCTACTAGGCTGGGTGCCATCCCATGCTCAGAGGACCCACGAGGCCTGGTGCCATCCCATGCTCAGAGGACCTACTGGCTGGGTGCCATCCCATGCTCAGAGGACCCACGAGGCCTGGTGCCATCCCATGCTCAGAGGACCCACGAGGCTGGGAGCCATCCCATGCTACAGGCACCAGCACAGGTACACAATAGGAGTATGACTGGCACAGCTCTGCTCTCTGTGAGCCCATGAAGATGGTTCTCATATGTAGCCCTGTGCCATCCATGAACCATGACCCTTGAAGGACATATGAGGGGACCCACGAGGCTGGGTGCCATCCCATGCTCAGAGGACACACGAGTCTGGGTGCCATCCCATGCTCAGATGGCACCCACAAGACTGGGTGCCATCCCATGCTCAGAGGACCCAGGAGGCTGGGTGCCATCCCATGCTACAGGCACCAGCACAGGTACACACTGGGAGCATGACTGGCGCAGCTCTGCTCTCTGTAAGCCCATGAAGATGGTTCTCACATGCAGCCCTGTGCCATCCATGACCCATGAAGGACATATGAGGTGACCCACGAGGCTGGGTGCCATCCCATGCTCAGAGGACCCACGAGGCTGTGTGCCATCCCATGCTCAGAGGACCCACGAGGCCGGGTGCCATCCCATGCTCAAAGGACCCACGAGGCTGTGTGCCATCCCATGCTCGGAGGACCTACGAGGCTGGGTGCCATCCCATGCTCAGAGGACCCACGAGGCTGGGTGCCATCCCATGCTACAGGCACCAGCACAGGTACTAACTGGGAGCATGACTGGCACAGCTCTTCTGTGTGTGCTCCCATGAAGATAGCTCTCACATGCAGCCCTGTGCCACCCATGAACCATGACCCTTGAAGGACATATGAGGGGACCCACGAGGCTGGGTGCCATCCCATGCTACAGGCACCAGCACATGTACACACTGGGAGCATGACTGGCACAGCTCTGCTATGTGTGCACCTATGAAGATAGCTCTCACATGCAGCCCTGTGCCACCCATGAACCATGAAGGACATATCAGGGGACCCACGAGCTTGGGTGCCATCCCATGCTCAGAGGACCTCACGAGGCTGGGTACCATCCCATCCTCAGAGGACCCACAAGGCTGGGTGCCATCCCATGCTCAGAGGACCCACGAGGCTGGGTGCCGTCCTATGCTCAGAGGACCCACGAGGCTGGGTGCCATCCCATGCTACAGGCACCAGCACAAGTACACACTGGGAGCATGACTGGCACAGCTCTGCTCTCTGTGAGCCCATGAAGATGGTTCTCACATGCAGCCCTGTGCCATCCATGATCCATGACCCTTGAAGGACATATGAGGGGACCCACGAGGCTGGGTGCATCCCATGCTACAGGCACCAGCACATGTACACACTGGGAGCATGACTGGCACAGCTCTGCTATGTGTGCTCCTATGAAGATAGCTCTCACATGCAGCCCTGTGCCACCCATGAAGCATGACCCTTGAAGGACATATGAGGGGACCCACGAGGCTGGGTGCCATCCCATGCTCAGAGGACCCACGAGGCTGGGAGCCATCCCATGCTACAGGTACGAGCACAGGTACACACTGGGAGCATGACTGGCACAGCTCTGCTCTCTGTGAGCCCATGAAGATGGTTCTCATATGTAGCCCTGTGCCATCCATGAACCATGACCCTTGAAGGACATATGAGGGGACCCACGAGGCTGGGTGCCATCCCATGCTCAGAGGACCCATGAGGCTGGGAGCCATCCCATGCTCAGAGGACCCACGAGGCTGTGTGCCATCCCATGCTCACAGGACCTACGAGGCTGGGTGCCATCCCATGCTCAGAGGACCCACGAGGCTGGGTGCCATCCCATGCTCAGAGGACCTACGAGGCCGGGTGCCATCCCATGCTCAGGGGACCTACGAGGCTGGGTGCCATCCCATGCTCAGAGGACCCACGAGGCTGGGAGCCATCCCATGCTACAGGTACCAGCACAGGTACACACTGGGAGCATGACTGGCACAGCTCTGCTCTCTGTGAGCCCATGAAGATGGTTCTCATATGTAGCCCTGTGCCATCCATGAACCATGACCCTTGAAGGACATATGAGGGGACCCACGAGGCTGGGTGCCATCCCATGCTCAGAGGACCCACGAGGCTGGGTGCCATCCAATGCTCAGAGGACCTACTAGGCTGGGTGCCATCCCATGCTCAGAGGACCCACGAGGCCTGGTGCCATCCCATGCTCAGAGGACCCACGAGGCTGGGAGCCATCCCATGCTACAGGCACCAGCACAGGTACACACTAGGAGTATGACTGGCATAGCTCTGCTCTCTGTGAGCCCATGAAGATGGTTCTCACATGCAGCCCTGTGCCATCCATGAACCATGACCCTTGAAGGACATATGAGGGGACCCACGAGGCTGGGTGCCATCCCATGCTCAGAGGACACACGAGTCTGGGTGCCATCCCATGCTCAGATGGCACCCACAAGACTAGGTGCCATCCCAAGCTCAGAGGACCCAGGAGGCTGGGTGCCATCCCATGCTACAGGCACCAGCACAGGTACACACTGGGAGCATGACTGGCGCAGCTCTGCTCTCTGTAAGCCCATGAAGATGGTTCTCACATGCAGCCCTGTGCCATCCATGACCCATGAAGGACATATGAGGGGACCCACGAGGCTGGGTGCCATCCCATGCTCAGAGGACCCACGAGGCTGTGTGCCATCCCATGCTCAGAGGACCCACGAGGCCGGGTGCTATCCCATGCTCAAAGGACCCACGAGGCTGTGTGCCATCCCATGCTCGGAGGACCCACGAGGCTGGATGCCATCCCATGCTACAGGCACCAGCACAGGTACTAACTGGGAGCATGACTGGCACAGCTCTTCTGTGTGTGCTCCCATGAAGATAGCTCTCACATGCAGCCCTGTGCCATCCATGAACCATGACCCTTGAAGGACATATGAGGGGACCCACGAGGCTGGGTGCATCCCATGCTACAGGCACCAGCACATGTACACACTGGGAGCATGACTGGCACAGCTCTGCTATGTGTGCTCCTATGAAGATAGCTCTCACATGCAGCCCTGTGTCACCCATGAACCATGAAGGACATATCAGGGGACCCACGAGGTTGGGTGCCATCCCATGCTCAGAGGACCTACGAGGCTGGGTACCATCCCATGCTCAGAGGACACACGAGGCTGGGTGCCATCCCATGCTACAGGTACCAGCACAGGTACACACTGGGAGCATGACTGGCACAGCTCTGCTCTCTGTGAGCCCATGAAGATGGTTCTCATATGTAGCCCTGTGCCATCCATGAACCATGACCCTTGAAGGACATATGAGGGGACCCACGAGGCTGGGTGCCATCCCATGCTCAGAGGACCCATGAGACTGGGAGCCATCCCATGCTCAGAGGACCCACGAGGCTGTGTGCCATCCCATGCTCACAGGACCTACGAGGCTGGGTGCCATCCCATGCTCAGAGGACCCACGAGGCTGGGTGCCATCCCATGCTCAGAGGACCTACGAGGCCGGGTGCCATCCCATGCTCAGGGGACCTACGAGGCTGGGTGCCATCCCATGCTCAGAGGACCCACGAGGCTGGGAGCCATCCCATGCTACAGGTACCAGCACAGGTACACACTGGGAGCATGACTGGCACAGCTCTGCTCTCTGTGAGCCCATGAAGATGGTTCTCACATGTAGCCCTGTGCCATCCATGAACCATGACCCTTGAAGGACATATGAGGGGACCCACGAGGCTGGGTGCCATCCCATGCTCAGAGGACCCACGAGGCTGGGTGCCATCCAATGCTCAGAGGACCTACTAGGCTGGGTGCCATCCCATGCTCAGAGGACCCACGAGGCCTGGTGCCATCCCATGCTCAGAGGACCCACGAGGCTGGGAGCCATCCCATGCTACAGGCACCAGCACAGGTACACACTAGGAGTATGACTGGCACAGCTCTGCTCTCTGTGAGCCCATGAAGATGGTTCTCACATGCAGCCCTGTGCCATCCATGAACCATGACCCTTGAAGGACATATGAGGGGACCCACGAGGCTGGGTGCCATCCCATGCTCAGAGGACACACGAGTCTGGGTGCCATCCCATGCTCAGATGGCACCCACAAGACTGGGTGCCATCCCAAGCTCAGAGGACCCAGGAGGCTGGGTGCCATCCCATGCTACAGGCACCAGCACAGGTACACACTGGGAGCATGACTGGCGCAGCTCTGCTCTCTGTAAGCCCATGAAGATGGTTCTCACATGCAGCCCTGTGCCATCCATGACCCATGAAGGACATATGAGGGGACCCACGAGGCTGGGTGCCATCCCATGCTCAGAGGACCCACGAGGCTGTGTGCCATCCCATGCTCAGAGGACCCACGAGGCCGGGTGCTATCCCATGCTCAAAGGACCCACGAGGCTGTGTGCCATCCCATGCTCGGAGGACCCACGAGGCTGGATGCCATCCCATGCTACAGGCACCAGCACAGGTACTAACTGGGAGCATGACTGGCACAGCTCTTCTGTGTGTGCTCCCATGAAGATAGCTCTCACATGCAGCCCTGTGCCATCCATGAACCATGACCCTTGAAGGACATATGAGGGGACCCACGAGGCTGGGTGCATCCCATGCTACAGGCACCAGCACATGTACACACTGGGAGCATGACTGGCACAGCTCTGCTATGTGTGCTCCTATGAAGATAGCTCTCACATGCAGCACTGTGTCACCCATGAACCATGAAGGACATATCAGGGGACCCACGAGGTTGGGTGCCATCCCATGCTCAGAGGACCTACGAGGCTGGGTACCATCCCATGCTCAGAGGACACACGAGGCTGGGTGCCATCCCATGCTACAGGTACCAGCACAGGTACACACTGGGAGCATGACTGGCACAGCTCTGCTCTCTGTGAGCCCATGAAGATGGTTCTCATATGTAGCCCTGTGCCATCCATGAACCATGACCCTTGAAGGACATATGAGGGGACCCACGAGGCTGGGTGCCATCCCATGCTCAGAGGACCCACGAGGATGGGTGCCATCCCATGCTCAGAGGACCTACTAGGCTGGGTGCCATCCCATGCTCAGAGGACCCACGAGGCCTGGTGCCATCCCATGCTCAGAGGACCCACGAGGCTGGGAGCCATCCCATGCTACAGGCACCAGCACAGGTACACACTAGGAGTATGACTGGCACAGCTCTGCTCTCTGTGAGCCCATGAAGATGGTTCTCACATGCAGCCCTGTGCCATCCATGAACCATGACCCTTGAAGGACATATGAGGGGACCCACGAGGCTGGGTGCCATCCCATGCTCAGAGGACACACGAGTCTGGGTGCCATCCCATGCTCAGATGGCACCCACAAGACTGGGTGCCATCCCATGCTCAGAGGACCCAGGAGGCTGGGTGCCATCCCATGCTACAGGCACCAGCACAGGTACACACTGGGAGCATGACTGGCGCAGCTCTGCTCTCTGTAAGCCCATGAAGATGGTTCTCACATGCAGCCCTGTGCCATCCATGACCCATGAAGGACATATGAGGGGACCCACGAGGCTGGGTGCCATCCCATGCTCAGAGGACCCACGAGGCCGGGTGCCATCCCATGCTCAAAGGACCCACAAGGCTGTGTGCCATCCCATGCTCGGAGGACCTACGAGGCTGGGTGCCATCCCATGCTCAGAGGACCCACGAGGCTGGGTGCCATCCCATGCTACAGGCACCAGCACAGGTACTAACTGGGAGCATGACTGGCACAGCTCTTCTGTGTGTGCTCCCATGAAGATAGCTCTCACATGCAGCCCTGTGCCACCCATGAACCATGACCCTTGAAGGACATATGAGGGGACCCACGAGGCTGGGTGCCATCCCATGCTACAGGCACCAGCACATGTACACACTGGGAGCATGACTGGCACAGCTCTGCTATGTGTGCACCTATGAAGATAGCTCTCACATGCAGCCCTGTGCCACCCATGAACCATGAAGGACATATCAGGGGACCCACGAGCTTGGGTGCCATCCCATGCTCAGAGGACCTACGAGGCTGGGTACCATCCCATGCTCAGAGGACCCACGAGGCTGGGTGCCATCCCATGCTCAGAGGACCCACGAGGCTGGGAGCCATCCCATGCTACAGGCACCAGCACAGGTACACACTAGGAGTATGACTGGCACAGCTCTGCTCTCTGTGAGCCCATGAAGATGGTTCTCACATGCAGCCCTGTGCCATCCATGAACCATGACCCTTGAAGGACATATGAGGGGACCCACGAGGCTGGGTGCCATCCCATGCTCAGAGGACCCACGAGGATGGGTGCCATCCCATGCTCAGAGGACCTACTAGGCTGGGTGCCATCCCATGCTCAGAGGACCCACGAGGCCTGGTGCCATCCCATGCTCAGAGGACCCACGAGGCTGGGAGCCATCCCATGCTACAGGCACCAGCACAGGTACACACTAGGAGTATGACTGGCACAGCTCTGCTCTCTGTGAGCCCATGAAGATGGTTCTTACATGCAGCCCTGTGCCATCCATGAACCATGACCCTTGAAGGACATATGAGGGGACCCACGAGGCTGGGTGCCATCCCATGCTCAGAGGACACACGAGTCTGGGTGCCATCCCATGCTCAGATGGCACCCATAAGACTGGGTGCCATCCCATGCTCAGAGGACCCACGAGGCTGTGTGCCATCCCATGCTCAGAGGACCCACGAGGCCGGGTGCCATCCCATGCTCAAAGGACCCACGAGGCTGTGTGCCATCCCATGCTCGGAGGACCTACGAGGCTGGGTGCCATCCCATGCTCAGAGGACCCACGAGGCTGGGTGCCATCCCATGCTACAGGCACCAGCACAGGTACTAACTGTGAGCATGACTGGCACAGCTCTTCTGTGTGTGCTCCCATGAAGATAGCTCTCACATGCAGCCCTGTGCCACCCATGAACCATGACCCTTGAAGGACATATGAGGGGACCCACGAGGCTGGGTGCCATCCCATGCTACAGGCACCAGCACATGTACACACTGGGAGCATGACTGGCACAGCTCTGCTATGTGTGCACCTATGAAGATAGCTCTCACATGCAGCCCTGTGCCACCCATGAACCATGAAGGACATATCAGGGGACCCACGAGCTTGGGTGCCATCCCATGCTCAGAGGACCTACGAGGCTGGGTACCATCCCATGCTCAGAGGACCCACGAGGCTGGGTGCCATCCCATGCTCAGAGGACCCACGAGGCTGGGTGCCGTCCTATGCTCAGAGGACCCACGAGGCTGGGTGCCATCCCATGCTACAGGCACCAGCACAAGTACACACTGGGAGCATGACTGGCACAGCTCTGCTCTCTGTGAGCCCATGAAGATGGTTCTCACATGCAGCCCTGTGCCATCCATGAACCATGACACTTGAAGGACATATGAGGGGACCCACGAGGCTGGGTGCATCCCATGCTACAGGCACCAGCACATGTACACACTGGGAGCATGACTGGCACAGCTCTGCTATGTGTGCTCCTATGAAGATAGCTCTCACATGCAGCCCTGTGTCACCCATGAACCATGAAGGACATATCAGGGGACCCACGAGGTTGGGTGCCAGCCCATGCTCAGAGGACCTACGAGGCTGGGTACCATCCCATGCTCAGAGGACCCACGAGGCTGGGTGCCATCCCATGCTACAGGTACCAGCACAGGTACACACTGGGAGCATGACTGGCACAGCTCTGCTCTCTGTGAGCCCATGAAGATGGTTCTCACATGCAGCCCTGTGCCACCCATGAACTATGACCCTTGAAGGACATATGAGGGGACCCACGAGGCTGGGTGCCATCCCATGCTACAGGTACCAGCACAGATACACACTGGGAGCATGACTGGCACATCTCTGCTCTCTGTGAGCCCATGAAGATGGTTCTCACATGCAGCCCTGTGCCATTCATGACCCCTGAAGGACATATGAGGGGACCCACGAGGCTGGATGCCATCCCATGCTCAGAGGACCCACGAGGCTGTGTGCCATCCCATGCTCAGAGGACCCACGAGGCCGGGTGCCATCCCATGCTCAGAGGACCTACAAGGCTGGGTACCATCCCATGCTCACAGGACCCACAAGGCTGAGTGCGATTCCATGCTCAGAGGACCCACGAGGCTGGGTGCCATCCCATGCTCAGAGGACCTACGAGGTTGGGTGCCATCCCATGCTCAGAGGACCCACGAGGCTGGATGCCATCCCATGCTCAGAGGACCCACGAGGCTGGGTGCCATCGCATGCTCAGAGGACACACGAGGCTGGGAGCCCCCCGATGCTCAGAGGACCCACGAGACTGAGAGCCCTCCCAGGCTACAGGCACCAGCACAGGTACTAACTGGGAGCATGACTGGCACAGCTCTGCTCTCTGTGAGCCCATGAAGATGGTTCTCACATGCAGCCCTGTGCCTTACATGAACCATGACCCTTGAAGGACATATGAGGGGACCCACGAGGCGGGGTGCCATCTCATACTCGGAGGACCCACGAGGCTGGGTGCCATCCCATGGTCAGAGGACCTACGAGGCTGGGTGCCATCCCATGCTACAGGCACCAGCACAGGTACACACTGGGAGCATGACTGGCACAGCTCTGCTCTCTGTGAGCCCATGAAGATGGTTCTCACATGCAGCCCTGTGCCATCCATGACCCCTGAAGGACATATGAGGGGACCCACGAGGCTGGGTGCCATCCCATGCTCAGAGGACCCACGAGGCTGGGAGCCATCCCATGCTCAGAGGACCCACGAGGCTGTGTGCCATCCCATGCTCACAGGATCTACGAGGCTGGGTGCCATCCCATGCTCAGAGGACCCACGAGGCGGGGTGCCATCTCATGCTCGGAGGACCCTCGAGGCTGGGTGCCATCCCATGCTCAGAGGACCCACGAGGCTGGGTGCCATCCCATGCTCAGAGGACCCACGAGGCTGGGTGCCATCCCATGCTCAGAGGACCTACGAGGCTGGAAGCCCTTCCATGCTACAGGCACCAGCACAGGTACTAACTGGGAGCATGACTGGCGCAGCTCTGCTGTGTGTGCTCCCATGAAGATAGCTCTCACATGCAGCCCTGTGCCACCCATGAAGCATGACCCTTGAAGGACATATGAGGGGACCCACGAGGCGGGGTGCCATCTCATGCTCGGAGGACCCACGAGGCTGGGTGCCATCCCATGCTCAGAGGACCTACGAGGCTGGGTGCCATCCCATGCTACAGGCACCAGCACAGGTACACACTGGGAGCATGACTGGCACAGCTCTGCTCTCTGTGAGCCCATGAAGATGGTTCTCATATGTAGCCCTGTGCCATCCATGAACCATGACCCTTGAAGGACATATGAGGGGACCCACGAGGCTGGGTGCCATCCCATGCTCAGAGGACCCACGAGGCTGGGTGCCATCCCATGCTCAGAGGACCTACTAGGCTGGGTGCCATCCCATGCTCAGAGGACCCACGAGGCCTGGTGCCATCCCATGCTCAGAGGACCCACGAGGCTGGGAGCCATCCCATGCTACAGGCACCAGCACAGGTACACACTAGGAGTATGACTGGCACAGCTCTGCTCTCTGTGACCCCATGAAGATGGTTCTCACATGCAGCCCTGTGCCATCCATGAACCATGACCCTTGAAGGACATATGAGGGGACTCACGAGGCTGGGTGCCATCCCATGCGCAGAGGACACACGAGTCTGGGTGCCATCCCATGCTCAGATGGCACCCACAAGACTGGGTGCTATCCCATGCTCAGAGGACCCAGGAGGCTGGGTGCCATCCCATGCTACAGGCACAAGCACAGGTACACACTGGGAGCATGACTGGCGCAGCTCTGCTCTCTGTAAGCCCATGAAGATGGTTCTCACATGCAGCCCTGTGCCATCCATGACCCATGAAGGACATATGAGGGGACCCACGAGGCTGGGTGCCATCCCATGCTCAGAGGACCCACGAGGCTGTGTGCCATCCCATGCTCAGAGGACCCACGAGGCCGGGTGCCATCCCATGCTCAAAGGACCCACGAGGCTGTGTGCCATCCCATGCTCGGATGACCGATGAGGCTGGGTGCCATCCCATGCTCAGAGGACCCACGAGGCTGGGTGCCATCCCATGCTACAGGCACCAGCACAGGTACTAACTGGGAGCATGACTGGCACAGCTCTTCTGTGTGTGCTCCCATGAAGATAGCTCTCACATGCAGCCCTGTGCCACCCATGAACCATGACCCTTGAAGGACATATGAGGGGACCCACGAAGCTGGGTGCCATCCCATGCTCAGAGGACCCACGAGGCTGGGTGCCATCCCATGCCACAGGCACCAGCACAAGTACACACTGGGAGCTTGACTGTCACAGCTCTGCTCTCTGTGAGCCCATGAAGATGGTTCTCACATGCAGCCCTGTGCCATTCATGAACCATGACCCTTGAAGGACATATGAGGGGACCCACGAGGCTGGGTGCCATCCTATGCTCAGAGGACCTACTAGGCTGGGTGCCATCCCATGCTCAGAGGACCCACGAGGCCTGGTGCCATCCCATGCTCAGAGGACCTACTGGCTGGGTGCCATCCCATGCTCAGAGGACCCACGAGGCCTGGTGCCATCCCATGCTCAGAGGACCCACGAGGCTGGGAGCCATCCCATGCTACAGGCACCAGCACAGGTACACAATAGGAGTATGACTGGCACAGCTCTGCTCTCTGTGAGCCCATGAAGATGGTTCTCATATGTAGCCCTGTGCCATCCATGAACCATGACCCTTGAAGGACATATGAGGGGACCCACGAGGCTGGGAGCCATCCCATGCTCAGAGGACACACGAGTCTGGGTGCCATCCCATGCTCAGATGGCACCCACAAGACTGGGTGCCATCACATGCTCAGAGGACCCAGGAGGCTGGGTGCCATCCCATGCTACAGGCACCAGCACAGGTACACACTGGGAGCATGACTGGCGCAGCTCTGCTCTCTGTAAGCCCATGAAGATGGTTCTCACATGCAGCCCTGTGCCATCCATGACCCATGAAGGACATATGAGGTGACCCACGAGGCTGGGTGCCATCCCATGCTCAGAGGACCCACGAGGCTGTGTGCCATCCGATGCTCAGAGGACCCACGAGGCCGGGTGCCATCCCATGCTCAAAGGACCCACGAGGCTGTGTGCCATCCCATGCTCGGAGGACCTACGAGGCTGGGTGCCATCCCATGCTCAGAGGACCCACGAAGCTGGGTGCCATCCCATGCTACAGGCACCAGCACAGGTACTAACTGGGAGCATGACTGGCACAGCTCTTCTGTGTGTGCTCCCATGAAGATAGCTCTCACATGCAGCCCTGTGCCACCCATGAACCATGACCCTTGAAGGACATATGAGGGGACCCACGAGGCTGGGTGCCATCCCATGCTACAGGCACCAGCACATGTACACACTGGGAGCATGACTGGCACAGCTCTGCTATGTGTGAACCTATGAAGATAGCTCTCACATGCAGCCCTGTGCCACCCATGAACCATGAAGGACATATCAGGGGACCCACGAGCTTGGGTGCCATCCCATGCTCAGAGGACCTACGAGGCTGGGTACCATCCCATGCTCAGAGGACCCACGAGGCTGGGTGCCATCCCATGCTCAGAGGACCCACGAGGCTGGGTGCCGTCCTATGCTCAGAGGACCCACGAGGCTGGGTGCCATCCCATGCTACAGGCACCAGCACAAGTACACACTGGGAGCATGACTGGCACAGCTCTGCTCTCTGTGAGCCCATGAAGATGGTTCTCACATGCAGCCCTGTGCCATCCATGAACCATGACACTTGAAGGACATATGAGGGGACCCACGAGGCTGGGTGCATCCCATGCTACAGGCACCAGCACATGTACACACTGGGAGCATGACTGGCACAGCTCTGCTATGTGTGCTCCTATGAAGATAGCTCTCACATGCAGCCCTGTGTCACCCATGAACCATGAAGGACATATCAGGGGACCCACGAGGTTGGGTGCCAGCCCATGCTCAGAGGACCTACGAGGCTGGGTACCATCCCATGCTCAGAGGACCCACGAGGCTGGGTGCCATCCCATGCTACAGGTACCAGCACAGGTACACACTGGGAGCATGACTGGCACAGCTCTGCTCTCTGTGAGCCCATGAAGATGGTTCTCACATGCAGCCCTGTGCCACCCATGAACTATGACCCTTGAAGGACATATGAGGGGACCCACGAGGCTGGGTGCCATCCCATGCTACAGGTACCAGCACAGATACACACTGGGAGCATGACTGGCACATCTCTGCTCTCTGTGAGCCCATGAAGATGGTTCTCACATGCAGCCCTGTGCCATTCATGACCCCTGAAGGACATATGAGGGGACCCACGAGGCTGGATGCCATCCCATGCTCAGAGGACCCACGAGGCTGTGTGCCATCCCATGCTCAGAGGACCCACGAGGCCGGGTGCCATCCCATGCTCAGAGGACCTACGAGGCTGGGTACCATCCCATGCTCACAGGACCCACAAGGCTGAGTGCGATCCCATGCTCAGAGGACCCACGAGGCTGGGTGCCATCCCATGCTCAGAGGACCTACGAGGTTGGGTGCCATCCCATGCTCAGAGGACCCACGAGGCTGGATGCCATCCCATGCTCAGAGGACCCACGAGGCTGGGTGCCATCGCATGCTCAGAGGACACACGAGGCTGGGAGCCCCCCGATGCTCAGAGGACCCACGAGGCTGAGAGCCCTCCCAGGCTACAGGCACCAGCACAGGTACTAACTGGGAGCATGACTGGCACAGCTCTGCTCTCTGTGAGCCCATGAAGATGGTTCTCACATGCAGCCCTGTGCCATCCATGAACCATGACCCTTGAAGGACATATGAGGGGACCCACGAGGCGGGGTGCCATCTCATGCTCGGAGGACCCACGAGGCTGGGTGCCATCCCATGGTCAGAGGACCTACGAGGCTGGGTGCCATCCCATGCTACAGGAACCAGCACAGGTACACACTGGGAGCATGACTGGCACAGCTCTGCTCTCTGTGAGCCCATGAAGATGGTTCTCACATGCAGCCCTGTGCCATCCATGACCCCTGAAGGACATATGAGGGGACCCACGAGGCTGGGTGCCATCCCATGCTCAGAGGACCCACGAGGCTGGGAGCCATCCCATGCTCAGAGGACCCACGAGGCTGTGTGCCATCCCATGCTCACAGGAGCTACGAGGCTGGGTGCCATCCCATGCTCAGAGGACCCACGAGGCGGGGTGCCATCTCATGCTCGGAGGACCCACGAGGCTGGGTGCCATCCCATGCTCAGAGGACCCACGAGGCTGGGTGCCATCCCATGCTCAGAGGACCCACGAGGCTGGGTGCCATCCCATGCTCAGAGGACCTACGAGGCTGGAAGCCCTCCCATGCTACAGGCACCAGCACAGGTACTAACTGGGAGCATGACTGGCGCAGCTCTGCTGTGTGTGCTCCCATGAAGATAGCTCTCACATGCAGCCCTGTGCCACCCATGAAGCATGACCCTTGAAGGACATATGAGGGGACCCACGAGGCGGGGTGCCATCTCATGCTCGGAGGACCCACGAGGCTGGGTGCCATCCCATGCTCAGAGGACCTACGAGGCTGGGTGCCATCCCATGCTACAGGCACCAGCACAGGTACACACTGGGAGCATGACTGGCACAGCTCTGCTCTCTGTGAGCCCATGAAGATGGTTCTCATATGTAGCCCTGTGCCATCCATGAACCATGACCCTTGAAGGACATATGAGGGGACCCACGAGGCTGGGTGCCATCCCATGCTCAGAGGACCCACGAGGCTGGGTGCCATCCCATGCTCAGAGGACCTACTAGGCTGGGTGCCATCCCATGCTCAGAGGACCCACGAGGCCTGGTGCCATCCCATGCTCAGAGGACCCACGAGGCTGGGAGCCATCCCATGCTACAGGCACCAGCACAGGTACACACTAGGAGTATGACTGGCACAGCTCTGCTCTCTGTGACCCCATGAAGATGGTTCTCACATGCAGCCCTGTGCCATCCATGAACCATGACCCTTGAAGGACATATGAGGGGACTCACGAGGCTGGGTGCCATCCCATGCGCAGAGGACACACGAGTCTGGGTGCCATCCCATGCTCAGATGGCACCCACAAGACTGGGTGCTATCCCATGCTCAGAGGACCCAGGAGGCTGGGTGCCATCCCATGCTACAGGCACCAGCACAGGTACACACTGGGAGCATGACTGGCGCAGCTCTGCTCTCTGTAAGCCCATGAAGATGGTTCTCACATGCAGCCCTGTGCCATCCATGACCCATGAAGGACATATGAGGGGACCCACGAGGCTGGGTGCCATCCCATGCTCAGAGGACCCACGAGGCTGTGTGCCATCCCATGCTCAGAGGACCCACGAGGCCGGGTGCCATCCCATGCTCAAAGGACCCACGAGGCTGTGTGCCATCCCATGCTCGGATGACCGATGAGGCTGGGTGCCATCCCATGCTCAGAGGACCCACGAGGCTGGGTGCCATCCCATGCTACAGGCACCAGCACAGGTACTAACTGGGAGCATGACTGGCACAGCTCTTCTGTGTGTGCTCCCATGAAGATAGCTCTCACATGCAGCCCTGTGCCACCCATGAACCATGACCCTTGAAGGACATATGAGGGGACCCACGAAGCTGGGTGCCATCCCATGCTCAGAGGACCCATGAGGCTGGGTGCCATCCCATGCCACAGGCACCAGCACAAGTACACACTGGGAGCTTGACTGTCACAGCTCTGCTCTCTGTGAGCCCATGAAGATGGTTCTCACATGCAGCCCTGTGCCATTCATGAACCATGACCCTTGAAGGACATATGAGGGGACCCACGAGGCTGGGTGCCATCCCATGCTCAGAGGACCTACTAGGCTGGGTGCCATCCCATGCTCAGAGGACCCACGAGGCCTGGTGCCATCCCATGCTCAGAGGACCTACTGGCTGGGTGCCATCCCATGCTCAGAGGACCCACGAGGCCTGGTGCCATCCCATGCTCAGAGGACCCACGAGGCTGGGAGCCATCCCATGCTACAGGCACCAGCACAGGTACACAATAGGAGTATGACTGGCACAGCTCTGCTCTCTGTGAGCCCATGAAGATGGTTCTCATATGTAGCCCTGTGCCATCCATGAACCATGACCCTTGAAGGACATATGAGGGGACCCACGAGGCTGGGTGCCATCCCATGCTCAGAGGACACACGAGTCTGGGTGCCATCCCATGCTCAGATGGCACCCACAAGACTGGGTGCCATCCCATGCTCAGAGGACCCAGGAGGCTGGGTGCCATCCCATGCTACAGGCACCAGCACAGGTACACACTGGGAGCATGACTGGCGCAGCTCTGCTCTCTGTAAGCCCATGAAGATGGTTCTCACATGCAGCCCTGTGCCATCCATGACCCATGAAGGACATATGAGGTGACCCACGAGGCTGGGTGCCATCCCATGCTCAGAGGACCCACGAGGCTGTGTGCCATCCCATGCTCAGAGGACCCACGAGGCCGGGTGCCATCCCATGCTCAAAGGACCCACGAGGCTGTGTGCCATCCCATGCTCGGAGGACCTACGAGGCTGGGTGCCATCCCATGCTCAGAGGACCCACGAAGCTGGGTGCCATCCCATGCTACAGGCACCAGCACAGGTACTAACTGGGAGCATGACTGGCACAGCTCTTCTGTGTGTGCTCCCATGAAGATAGCTCTCACATGCAGCCCTTTGCCACCCATGAACCATGACCCTTGAAGGACATATGAGGGGACCCACGAGGCTGGGTGCCATCCCATGCTACAGGCACCAGCACATGTACACACTGGGAGCATGACTGGCACAGCTCTGCTATGTGTGCACCTATGAAGATAGCTCTCACATGCAGCCCTGTGCCACCCATGAACCATGAAGGACATATCAGGGGACCCACGAGCTTGGGTGCCATCCCATGCTCAGAGGACCTACGAGGCTGGGTACCATCCCATGCTCAGAGGACCCACGAGGCTGGGTGCCATCCCATGCTCAGAGGACCCACGAGGCTGGGTGCCGTCCTATGCTCAGAGGACCCACGAGGCTGGGTGCCATCCCATGCTACAGGCACCAGCACAAGTACACACTGGGAGCATGACTGGCACAGCTCTGCTCTCTGTGAGCCCATGAAGATGGTTCTCACATGCAGCCCTGTGCCATCCATGAACCATGACCCTTGAAGGACATATGAGGGGACCCACGAGGCTGGGTGCATCCCATGCTACAGGCACCAGCACATGTACACACTGGGAGCATGACTGGCACAGCTCTGCTATGTGTGCTCCTATGAAGATAGCTCTCACATGCAGCCCTGTGCCACCCATGAAGCATGACCCTTGAAGGACATATGAGGGGACCCACGAGGCTGGGTGCCATCCCATGCTCAGAGGACCCACGAGGCTGGGAGCCATCCCATGCTACAGGTACGAGCACAGGTACACACTGGGAGCATGACTGGCACAGCTCTGCTCTCTGTGAGCCCATGAAGATGGTTCTCATATGTAGCCCTGTGCCATCCATGAACCATGACCCTTGAATGACATATGAGGGGACCCACGAGGCTGGGTGCCATCCCATGCTCAGAGGACCCATGAGGCTGGGAGCCATCCCATGCTCAGAGGACCCACGAGGCTGTGTGCCATCCCATGCTCACAGGACCTACGAGGCTGGGTGCCATCCCATGCTCAGAGGACCCACGAGGCTGGGTGCCATCCCATGCTCAGAGGACCTACGAGGCCGGGTGCCATCCCATGCTCAGGGGACCTACGAGGCTGGGTGCCATCCCATGCTCAGAGGACCCACGAGGCTGGGAGCCATCCCATGCTACAGGTACCAGCACAGGTACACACTGGGAGCATGACTGGCACAGCTCTGCTCTCTGTGAGCCCATGAAGATGGTTCTCATATGTAGCCCTGTGCCATCCATGAACCATGACCCTTGAAGGACATATGAGGGGACCCACGAGGCTGGGTGCCATCCCATGCTCAGAGGACCCACGAGGCTGGGTGCCATCCAATGCTCAGAGGACCTACTAGGCTGGGTGCCATCCCATGCTCAGAGGACCCACGAGGCCTGGTGCCATCCCATGCTCAGAGGACCCACGAGGCTTGGAGCCATCCCATGCTACAGGCACCAGCACAGGTACACACTAGGAGTATGACTGGCACAGCTCTGCTCTCTGTGAGCCCATGAAGATGGTTCTCACATGCAGCCCTGTGCCATCCATGAACCATGACCCTTGAAGGACATTTGAGGGGACCCACGAGGCTGGGTGCCATCCCATGCTCAGAGGACACACGAGTCTGGGTGCCATCCCATGCTCAGATGGCACCCACAAGACTGGGTGCCATCCCAAGCTCAGAGGACCCAGGAGGCTGGGTGCCATCCCATGCTACAGGCACCAGCACAGGTACACACTGGGAGCATGACTGGCGCAGCTCTGCTCTCTGTAAGCCCATGAAGATGGTTCTCACATGCAGCCCTGTGCCATCCATGACCCATGAAGGACATATGAGGGGACCCACGAGGCTGGGTGCCATCCCATGCTCAGAGGACCCACGAGGCTGTGTGCCATCCCATGCTCAGAGGACCCACGAGGCCGGGTGCTATCCCATGCTCAAAGGACCCACGAGGCTGTGTGCCATCCCATGCTCGGAGGACCCACGAGGCTGGATGCCATCCCATGCTACAGGCACCAGCACAGGTACTAACTGGGAGCATGACTGGCACAGCTCTTCTGTGTGTGCTCCCATGAAGATAGCTCTCACATGCAGCCCTGTGCCATCCATGAACCATGACCCTTGAAGGACATATGAGGGGACCCACGAGGCTGGGTGCATCCCATGCTACAGGCACCAGCACATGTACACACTGGGAGCATGACTGGCACAGCTCTGCTATGTGTGCTCCTATGAAGATAGCTCTCACATGCAGCCCTGTGTCACCCATGAACCATGAAGGACATATCAGGGGACCCACGAGGTTGGGTGCCATCCCATGCTCAGAGGACCTACGAGGCTGGGTACCATCCCAAGCTCAGAGGACACACGAGGCTGGGTGCCATCCCATGCTACAGGTACCAGCACAGGTACACACTGGGAGCATGACTGGCACATCTCTGCTCTCTGTGAGCCCATGAAGATGGTTCTCATATGTAGCCCTGTGCCATCCATGAACCATGACCCTTGAAGGACATATGAGGGGACCCACGAGGCTGGGTGCCATCCCATGCTCAGAGGACCCACGAGGATGGGTGACATCCCATGCTCAGAGGACCTACTAGGCTGGGTGCCATCCCATGCTCAGAGGACCCACGAGGCCTGGTGCCATCCCATGCTCAGAGGACCCACGAGGCTGGGAGCCATCCCATGCTACAGGCACCAGCACAGGTACACACTAGGAGTATGACTGGCACAGCTCTGCTCTCTGTGAGCCCATGAAGATGGTTCTCACATGCAGCCCTGTGCCATCCATGAACCATGACCCTTGAAGGACATATGAGGGGACCCACGAGGCTGGGTGCCATCCCATGCTCGGAGGACACACGAGTCTGGGTGCCATCCCATGCTCAGATGGCACCCACAAGACTGGGTGCCATCCCATGCTCAGAGGACCCAGGAGGCTGGGTGCCATCCCATGCTCAGGTACACACTGGGAGCATGACTGGCGCAGCTCTGCTCTCTGTAAGCCCATGAAGATGGTTCTCACATGCAGCCCTGTGCCATCCATGACCCATGAAGGACATATGAGGGGACCCACGAGGCTGGGTGCCATCCCATGCTCAGAGGACCCACGAGGCCGGGTGCCATCCCATGCTCAAAGGACCCACGAGGCTGTGTGCCATCCCATGCTCGGAGGACCTACGAGGCTGGGTGCCATCCCATGCTCAGAGGACCCACGAGGCTGGGTGCCATCCCATGCTACAGGCACCAGCACAGGTACTAACTGGGAGCATGACTGGCACAGCTCTTCTGTGTGTGCTCCCATGAAGATAGCTCTCACATGCAGCCCTGTGCCACCCATGAACCATGACCCTTGAAGGACATATGAGGGGACCCACGAGGCTGGGTGCCATCCCATGCTACAGGCACCAGCACATGTACACACTGGGAGCATGACTGGCACAGCTCTGCTATGTGTGCACCTATGAAGATAGCTCTCACATGCAGCCCTGTGCCACCCATGAACCATGAAGGACATATCAGGGGACCCACGAGCTTGGGTGCCATCCCATGCTCAGAGGACCTACGAGGCTGGGTACCATCCCATGCTCAGAGGACCCACGAGGCTGGGTGCCATCCCATGCTCAGAGGACCCACGAGGCTGGGTGCCGTCCCATGCTCAGAGGACCCACGAGGCTGGGTGCCATCCCATGCTACAGGCACCAGCACAAGTACACACTGGGAGCATGACTGGCACAGCTCTGCTCTCTGTGAGCCCATAAAGATGGTTCTCACATGCAGCCCTGTGCCATCCATGAACCATGACCCTTGAAGGACATATGAGGGGACCCACGAGGCTGGGTGCATCCCATGCTACAGGCACCAGCACATGTACACCTTGGGAGCATGACTGGCACAGCTCTGCTATGTGTGCTCCTATGAAGATAGCTCTCACATGCAGCCCTGTGTCACCCATGAACCATGAAGGACATATCAGGGGACCCACGAGGTTGGGTGCCATCCCATGCTCAGAGGACCTACGAGGCTGGGTACCATCCCATGCTCAGAGGACCCACGAGGCTGGGTGCCATCCCATGCTACAGGTACCAGCACAGGTACACACTGGGAGCATGACTGGCACAGCTCTGCTCTCTGTGAGCCCATGAAGATGGTTCTCACATGCAGCCCTGTGCCACCCATGAACTATGACCCTTGAAGGACATATGAGGGGACCCACGAGGCTGGGTGCCATCCCATGCTACAGGTACCAGCACAGGTACACACTGGGAGCATGACTGGCACAGCTCTGCTCTCTGTGAGCCCATGAAGATGGTTCTCACATGCAGCCCTGTGCCATTCATGACCCCTGAAGGTCATATGAGGGGACCCACGAGGCTGGATGCCATCCCATGCTCAGAGGACCCACAAGGCTGTGTGCCATCCCATGCTCAGAGGACCCACGAGGCCGGGTGCCATCCCATGCTCAGAGGACTTACGAGGCTGGGTACCATCCCATGCTCACAGGACCCACAAGGCTGAGTGCAATCCCATGCTCAGCGGACCCACGAGGCTGGGTGCCATCCCATGCTCAGAGGACCTACGAGGTTGGGTGCCATCCCATGCTCAGAGGACCCATGAGGCTGGATGCCATCCCATGCTCAGAGGACCCACGAGGCTGGGTGCCATCGCATGCTCAGAGGACCCACAAGGCTGGGTGCCATCCCATGCTCAGAGGACACACGAGGCTGGGAGCCCCCCGATGCTCAGAGGACCCACGAGGCTGAGAGCCCTCCCAGGCTACAGGCACCAGCACAGGTACTAACTGGGAGCATGACTGGCACAGCTCTGCTCTCTGTGAGCCCATGAAGATGGTTCTCACATGCAGCCCTGTGCCATCCATGAACCATGACCCTTGAAGGACATATGAGGGGACCCACGAGGCGGGGTGCCATCTCATGCTCGGAGGACCCACGAGGCTGGGTGCCATCCCATGGTCAGAGGACCTACGAGGCTGGGTGCCATCCCATGCTACAGGCACCAGCACAGGTACACACTGGGAGCATGACTGGCACAGCTCTGCTCTCTGTGAGCCCATGAAGATGGTTCTCACATGCAGCGCTGTGCCATCCATGACCCCTGAAGGACATATGAGGGGACCCACGAGGCTGGGTGCCATCCCATGCTCAGAGGACCCACGAGGCTGTGTGCCATCCCATGCTCACAGGATCTACGAGGCTGGGTGCCATCCCATGCTCAGAGGACCCACGAGGCGGGGTGCCATCTCATGCTCGGAGGACCCACGAGGCTGGGTGCCGTCCCATGCTCAGAGGACCCACGAGGCTGGGTGCCATCCCATGCTCAGAGGACCCACGAGGCTGGGTGCCATCCCATGCTCAGAGGACCTACGAGGCTGGAAGCCCTCCCATGCTACAGGCACCAGCACAGGTACTAACTGGGAGCATGACTGGCGCAGCTCTGCTGTGTGTGCTCCCATGAAGATAGCTCTCACATGCAGCCCTGTGCCACCCATGAAGCATGACCCTTGAAGGACATATGAGGGGACCCATGAGGCGGGGTGCCATCTCATGCTCGGAGGACCCACGAGGCTGGGTGCCATCCCATGCTCAGAGGACCTACGAGGCTGGGTGCCATCCCATGCTACAGGCACCAGCACAGGTACACACTGGGAGCATGACTGGCACAGCTCTGCTCTCTGTGAGCCCATGAAGATGGTTCTCATATGTAGCCCTGTGCCATCCATGAACCATGACCCTTGAAGGACATATGAGGGGACCCACGAGGCTGGGTGCCATCCCATGCTCAGAGGACACACGAGTCTGGGTGCCATCCCATGCTCAGATGGCACCCACAAGACTGGGTGCCATCCCATGCTCAGAGGACCCAGGAGGCTGGGTGCCATCCCATGCTACAGGCACCAGCACAGGTACACACTGGGAGCATGACTGGCGCAGCTCTGCTCTCTGTAAGCCCATGAAGATGGTTCTCACATGCAGCCCTGTGCCATCCATGACCCATGAAGGACATATGAGGTGACCCACGAGGCTGGGTGCCATCCCATGCTCAGAGGACCCACGAGGCTGTGTGCCATCCCATGCTCAGAGGACCCACGAGGCCGGGTGCCATCCCATGCTCAAAGGACCCACGAGGCTGTGTGCCATCCCATGCTCGGAGGACCTACGAGGCTGGGTGCCATCCCATGCTCAGAGGACCCACGAAGCTGGGTGCCATCCCATGCTACAGGCACCAGCACAGGTACTAACTGGGAGCATGACTGGCACAGCTCTTCTGTGTGTGCTCCCATGAAGATAGCTCTCACATGCAGCCCTTTGCCACCCATGAACCATGACCCTTGAAGGACATATGAGGGGACCCACGAGGCTGGGTGCCATCCCATGCTACAGGCACCAGCACATGTACACACTGGGAGCATGACTGGCACAGCTCTGCTATGTGTGCACCTATGAAGATAGCTCTCACATGCAGCCCTGTGCCACCCATGAACCATGAAGGACATATCAGGGGACCCACGAGCTTGGGTGCCATCCCATGCTCAGAGGACCTACGAGGCTGGGTACCATCCCATGCTCAGAGGACCCACGAGGCTGGGTGCCATCCCATGCTCAGAGGTCCCACGAGGCTGGGTGCCGTCCTATGCTCAGAGGACCCACGAGGCTGGGTGCCATCCCATGCTACAGGCACCAGCACAAGTACACACTGGGAGCATGACTGGCACAGCTCTGCTCTCTGTGAGCCCATGAAGATGGTTCTCACATGCAGCCCTGTGCCATCCATGAACCATGACCCTTGAAGGACATATGAGGGGACCCACGAGGCTGGGTGCATCCCATGCTACAGGCACCAGCACATGTACACAGTGGGAGCATGACTGGCACAGCTCTGCTATGTGTGCTCCTATGAAGATAGCTCTCACATGCAGCCCTGTGCCACCCATGAAGCATGACCCTTGAAGGACATATGAGGGGACCCACGAGGCTGGGTGCCATCCCATGCTCAGAGGACCCACGAGGCTGGGAGCCATCCCATGCTACAGGTACGAGCACAGGTACACACTGGGAGCATGACTGGCACAGCTCTGCTCTCTGTGAGCCCATGAAGATGGTTCTCATATGTAGCCCTGTGCCATCCATGAACCATGACCCTTGAATGACATATGAGGGGACCCACGAGGCTGGGTGCCATCCCATGCTCAGAGGACCCATGAGGCTGGGAGCCATCCCATGCTCAGAGGACCCACGAGGCTGTGTGCCATCCCATGCTCACAGGACCTACGAGGCTGGGTGCCATCCCATGCTCAGAGGACCCACGAGGCTGGGTGCCATCCCATGCTCAGAGGACCTACGAGGCCGGGTGCCATCCCATGCTCAGGGGACCTACGAGGCTGGGTGCCATCCCATGCTCAGAGGACCCACGAGGCTGGGAGCCATCCCATGCTACAGGTACCAGCACAGGTACACACTGGGAGCATGACTGGCACAGCTCTGCTCTCTGTGAGCCCATGAAGATGGTTCTCATATGTAGCCCTGTGCCATCCATGAACCATGACCCTTGAAGGACATATGAGGGGACCCACGAGGCTGGGTGCCATCCCATGCTCAGAGGACCCACGAGGCTGGGTGCCATCCAATGCTCAGAGGACCTACTAGGCTGGGTGCCATCCCATGCTCAGAGGACCCACGAGGCCTGGTGCCATCCCATGCTCAGAGGACCCACGAGGCTGGGAGCCATCCCATGCTACAGGCACCAGCACAGGTACACACTAGGAGTATGACTGGCACAGCTCTGCTCTCTGTGAGCCCATGAAGATGGTTCTCACAGGCAGCCCTGTGCCATCCATGAACCATGACCCTTGAAGGACATATGAGGGGACCCACGAGGCTGGGTGCCATCCCATGCTCAGAGGACACACGAGTCTGGGTGCCATCCCATGCTCAGATGGCACCCACAAGACTGGGTGCCATCCCAAGCTCAGAGGACCCAGGAGGCTGGGTGCCATCCCATGCTACAGGCACCAGCACAGGTACACACTGGGAGCATGACTGGCGCAGCTCTGCTCTCTGTAAGCCCATGAAGATGGTTCTCACATGCAGCCCTGTGCCATCCATGACCCATGAAGGACATATGAGGGGACCCACGAGGCTGGGTGCCATCCCATGCTCAGAGGACCCACGAGGCTGTGTGCCATCCCATGCTCAGAGGACCCACGAGGCCGGGTGCTATCCCATGCTCAAAGGACCCACGAGGCTGTGTGCCATCCCATGCTCGGAGGACCCACGAGGCTGGATGCCATCCCATGCTACAGGCACCAGCACAGGTACTAACTGGGAGCATGACTGGCACAGCTCTTCTGTGTGTGCTCCCATGAAGATAGCTCTCACATGCAGCCCTGTGCCATCCATGAACCATGACCCTTGAAGGACATATGAGGGGACCCACGAGGCTGGGTGCATCCCATGCTACAGGCACCAGCACATGTACACACTGGGAGCATGACTGGCACAGCTCTGCTATGTGTGCTCCTATGAAGATAGCTCTCACATGCAGCCCTGTGTCACCCATGAACCATGAAGGACATATCAGGGGACCCACGAGGTTGGGTGCCATCCCATGCTCAGAGGACCTACGAGGCTGGGTACCATCCCAAGCTCAGAGGACACACGAGGCTGGGTGCCATCCCATGCTACAGGTACCAGCACAGGTACACACTGGGAGCATGACTGGCACATCTCTGCTCTCTGTGAGCCCATGAAGATGGTTCTCATATGTAGCCCTGTGCCATCCATGAACCATGACCCTTGAAGGACATATGAGGGGATCCACGAGGCTGGGTGCCATCCCATGCTCAGAGGACCCACGAGGATGGGTGCCATCCCATGCTCAGAGGACCTACTAGGCTGGGTGCCATCCCATGCTCAGAGGACCCACGAGGCCTGGTGCCATCCCATGCTCAGAGGACCCACGAGGCTGGGAGCCATCCCATGCTACAGGCACCAGCACAGGTACACACTAGGAGTATGACTGGCACAGCTCTGCTCTCTGTGAGCCCATGAAGATGGTTCTCACATGCAGCCCTGTGCCATCCATGAACCATGACCCTTGAAGGACATATGAGGGGACCCACGAGGCTGGGTGCCATCCCATGCTCGGAGGACACACGAGTCTGGGTGCCATCCCATGCTCAGATGGCACCCACAAGACTGGGTGCCATCCCATGCTCAGAGGACCCAGGAGGCTGGGTGCCATCCCATGCTCAGGTACACACTGGGAGCATGACTGGCGCAGCTCTGCTCTCTGTAATCCCATGAAGATGGTTCTCACATGCAGCCCTGTGCCATCCATGACCCATGAAGGACATATGAGGGGACCCACGAGGCTGGGTGCCATCCCATGCTCAGAGGACCCACGAGGCCGGGTGCCATCCCATGCTCAAAGGACCCACGAGGCTGTGTGCCATCCCATGCTCGGAGGACCTACGAGGCTGGGTGCCATCCCATGCTCAGAGGACCCACGAGGCTGGGTGCCATCCCATGCTACAGGCACCAGCACAGGTACTAACTGGGAGCATGACTGGCACAGCTCTTCTGTGTGTGCTCCCATGAAGATAGCTCTCACATGCAGCCCTGTGCCACCCATGAACCATGACCCTTGAAGGACATATGAGGGGACCCACGAGGCTGGGTGCCATCCCATGCTACAGGCACCAGCACATGTACACACTGGGAGCATGACTGGCACAGCTCTGCTATGTGTGCACCTATGAAGATAGCTCTCACATGCAGCCCTGTGCCACCCATGAACCATGAAGGACATATCAGGGGACCCACGAGCTTGGGTGCCATCCCATGCTCAGAGGACCTACGAGGCTGGGTACCATCCCATGCTCAGAGGACCCACGAGGCTGGGTGCCATCCCATGCTCAGAGGACCCACGAGGCTGGGTGCCGTCCTATGCTCAGAGGACCCACGAGGCTGGGTGCCATCCCATGCTACAGGCACCAGCACAAGTACACACTGGGAGCATGACTGGCACAGCTCTGCTCTCTGTGAGCCCATGAAGATGGTTCTCACATGCAGCCCTGTGCCATCCATGAACCATGACCCTTGAAGGACATATGAGGGGACCCACGAGGCTGGGTGCATCCCATGCTACAGGCACCAGCACATGTACACCTTGGGAGCATGACTGGCACAGCTCTGCTATGTGTGCTCCTATGAAGATAGCTCTCACATGCAGCCCTGTGTCACCCATGAACCATGAAGGACATATCAGGGGACCCACGAGGTTGGGTGCCATCCCATGCTCAGAGGACCTACGAGGCTGGGTACCATCCCATGCTCAGAGGACCCACGAGGCTGGGTGCCATCCCATGCTACAGGTACCAGCACAGGTACACACTGGGAGCATGACTGGCACAGCTCTGCTCTCTGTGAGCCCATGAAGATGGTTCTCACATGCAGCCCTGTGCCACCCATGAACTATGACCCTTGAAGGACATATGAGGGGACCCACGAGGCTGGGTGCCATCCCATGCTACAGGTACCAGCACAGGTACACACTGGGAGCATGACTGGCACAGCTCTGCTCTCTGTGAGCCCATGAAGATGGTTCTCACATGCAGCCCTGTGCCATTCATGACCCCTGAAGGTCATATGAGGGGACCCACGAGGCTGGATGCCATCCCATGCTCAGAGGACCCACGAGGCTGTGTGCCATCCCATGCTCAGAGGACCCACGAGGCCGGGTGCCATCCCATGCTCAGAGGACTTACGAGGCTGGGTACCATCCCATGCTCACAGGACCCACAAGGCTGAGTGCGATCCCATGCTCAGAGGACCCACGAGGCTGGGTGCCATCCCATGCTCAGAGGACCTACGAGGTTGGGTGCCATCCCATGCTCAGAGGACCCATGAGGCTGGATGCCATCCCATGCTCAGAGGACCCACGAGGCTGGGTGCCATCGCATGCTCAGAGGACCCACAAGGCTGGGTGCCATCCCATGCTCAGAGGACACACGAGGCTGGGAGCCCCCGATGCTCAGAGGACCCACGAGGCTGAGAGCCCTCCCAGGCTACAGGCACCAGCACAGGTACTAACTGGGAGCATGACTGGCACAGCTCTGCTCTCTGTGAGCCCATGAAGATGGTTCTCACATGCAGCCCTGTGCCATCCATGAACCATGACCCTTGAAGGACATATGAGGGGACCCACGAGGCGGGGTGCCATCTCATGCTCGGAGGACCCACGAGGCTGGGTGCCATCCCATGGTCAGAGGACCTACGAGGCTGGGTGCCATCCCATGCTACAGGCACCAGCACAGGTACACACTGGGAGCATGACTGGCACAGCTCTGCTCTCTGTGAGCCCATGAAGATGGTTCTCACATGCAGCGCTGTGCCATCCATGACCCCTGAAGGACATATGAGGGGACCCACGAGGCTGGGTGCCATCCCATGCTCAGAGGACCCACGAGGCTGGGAGCCATCCCATGCTCAGAGGACCCACGAGGCTGTGTGCCATCCCATGCTCACAGGATCTACGAGGCTGGGTGCCATCCCATCCTCAGAGGACCCACGAGGCGGGGTGCCATCTCATGCTCGGAGGACCCACGAGGCTGGGTGCCGTCCCATGCTCAGAGGACCCACGAGGCTGGGTGCCATCCCATGCTCAGAGGACCCACGAGGCTGGGTGCCATCCCATGCTCAGAGGACCTACGAGGCTGGAAGCCCTCCCATGCTACAGGCACCAGCACAGGTACTAACTGGGAGCATGACTGGCGCAGCTCTGCTGTGTGTGCTCCCATGAAGATAGCTCTCACATGCAGCCCTGTGCCACCCATGAAGCATGACCCTTGAAGGACATATGAGGGGACCCACGAGGCGGGGTGCCATCTCATGCTCGGAGGACCCACGAGGCTGGGTGCCATCCCATGCTCAGAGGACCTACGAGGCTCGGTGCCATCCCATGCTACAGGCACCAGCACAGGTACACACTGGGAGCATGACTGGCATAGCTCTGCTCTCTGTGAGCCTATGAAGATGGTTCTCATATGTAGCCCTGTGCCATCCATGAACCATGACCCTTGAAGGACATATGAGGGGACCCACGAGGCTGGGTGCCATCCCATGCTCAGAGGACCCACGAGGCTGGGTGCCATCCCATGCTCAGAGGACCTACTAGGCTGGGTGCCATCCCATGCTCAGAGGACCCACGAGGCCTGGTGCCATCCCATGCTCAGAGGACCCACGAGGCTGGGAGCCATCCCATGCTACAGGCACCAGCACAGGTACACACTAGGAGTATGACTGGCACAGCTCTGCTCTCTGTGAGCCCATGAAGATGGTTCTCACATGCAGCCCTGTGCCATCCATGAACCATGACCCTTGAAGGACATATGAGGGGACTCACGAGGCTGGGTGCCATCCCATGCGCAGAGGACACACGAGTCTGGGTGCCATCCCATGCTCAGATGGCACCCATAAGACTGGGTGCCATCCCATGCTCAGAGGACCCAGGAGGCTGGGTGCCATCCCATGCTACAGGCACCAGCACAGGTACACACTGGGAGCATGACTGGCGCAGCTCTGCTCTCTGTAAGCCCATGAAGATGGTTCTCACATGCAGCCCTGTGCCATCCATGACCCATGAAGGACATATGAGGGGACCCACGAGGCTGGGTGCCATCCCATGCTCAGAGGACCCACGAGGCTGTGTGCCATCCCATGCTCAGAGGACCCACGAGGCCGGGTGCCATCCCATGCTCAAAGGACCCACGAGGCTGTGTGCCATCCCATGCTCGGATGACCGATGAGGCTGGGTGCCATCCCATGCTCAGAGGACCCACGAGGCTGGGTGCCATCCCATGCTACAGGCACCAGCACAGGTACTAACTGGGAGCATGACTGGCACAGCTCTTCTGTGTGTGCTCCCATGAAGATAGCTCTCACATGCAGCCCTGTGCCACCCATGAACCATGACCCTTGAAGGACATATGAGGGGACCCACGAAGCTGGGTGCCATCCCATGCTCAGAGGACCCACGAGGCTGGGTGCCATCCCATGCCACAGGCACCAGCACAAGTACACACTGGGAGCATGACTGGCACAGCTCTGCTCTCTGTGAGCCCATGAAGATGGTTCTCACATGCAGCCCTGTGCCATTCATGAACCATGACCCTTGAAGGACATATGAGGGGACCCACGAGGCTGAGTGCCATCCCATGCTCAGAGGACCCACGAGGCTGGGTGCCATACCATGCTCAGAGGACCTACTAGGCTGGGTGCCATCCCATGCTCAGAGGACCCACGAGGCCTGGTGCCATCCCATGCTCAGAGGACCTACTGGCTGGGTGCCATCCCATGCTCAGAGGACCCACGAGGCCTGGTGCCATCCCATGCTCAGAGGACCCACGAGGCTGGGAGCCATCCCATGCTACAGGCACCAGCACAGGTACACACTAGGAGTATGACTGGCACAGCTCTGCTCTCTGTGAGCCCATGAAGATGGTTCTCACATGTAGCCCTGTGCCATCCATGAACCATGACCCTTGAAGGACATATGAGGGGACCCACGAGGCTGGGTGCCATCCCATGCTCAGAGGACACACGAGTCTGGGTGCCATCCCATGCTCAGATGGCACCCACAAGACTGGGTGCCATCCCATGCTCAGAGGACCCAGGAGGCTGGGTGCCATCCCATGCTACAGGCACCAGCACAGGTACACACTGGGAGCATGACTGGCGCAGCTCTGCTCTCTGTAAGGCCATGAAGATGGTTCTCACATGCAGCCCTGTGCCATCCATGACCCATGAAGGACATATGAGGGGACCCACGAGGCTGGGTGCCATCCCATGCTCAGAGGACCCACGAGGCTGTGTGCCATCCCATGCTCAGAGGACCCACGAGGCCGGGTGCCATCCCATGCTCAAAGGACCCACGAGGCTGTGTGCCATCCCATGCTCGGAGGACCTACGAGGCTGGGTGCCATCCCATGCTCAGAGGACCCACGAGGCTGGGTGCCATCCCATGCTACAGGCACCAGCACAGGTACTAACTGGGAGCATGACTGGCACAGCTCTTCTGTGTGTGCTCCCATGAAGATAGCTCTCACATGCAGCCCTGTGCCACCCATGAACCATGACCCTTGAAGGACATATGAGGGGACCCACGAGGCTGGGTGCCATCCCATGCTACAGGCACCAGCACATGTACACACTGGGAGCATGACTGGCACAGCTCTGCTATGTGTGCACCTATGAAGATAGCTCTCACATGCAGCCCTGTGCCACCCATGAACCATGAAGGACATATCAGGGGACCCACGAGCTTGGGTGCCATCCCATGCTCAGAGGACCTACGAGGCTGGGTACCATCCCATGCTCAGAGGACCCACGAGGCCGGGTGCCATCCCATGCTCAGAGGACCCACGAGGCTGGGTGCCGTCCTATGCTCAGAGGACCCACGAGGCTGGGTGCCATCCCATGCTACAGGCACCAGCACAAGTACACACTGGGAGCATGACTGGCACAGCTCTGCTCTCTGTGAGCCCATGAAGATGGTTCTCACATGCAGCCCTGTGCCATCCATGAACCATGACCCTTGAAGGACATATGAGGGGACCCACGAGGCTGGGTGCATCCCATGCTACAGGCACCAGCACATGTACACACTGGGAGCATGACTGGCACAGCTCTGCTATGTGTGCTCCTATGAAGATAGCTCTCACATGCAGCCCTGTTTCACCCATGAACCATGAAGGACATATCAGGGGACCCACGAGGTTGGGTGCCATCCCATGCTCAGAGGACCTACGAGGCTGGGTACCATCCCATGCTCAGAGGACCCACGAGGCTGGGTGCCATCCCATGCTACAGGTACCAGCACAGGTAAACACTGGGAGCATGACTGGCACAGCTCTGCTCTCTGTGAGCCCATGAAGATGGTTCTCACATGCAGCCCTGTGCCACCCATGAACTATGACCCTTGAAGGACATATGAGGGGACCCACGAGGCTGTGTGCCATCCCATGCTCACAGGACCTACGAGGCTGGGTGCCATCCCATGCTCAGAGGACCCACGAGGCGGGGTGCCATCTCATGCTCAGAGGACCCACGAGGCTGGGTGCCATCCCATGCTCAGAGGACCCACGAGGCTGGGTGCCATCCCATGCTCAGAGGACCCACGAGGCTGGGTGCCATCCCATCCTCAGAGGACCTATGAGGCTGGAAGCCCTCCCATGCTACAGGCACCAGCACAGGTACTAACTGGGAGCATGACTGGCGCAGCTCTGCTGTGTGTGCTCCCATGAAGATAGCTCTCACATGCAGCCCTGTGCCACCCATGAAGCATGACCCTTGAAGGACATATGAGGGGACCCACGAGGCTGGGTGCCATCACATGCTCTGAGGACCCACGAGGCTGGGTGCCATCCCATGCTCAGAGGACCTACGAGGCTGGGTGCCATCCCATGCTACAGGCACCAGCACAGGTACACACTGGGAGCATGACTGGCACAGCTCTGCTCTCTGTGAGCCCATGAAGATGGTTCTCATATGTAGCCCTGTGCCATCCATGAACCATGACCCTTGAAGGACATATGAGGAGACCCACGAGGCTGGGTGCCATCCCATGCTCAGAGGACCCACGAGGCTGGGTGCCATCCCATGCTCAGAGGACCTACTAGGCTGGGTGCCATCCCATGCTCAGAGGACCCACGAGGCCTGGTGCCATCCCATGCTCAGAGTACCCACGAGGCTGGGAGCCATCCCATGCTACAGGCACCAGCACAGGTACACACTAGGAGTATGACTGGCACAGCTCTGCTCTCTGTGAGCCCATGAAGATGGTTCTCACATGCAGCCCTGTGCCATCCATGAACCATGACCCTTGAAGGACATATGAGGGGACCCACGAGGCTGGGTGCCATCCCATGCGCAGAGGACACACGAGTCTGGGTGCCATCCCATGCTCAGATGGCACCCACAAGACTGGGTGCCATCCCATGCTCAGAGGACCCAGGAGGCTGGGTGCCATCCCATGCTACAGGCACCAGCACAGGTACACACTGGGAGCATGACTGGCGCAGCTCTGCTCTCTGTAAGCCCATGAAGATGGTTCTCACATGCAGCCCTGTGCCATCCATGACCCATGAAGGTCATATGAGGGGACCCACGAGGCTGGGTGCCATCCCATGCTCAGAGGACCCACGAGGCTGTGTGCCATCCCATGCTCAGAGGACCTACGAGGCCGGGTGCCATCCCATGCTCAAAGGACCCACGAGGCTGTGTGCCATCCCATGCTCGGATGACCGATGAGGCTGGGTGCCACCCCATGCTCAGAGGACCCACGAGGCTGGGTGCCATCCCATGCTACAGGCACCAGCACAGGTACTAACTGGGAGCATGACTGGCACAGCTCTTCTGTGTGTGCTCCCATGAAGATAGCTCTCACATGCAGCCCTGTGCCACCCATGAACCATGACCCTTGAAGGACATATGAGGGGACCCACGAAGCTGGGTGCCATCCCATGCTCAGAGGACCCACGAGGCTGGGTGCCATCCCATGCTACAGGCACCAGCACAAGTACACACTGGGAGCATGACTGGCACAGCTCTGCTCTCTGCTCTCTGTGAGCCCATGAAGATGGCCCTGTGCCATTCATGAACCATGACCCTTGAAGGACATATGAGGGGACCCACGAGGCTGGGTGCCATCCCATGCTCAGAGGACCTAGGAGGCTGGGTACCATCCCATGCTCAGAGGACCTACTAGGCTGGGTGCCATCCCATGCTCAGAGGACCCACGAGGCTGGGTGCCATCCCATGCTCAGAGGACCTACTAGGCTGGGTGCCATCCCATGCTCAGAGGACCCACGAGGCCTGGTGCCATCCCATGCTCAGAGGACCTACTAGGCTGGGTGCCATCCCATGCTCAGAGGACCCACGGGGCCTGGTGCCATCCCATTCTCAGAGGACCCACGAGGCTGGGAGCCATCCCATGCTACAGGCACCAGCACAGGTACACACTAGGAGTATGACTGGCACAGCTCTGCTCTCTGTGAGCCCATGAAGATGGTTCTCACATGCAGCCCTGTGCCATTCATGAACCATGACCCTTGAAGGACATATGAGGGGACCCACGAGGCTGGGTGCCATCCCATGCTCAGAGGACACACGATTCTGGGTGCCATCCCATGCTCAGATGGCACCCACAAGACTGGGTGCCATCCCATCCTCAGAGGACCCAGGAGGCTGGGTGCCATCCCATGCTACAGGCACCAGCACATGTACACACTGGGAGCATTACTGGCACAGCTCTGCTATGTGTGCTCCTATGAAGATAGCTCTCACATGCAGCCCTGTGCCACCCATGAACCATGAAGGACATATCAGGGGACCCACGAGCTTGGGTGCCATCCCATGCTCAGAGGACCCACGAGGCTGGGTGCCATCCCATGCTCAGAGGACCCACGAGGCTGGGTGCCGTCCTATGCTCAGAGGACCCACGAGGCTGGGTGTCATCCCATGCTACAGGCACCAGCACAAGTACACACTGGGAGCATGACTGGCACAGCTCTGCTCTCTGTGAGCCCATGAAGATGGTTCTCACATGCAGCCCTGTGCCATCCATGAACCATGATCCTTGAAGGACATATGAGGGGACCCACGAGGCTGGGTGCATCCCATGCTACAGGCACCAGCACATGTACACACTGGGAGCATGACTGGCACAGCTCTGCTATGTGTGCTCCTATGAAGATAGCTCTCACATGCAGCCCTGTGTCACCCATGAACCATGAAGGACATATCAGGGGACCCACGAGGTTGGGTGCCATCCCATGCTCAGAGGACCTAGGAGGCTGGGTACCATCCCATGCTCAGAGGACCCACGAGGCTGGGTGCCAGCCCATGCTACAGGTACCAGCACAGGTACACACTGGTAGCATGACTGGCTCAGCTCTGCTCTCTGTGAGCCCATGAAGATGGTTCTCACATGCAGCCCTGTGCCACCCATGAACTATGACCCTTGAAGGACATATGAGGGGACCCACGAGGCTGGGTGCCATCCCATGCTACAGGTACCAGCACAGATACACACTGGGAGCATGACTGGCACAGCTCTGCTCTCTGTGAGAACATGAAGATGGTTCTCACATGCAGCCCTGTGCCATTCATGACCCCTGAAGGACATATGAGGGGACCCACGAGGCTGGGTGCCATCCCATGCTCAGAGGACCTACGAGGCTGGGTACCATCCCATGCTCACAGGACCCACAAGGCTGGGTGCCATCCCATGCTCAGAGGACCCACGAGGCTGGGTGCCATCCCATGCTCAGAGGACCTACGAGGCTGGGTGCCATCCCATGCTCAGAGGACCCACGAGGCTGGATGCCATCCCATGCTCAGAGGACCCACGAGGCTGGGTGCCATTGCATGCTCAGAGGACCCACAAGGCTGGGTGCCATCCCATGCTCAGAGGACACACGAGGCTGGGAGCCCCCCGATGCTCAGAGGACCCACGAGGCTGAGAGCCCTCCCAGGCTACAGGTACTAACTGGGAGCATGACTGGCACAGCTCTGCTCTCTGTGAGCCCATGAAGATGGTTCTCACATGCAGCCCTGTGCCATCCATGAACCATGACCCTTGAAGGACATATGAGGGGACCCACGAGGCGGGGTGCCATCACATGCTCGGAGGACCACGAGGCTGGGTGCCATCCCATGCTCAGAGGACCTACGAGGCTGGGTGCAGCTCTCTGTGAGCCCATGAAGATGGTTTACTTCAGTAGGACATATTCAAAGCCAAAAACTACAAGGACCATAATCCTGCTGGTCTGGTTGTAAGGTTCTACGATGCTCCCTCAGATCTAGTGGTAGTCAAGGCCTGCTGTCTAAGCTAACTACATATGTGTGAGTTTGGATACACATACTATGAATGAGGAATGACCCTGTGTGCACGGGGTCTGGGCCCAAACCAAGTCAGAAGAACACCTGAACAAAGGTATGGTCCAGAGTAAATGGACTACTCACCCTTCCTCAGTATCCAGTGCATTGTTACTGAAGAAGAGACTGTCTGGGTGGAATACACAACATCAATGGGGCAGTTTCACCTGAATATTAGAAAAGGGGCACAATGGAAGGAAAAGGCACTCTGAATTCGATTGGACCTTCAGACAGTGGCAGGGTCCCAAGCTGATGCCTCCAGTGCACCAGTGTTCACCTGTGACTGGAAGACGTTGTGCACACCTGTGTAGAGGAAGGTGATAATCAAAGACAGACTCCAGAGCTGCCACCCTTTAGGGACAGTCACTAGAGGGAAACAGCCTTTACTACGCAGACAGAACTACGCAGTGCCATTACAACGCAGACACTGCAACAAAAGCGTTGTTACCACACGTTCCATTATCACGCAAGTCGTTATAACGACTTGCTTTAGGCAACGCATTGTTGGATTTTAAATCCAACACCTTCCCTACTGTTGCACAGACTGGAGTTGGAATAGTAAAATATACTATTCCAAAGTCCAGTGCTTCCCTTCGGCAAGTCGTTGTAACGACTTGCGTTGTAATGGAACACGTGGTAACAACACGTTCATTGTATTGCTCGCGTTGTAAAGGCATGCATCGTAAAAGCATGCGTGATTACGTCATACATCCGTTACTAGACCCCTTGGCATGTGGTGGTGAGCTGTGATGCAAGAGCCTTGCTGAGAAGGAGTCTGGAACATGTTTGCACTGCCACAGCCAGAAGTCCAGTGCGCCCCCACTGCCGTGAGGAACCTAACACTGTTGTCAGACAGAGACCGGATGCATTGCTCACCTGCGCAGCTGGCCTCAAGAAGCTGATTTGTCCAGACAGCATGCCCAAGGTGCGATCCTCCAAGACATGAGGCTGCAATATGACTTAGCCGCTGCTCCCATGTTGTTGGCCCATCACCGTGGTCTGCCCCTACACGCACAGTGTGAAGGCTCGACCTAGCAAAGACAGTGCACAGGTGAGGCTGGTGCATACCACCTCACTGCGGCACCTCCCAGTTGGTCGCCTTCACCACAGGGAGCTCTGGCACCTGTAGCATGAAGCTCCCACACACCACATCACCACAGACATGAGCCTGGCATCCATGACCTCACCATGCGTCTCTTGTAACATCGTTGACTTGGGATTGAAGCGAGAGGTTGAAGTCCATGATCACACCTGAGTCAGTGTGGTTGGTAGATGCCTCATTTAAAAGTTATGGTTTTGCAAAGATCCATAGGAGGGTATTTCATTTTCAGAGGAGTTAAGTTGAGATGATTTTTTACCACTCATGGCAGCAGCCAATCCCTGAGCACAAAAGTCTTGACTTCTAATGATCATTCTTGCTTGTAGACGAGCTCAGTGTTGTCTGCATGTTTGTGGCAGGTGATGCTGGGAAGAGGAGATACCTAAACATTACAACAGGACGGAGCCCTGGCGACACCTACTTGACATGTAAAAAATTAAGAGTTGAAAGGAAGTAGTAAGACAATTTTGGTTCTATAATTTTTTAAGGTCACATATAGTCCAGTCGTGGAATGTGTCTTCAATCTCAGTATCCCAGAGTCAGATAATCTTTGGACTTGTAGTTGGTGGTCTGCGATGTCAGATGCTGAGTACTGGTCAAGAAGGGGTTTAGCGGCATCTCCATTCTCATCAACAGAGCGCTCGACGTGATTCCAGGTAGAGTTTAATGCTGATTCTGTGCTTCATCCAGGTCACAATCTGTTTTGTTTGTTGAAAGTCGATATCTGGCAGATGCTGCCTTTCATTGCATTTAGCTTTGGAGAGTCCATTGGATATTGTTCTCCAGGGGCCTCATTTGCAAACCCCTTGGGCCGCTGCTGCATCACTTTTTTTGATGCAGCGGCGGTGCAATCAGTGTGCCGCATTGCGCCATATCTACAAACTGACGCATTGGGTCCAATGCATCAATTTGTAGAGCCCTGCGTCACATTACACCAGTGCCAGATATAATGTATGCAGGGTAGGCGTTCCCACGCAAAAATGCCACGTAGAACTGATGCAGTGAAATTTACAACATTTCACTGTGTCACTCTACAACTTCACTGCATCAAAATCCTTACGCCTGTTCAGACCAGGCGTAAGGAATGACGCAGGGCTTTTACAATGGGACTCACCTCTGTGTTCTGATGCATTGCTGGAGTTGGTCCGTTTTACAACCAACTCCAGCAATGCGCCACCTTTGCGCCAACAGATGTGTCAGAATTTCTGATGCATATGTTAATCCTTGCACCATGGAGCCCTGTATTGTAAATACAGCGCATCCATGGTGTCGCAAGGACATTTGCAGCAGGTGCAAGGAAGCTGACGCATCGATGCCGATGCATCAGTTTCTTGTAAATGAGGACCTAATTTGGTAGATCAGCCTGGCTAGGCCCTGCTTCCTTAGTACTGGTTAAATGTAGGATGTTTTCATTTCACTTGGGAATTCCTCAGTTTATAGAAGGAGCTGATGATTGCTCTTGCCGGTGGGACAGCAGAAAATTCGAAGTGATTGGTTTTGAAAATATTTGCAGGGCAAGGATCTGCTGGGTGGGGACATGAATGGATTTTACATGAGAAGTTCTCTCCCGGGGGTACAGCCAAAAGCACCTGCGCCCCTGTACTAAAGAGCCACTAGCCCCCAGTGTTCTTTAGTCATCCCACACTATGAGCTGGGGTACACCTGAGTCTTGTCCTCTGATGGTTGAACAATAAAGGCAGACTTGCAGACTGTAGAGTTCACTGAGGGAAAAACAACAGATCTTCTGGTGTGTGGTCTTTTGTCTTCACAGTTGTCTGCTTTTGTCTTTACAGTTGTCTGCTTTTGTCTTTACAGTTGTCTGCTTTTGTCTTTACAGTTGTCTGCTTTTGGCTTTACAGTTGTCTGTTTTTGTCTTTACAGTTGTCTGCTTTTGGCTTTACAGTTGTCTCTTTTTGTCTTTACGGTTGTCTGCTTTTGGCTTTACAGTTGTCTGCTTTTGACTTTACAGTTGTCTGCTTTTGGCTTTACAGTTGTCTGTTTTTGGCTTTACGGTTGTCTGTTTTTGTCTTTACAGTTGTCTGCTTTTGGCTTTACGGTTGTCTGTTTTTGGCTTTACGGTTGTCTGCTTTTGGCTTTATGGTTGTCTGTTTTTGTCTTTACAGTTGTCTGCTTTTGGCTTAACGGTTGTCTGTTTTTGGCTTTACAGTTGTCTGCTTTTGGCTTTATGGTTGTCTGTTTTTGTCTTTACAGTTGTCTGCTTTTGGCTTTACGGTTGTCTGTTTTTGGCTTTACGGTTGTCTGCTTTTGGCTTCACAGTTGTCTGCTTTTGGCTTTACAGTTGTCTGCTTTTGGCTTTAAAGTTATCTGCTTTTGGCTTTACAGTTGTCTGTTTTTGGCTTTACGGTTGTCTGTTTTTGTCTTTACAGTTGTCTGCTTTTGGCTTTACGGTTGTCTGTTTTTGTCTTTACAGTTGTCTGCTTTTGGCTTTATGGTTGTCTGTTTTTGTCTTTACAGTTGTCTGCTTTTTTACGGTTGTCTGTTTTTGTCTTTACAGTTGTCTGCTTTTGGCTTTATGGTTGTCTGTTTTTGTCTTTACAGTTGTCTGCTTTTGGCTTTACAGTTGTCTCTTTTTGTCTTTACAGTTGTCTGCTTTTGTCTTTACAGTTGTCTGTTTTTGTCTTTACGGTTGTCTGCTTTTGGCTTTACAGTTGTCTGCTTTTGTCTTTACAGTTGATGGCTGATACACAAATACACCTCTAGACTGAATATGTTATTGCCTTTAGTGTCAGCTTCCTCCTTCTTCACATCTTCACGTTGACAGAGTATATCCAAGGGCAATGAGGGTGGACGATGGCAGCGTCCAGCTCCATGGCCTTACAGACTCCACATCACCCCCATCTTGATAAGACGCAATTGGTTCCCCCTCCCTGCAGCACCATCTTCAAAACCAGCTGCATCGTTTACAAAGCCATTATGACAAGAACCTCTCTATTTGGCTGACAAGATCACCTCCTCTGGTGGTTCTTGGCACACCCAAAACCAAGATAACGTCAGACTTGAGGCAAAGAAGTGTAAAGAAGGAAAAACAAGGCAACATGTCTTCTTCATGTATCCACCAAGGATGTGTATCTATCAGTAACATGCCAGCTCGTGTCAGTTTATGAAAGAGCTGAAGGCAGGCCTCTCTATGAAGCATTGCATAAAAATGCAGTAACAGCCCACTTCTGCTTCCCGAACCCAGTTACCACTTCAATCATGTGTTTATTGTATCTTTGCCTTTGACCCTGTGCATTGCTTTACTGCCTTTTGGGCAAGTTTGCACTCTACAAATGACACATACATACAAACATGTTATATGTATTTGTAAAGTGCACCATCACCTGCAAGGGTACATACATGCATACATGACTTGAATTTGAAAAAAGAGTGAGATACATGACCCTGAAGCATGAAACCATGTGTATAGATGCATAGAAAGTGTGAGTACAGTGTGGCCTGTGTAAGAAGTGTTCTTGTATTGTGTGTGTATATGGCAGAGCTATCTCAAACCTTCTTGTGAACAACATTTAGTAGCTTCACCTACATATGGGTATCGTGGAAAAGTGTAAGGAAAGATGCTTTTACGCATGCAGATAGCTACCATCTTTGGTGTGTGTAGATACAGTTTAAACCACATCAAATTCAGACCTACAACATACCTAGCGATTGAGGGATGCTACCCTTGGAAGGTGCAATCTTCCATCCACTGTGATATATGCTCTGAAGTCGAAAAAGAAGCAGCAGAGTTGTAGTCCACAAGAATTGGCAATATAAGCCAGCCATTGAATATGCTCCTAGGAGTCCACCCAGGGGCAGCAGGGAGTAATGGACACAATGCAACCAGCAATAGTATACGTGCTAAGAGACCCATACAGGGTAAACACCAAAGGAAGGTGCCATGATCCACTCTGGTCTTTACCTGGACACTCTGGGTGGAGGGGTTATGTAGAACTGACCAGTCAATGTTCAAGTGGCAGGCCCTGAAAGGCATGTGACTATAAGGGCATACACCAGACCATGCACAAAGCGGGTCCACAGGACGGCAAGAGTGGGTACAACAACAAGCAAATCCAGCCTGTGGGGTGGGAGAAGCACATAGTGCACAGTACACTAACCAAAGCAGACAACATTGCTTAGAGCAGAATGATAGTTTAGCGAAGCCCACAAAACAAAAAAATGCACTTCCATGCCTGCTCTGTTCCCTTTTTTTCCTGCACAAAAGGAATCATGCAAGTACACACACACCAACCGTACCCCCAGTACAACCCTAAACCACCTGTAGTACCAACTGATACTGGGATCACCCAAAACTATAAAGGAAAAGCAAGAAAACCAGCCTTTTCCTTCTTTCCTCCCCACCTCTGGAATGTACTCCCCCACCTAAGATTAGCATCTTTAAACCCCCCAGGAGTCAAGCAGCTGTGGTGACCTCCTCTTTATAGTTTAAGCCTCCTAGTGTCAGTGGTGGGCCCCTCTGGCAGTGGCACTGTGCAGTGTCTGTATTTCAGTGTTTATGTTGGTGTTCCTTTGTCAATGTCAGTGTCTCTCCATCAGTGTTGGTAACCCAGTGTCTACGCCCGAGTGCCATTCTTAGCAGTCACTCTTGTTGCCCCTGTGTCAGTGTTGAAGACTCTGAGTCAATGTAGGGTGTCCGTGTCCGTCTCGTGGTATTGTTTGTCCCTGGTGTCAGTGCCTCACATGTCTGAGCCCTTGCATGAGTCTTGGTGGCCATTTGTCAGTGCAATAATGTCAGTGATGGAGTCTTTGTTCCATTAATTTTGTTGTCACTTTCCTAGCCTCAGTGACCAAAAGTCAGTTTTAATGACCAGACTTGGTGTTTGGACAAAATATTGAGTTAAACATATCATGTGGATAAAATATCGTGTCAAGAATATCGAGTACAAAAATCTCATAAAGGTAAGTTTCTACGGGTAAGCAAAGTTTGACTATACTTAACTCCACATATATGTCCCTTGACGGCAACCCCATATTTCCTTGTCAGTGTGCTGGGGTCAGTTCCCTGTGCCAGCGTTTGTGCCCCCGTGTCAGCGTTCCCATACAAGTGCCCCAGTACTTGCATACATGTGCCAGAGTCATTGAGTAAATGCACCAGGTTTTTGGCATATGATAGGACCACTGACAGTTACCAGAAGACTCCATGTAATCTGGAACATCATGTTCCAGTCCTGGGCTTCCATTTAACAATTCAATACATATCGTAGCACAAAGTCCTGATCCTTTTCAGTTGAACCAATTGGACTAAAGTTCTTCATTACCAAGGTTTACAGAAGGAAAAACTGGACCGGACAATGGTGCTCTTGATGGCATGGAACCCAGTAGTAGCCCTTGCATTGCTTTTATGCTGCTTCGGATTATCATGGGGAACCCAAGTGATGTTGTGAGGATGGAAATTCTTTGGGGGCTGGCAGTGAGGATGGGGAGAGGGGTGGGGGGAGGGGGTGGGGGTGGAATCTTATGCTTCTACAGAAAAGTGTATCTGGGGTTAGAAATCCTTTAGAAAGAATAAAGTAGAAAACAAGTTTCACACAACATTTTGTCCAGTAAGAGAGAGACACATTTAATGGAAGAAAATTAGACTTGACAAGTCATATACATATAGCTCACTGCCTTATACAGCATTATTAGTGCAGCGGTACATTCAGCTCGCAGTAAGGTCATCGTTTTGGAAATGTTTATTTCACAGCATCGAGCAGGCCTTGGACTCAGCATTCAGTCTGTACTTATTCTGAGGTGACTGATGGGTATATATGAGACGAGCAGTCCTTTCGAGGGCAGTCTCTTGACCCACGAGCTCTGCTGGCTGCCAGGTAATTGTTTCAGAAAGCTATTACCTCCATGCACTACTGATGTTAGTAAGGTTCTGGCCAGTAATGAGTCTGGAGAGCACATGAAAGTTTTAAATGGTTTGGCACCAGCTTGACCTGCTCTCACCTTTTACAGTAGAAACAATTCCCACTGAATTGAGCAAGAAGTAACTCACCCCTTTAAACATAGCAGGTCTGTTACTGCTGTATACTGTAGGTAGCCTGGGGCAAGAAATACCTCTGTAAGGGTCTCATTTCCATATAATTAAAGAGCTCCACCAAGAAAGGTGTTAATTCTTTTGCAAAAGCTTTATAAAATTCTATTGGTAGCCCATCGATACCACACGCTTTTCCTCCCGACATGGAGGCAAGGGCGCGCTGAACTTCGGCTGGAGAAATATTAGCTTGAACCTCCTCTCCCTGGCTATTTGATAGCTGCGGGAGATTGATACCCTCAAAATATTGTTGGATAGCCTCTTGCCCAACCATATATTTAGTTGCATACAACTGCTCGTAGTGCTGCAGGACAACTTTAGAAATAATTTCTTTATCAGTCACCGGGGTTCTCGTGTTAGGTTCTAAAACTTCGGTAATTAGGGCCGCTTTCTGTTTAGTCTTAGTAGACCAAGCCAGCAGCTTGCCTACCATTTGGCTCTCTTCGTAAGCTTGCTGCTGAAATGTGCGGGAGCTGTTAATTTCTTCAAGAATGAAGAACTCCTTTAGCTCCTGTTTAGATTTTTGAAGCTGCCCTCCCACTGGCTTGTTTCTTCCTTAAGAAGCATTTTTCTGGAGCAAGGCAGAATCAACCGCTGATTGGAGTTGGTCTATATGAGTCCTACGTTTTTTGGACTGTGCGGCCATAAAGGCAATTAGCTCCCCACGAATTGTGGCCTTAAAAGCCCCCCAAACTGAAAAAAGATACGCTGTGCCCTTATTGACCTTAAAAAATTCCGATATCCATTCTCTCGTGTTGGCTAGCCATTGTAGATTCGATCTGCCACCTGGACCTCGTCCTCCTGACCTCATCTATTTCTATTTCAACTTTGACCAGTGAGTGGTCTGAGAAGGAATTAGCCCCAATTTCTGCTCCGAAATATTTCAAGGAGCAGGATATCATAAAAAGTCAATACGTGAGGCAGACTGAAATTGTCGTGAATAACAAGTATATTCTCGTACCTCGGGGTGGGCTCTACGCCACGGGTCTATTAACTGATAATCTTGTGCAATAACATCAATTACTTTTTGGTCTTCGGCATCAGCTGTTTTTTTTTATTTGAAGTTTCCTTAGTCAAGTCCTGGATATATTTAAAATCCCCGCCAAGGATAACTTGCCCTGTGGCCGCTCTGAGTATCTTATTAATCTTCACCATAGCTACCGGGTCATCAACGATTGGACCGTAATAATTAATAAAGTTAAAACTATTCCCATTGAGACTTGTTGTGACCCAGAGCCATCGACCATGTGGGTCCCTCTGTACTTGAAAAAATTCCCAATCCAACCCCCGGCTAAAATATATGGCAGCCCCCCTTACTGCCACCCCTGCTGATGCAAAAAAAGCCTTAGAAAACGTTTTGGGTACAAAAAGCTTTGGAGCGTTCGTTTTCAAATGAATTTCCTGAAGGAAAAGGACTTGTGGTGTAAATGAAGCTAGCCACCTTATTATCCCTTCATACTTCTGTTTGTTTAACACACCGTTCACATTAACCGAAATTATCCGACATTTAAATTTCATTTCCAAGATTCATGCTTAAGCATAGCATTAAATATTGCATTAATCCATTCAGAACAATATACTGGTTTTCCGCCATCCCTCCTCTATACATCTGCTCATTTTTTACCCCTGCACCCACCTGCTGCCATCCCCTCCCTTCTCCCTCCCAATCACTGCCCTCCCCAAGAGATGTGTAAGAACCTGTGTGCAACATCTCAACCCTCCCCAGCTAATACTTAGGGGGGTGCCCTGGAACTGCACCCTAGGTGACCACTCCCTCCCCAACAACCCCAGGGGACCTTCATTTCAATTTCTACTTCTATTCTATTTCCCAGAGGAAATTTCTCTTAACAAATCCTGCGCTTCCTCCAGCTCTTTAATTATATAAAAAGGGGGGGGCTGGTTCCGACAATTTTTAAGGAATCCATCATCGTCAGCTTTGTAAAGAAAGGGAAGAACCCCAGAGAAGTTAATTCATATGGACCAATAAGCTTACTTAATTCCGACTATAAAATTTTAATGAAAATCTGGGTGCAGCGTTTTTCTCCTCTTGCACAAAAAGTGATACATAGAGACGAGACAGGGTTCATTGCAGGAAGGTTGATGTCCTCAAATACAGGGTTTTTAGTACAAGCACTAGACTTTTTATAACTGTAATCGACGCCGAAAAAGCGTTTGACCTAGTGAATTGGGATGCCCTCTTCTATGGTCTGGGTAGGTATGGGATTCCCTCCCAGGTTATAAAAAGGCTCTGTAATATTTATCAAGGGGCTCAGGCACAGGTGATTATCAATTCAAATTTAGCTGGGATGGTCTTTGCAATCGGGGGACCAGGCAAGGGTGCCCACTTTCCCTTGTACTTTTTACCTTCTTTATTCAATCAATCAATCAATCACGGCATTTATAGAGCGCGCTACTCACCCGGGAGGGTCTCAAGGCGCTGGGGGAGGGGGTAAGTTACTGAATTTATTGAACCCTTAGCCACTAAAATCCGCAATAACATAGAGATTAAACCCCCAATACCAGGTATGGCTAAATTGAAGCTGTTTGCTGATGATATTATTCTTTATCTCAGCCCGGGAAGACAGAATATTGATCTAATATTAGCCGAATTTACACAATTTGAATTAATTGGAGGTTACAAAATCAAACGCAGCAAGACTGAGGTTTTAACAATGAATATTTCATATGATTTTCTCCCCGATAATGTTAAACAGCAAGTCCTCAGCCCCAATCCAATTCGATATCTAGGGATTTACGTCACTAGTCAATACACAGAAATCTACAAATTAAATTATGAAGCCACAAGGAAAAAAATTATAAAGTTGTTAGAAGAGTGGTCGTTATTACCGCTTACTTTGATGTCAATCTTACCCTTACTGCTCTTCTTGTTTATAAATCTCCCTATAAAAATTAACATGATCTTTTTTAAGGAGCTAGAAACGTTGTTTAGAAGAATCGTCTGGAATAAGAAGGCTCCGAGAATAAAACTTCCAGTGCTCCAACTTGACACCAGTCAGGGGGGGCTTGTACTTCCTCAAGTCCGCATATACTATGAAGCAGCCCTTTTAGATTTAACAGCCCGTTTACTTGACCATAAGGACTCTATTGACGATTTCTTCTTAACCAAGATGGTGCAAGAGACAGGTTCACAGGTCCCGGTATTTCTGAAAATAGCTAAACTCCCCAAAAAAATGAGATATACGACTTTGCAGGAGTATATCTACAGACTCCAGATTTTTTACTCGAAACAGGCCTGCTCCACAGGATCTTATTTTTTAGAATTAACCGAATGCAAGAGCTTGGGCCTTCTTATACAGGCAAGCCATCTAGGGTCCTGGACTAATTGGGGATTTAAAGAGCTAAGGCACATTCTAGTGGCTGGCGGAGGCATTCTTGGCAAGAAGTCCAAACGAGGTGTGGCACCTCGAGTAAGCCTCCCTTTTTTGAATATATCCAGATCTCACAATTAATAAAAAAGTATAGTCTTTTACCTGGCCCGGCCCAACTCCACTTGTTACTGCTCTATTTAGAGCAAAACTGAGAGGGGTAGGCAACTAGTATCGTTGTATACGGTCTCAAGGGGAACCTACTATGGTTAATAATCATTTAGAAAAAGTGGCACTGGAGACCCAATGTAGGTTCTCAAATCGGGATTGGCAAGCCATCTCACAGCTAGGCAGTAAGGCCTTACGAGCGGCTAATTTTAAAAGAATGGCGTTTCTGTCGTGCTGGATGGCGTACTATACTCCCCATGCTCTCCATAAGATTTATCCTGAATTAGAGAACAAATGCTTTTGTTGCCAGATTCCAGGCGAGGGAGGCTGGCTCCATACCTTTTTTACCTGCCTGAAGCTAGAACAATTCTGGGAAAAGTTCTTCCTGGCTTTAAGCTGGGGATCCTGACGCTGAGATTGCACTTTTTGGTTGGGCAAGCCAGAGTCGAAATCTCGGAATGTCGAGAGGGGAGGAGACATTTGTAGTAATTGCTTCCCTCGTGGCACGTTCACTGATATTGCAGAATTGGAGGTCCCAAAAAATACTCACTTATTCGGAATGGTTCAATAAACTAATTCGTACTAGGAGATTTGAAGAAGCATACGCTAAGAGAATAGGTGCCAATAAAAGATTTAATACTGTATGGCGATTTATGGAGAGACAGGAGACCTTTTCTGAGATGTAGAGTTGGATCAAAATTAAAAAAAAAAACAGGGGGGAGAGAAAGGGGAAAAGGGGGAAAAGGAGGGGAAAAAATATATAAAAAACAAAATGTTTTTGTCTCTTTTTGCACTTTAGCACTTTAAGCACGACACTTTTTGTAAGTTCTAGCTTGGAAAATACTGTGTTTGACGGCACCTCGAGGTATGTTAGGAAGACGTAGATGAATGCCTTTCCTTTTTTCTCTCTCTCTCCCTGTCAGAGTTTGCTTAGATGGCAAATTATTATATTGTATTTTAAAGGGAGCTATGCTCGGAAGAATACATTTTTTAATATCACGTTTTTGATGGCAACCACCACTTTGCACTTTAGTCGGAAATTTACTTATAAAGCACCAGTCATAATTTGTAGGAATAGTATATATCCGTGAAATCCTGCATCTTGCACTTTATATATGTCTGTTAGTATTGTATTGCACTTGCACTTTGGGTAATTTTTCTATAAAATCAATTGTGATTTTTTCTGTTTGGATGTTAAATGGCATATTGCACTGAAATTGTACTGTAACTGGTAAGAAGCTGTTAATGGTAACTCTATTAAGAACGATATATCCGGGACAAACATGACACATTGTACTTTATATTTGTCTATACTTGTTATGAACGATAATTTATGCGTATACTAAGATGCTTATTGTCTAAATCGTTTTGCAGTTTCCTCCTTTCTCTGTATCATCCGTGTTTTTCTGCTCAATAAAAAAATGTGAAAAACAAAGGGTCTCATTTCCGAGTGTACCCCAAGGGTAGCACTGTGGCATCCCAATATTTCACACATCTCCCCCTTCTATCCCTCCAATATCCTATTCAACCCAAATAACAGACTCACATGTCCTCCGCTCAAATTAATTTCCTATTTCCCTACACTAATTCACCACTAATCCTTTTTGGGTTATGGAGTAGTGTGCTACTTGGCGAAAAGCGCTTCAACACCTCGTCAGGGTAGTAAGCGCTATATAAATGCAATTTACAATGACATCTCCCCCTGCACCAGAACCACTCATGGCCCGGAGTAGGTACTTCTGCGGGGGATACAGGGTCCCTCATAATGAGGCAGTGACTGACATACCTATTTATGGATCATTCATTTCATGCGATTCTCTCAGTCATAAATATGGCTCTTTTTCACTGAAAGGGTCTGCTGGGGTGTATCGTTGGGAGGGTAAGAGGGACCTTAAGGGGTGGAATCCCCCTCTTAGAGGTGTAACACAGGTCCCTGCAGCTCCTGCAGTGCATTGGGGACCCTACCCTTCAGGGGCGCCTCAACCCTTCAGGGGGGCCCGTGTAGCCCAAAATGTGGAAGAGGTGTGGCGCAGCGGCCAGGGCGGCTGACTCCGGAACTCCGGGGCTCACGGTTCGATCGCCGGTGGCAGGTCAGCGCAGCACCATGTGACTCTGGGCAATAGCTCGCTTAATCTTCCCGACGGCCCCCAACGCCTTGACACCCTTAGGGGTAATTGTTTGCGCTTTACAAATATCGGTATTTTCAAATATCGGTATTTATATCTCTGAGATATGGGAGACTGAGGGGACCCCTATTCACATTTTGCAGAGGGGCCCCATCATTTTGAGTTACGGCACTGGCCCCTCCAACAATAAGAGTCAGGTCAAGGTGGCTTCTGTCCATCCTATGGCGATCACATTCATGTGATGGCATTAAGCCACTACTGGGAGCTTTGGGGGGATGAGTGTTTGCCCCAGTGGGAGATAAAGAGGCAGGACTCATGAGGCTGGGCTCTCAGGTCTCAGTGCAGGAAGACCCTGTCTGTCATGCAGGGTCTGCCAGAATACCGCCACGGGTCTGTGGGCTTTGCATTGGTGCTTGGGTTGTAAATCAGGACACACTACTACAGCCTCCAGCCAGCAGAGGGCAGAGTTTTTATACTCACCCTGCTTACTGGCAGTCCTGCCTTTGGGGTGGTGCAACCACGACCATGTCATGACAGCATGAACCCCGAGAGGGCGCTCTTGCATGACAGGCTGAGGCAACATAAGAGCAGTCTGCAGAGATATCTGTGTGCCCACAGTGCTTATTTTGTAAATCAATAAGTGCTATTGTCCAAAGGTTTGTTCATGAGCTGCAGCTAGCGAAATCGAAGATCCGGGTGCAGGATACCAAGGCTGCATAGTCTTGATTCCACCTCATTCCTCTTTCATCCACCACCAGGCACACCTCACTCGTTTTCATCCCTACTTTCTCTGTCACTGTTTTTCCATCTTTCTCTTCTCCCTTCTCTCCTCTTTTTGTGTTTTTCTCTCTCTTGCTCTGGATCAATGTCTGATGAGGAAAAATACGTGCCGGTCCCAAAAAATAAGTCCTGCTGAGCCTCACCTACAACCACCGGCTCAAATTAGGCACTGTGTGCCCGGCATTTTTCAGGGGATAATACAGGCATGAAAACTATGTCAGTGAATGCACTTAATTGAGAGAGCTTTGGATTGTCTAGTTACAGTTCTGACTCATGATAAAATAGCATAGAGGGTTAACGTTCCTGCTGCAAAGCATAACGTGTGACATGCTGATCATAGATTTGTATTTTATGTGCTTTTGTCACAGAGATCATTTTGTACTGTGTGCTCATAAATCACAATCCTTCTGATTAGCACACTGAGTTATGAACTGGCATCAAAGAGCTTCATACAAATTGGAAGGAATCGGTTTAGAATATTATTATTTTTCCCCTCAGTCTTTCGTTATTCTAAGTTTGCTAAAAAGGATTCCTTTGGGTAGTGATAGAAATGTATTAAAGCGATGCAAACCTGGTGCAGAGTGTTCTTTTTTGGGGCTTACTTTCCAGCCAATTCCTGAATTGTGTTGGATGGTAGCCTTAACGTAACAGAAGGTAGCCCTGTGCACTACTTTACGTCAAGGAGGCGTACCATGAGTGGTACATGCACATTCCAATGCATCCATCTGTACATTCGGATGCTAATCTCTATCAATTAAATTTGATAGAAAGAGATTTGCATCAAAAAATGATGTCTCCTCGAGGCAGGTATAAAGTTGGAGATTTATTTTCACCAAATCGTTCCAACTTCATCAAAGCATAGAATTTTGTGCTGGAAGGGTACTCGTCCACTCTACAGCCTATGCTTGACATCACACACACACACTTGTACTATGGTGCAAGGGTGTGTGCATTGGTGTAAGGCAGCCTAAGGAGAAGAACGCACAGCACCATATATAAGTAGATATAGTTCTGTTATGTTCTCTCCTTTTCATGCAATGCAGGGCAGCAACTTTGGCTACTCTGTATTGTAAAAACGTAGTTAATCTGCCCCTCCGTTTCTCCAGACCAAGCACTCATAACATATAAGGCCTACCAGTATGGATGGCATGAGACTTTAAGTAACGTTTCCTTTACATTGACTTACACACTTGTATGACTCATTGTCTCTGTTTAATGTTTGTGATGTTAAGGCCTTCGATAGTCATATTGGGATGAGTAGTGCTATAAAGAAAATAAATGTGAGAGAGGGGCTAAGGCGAGATGAGGGACACTGTTGAAGGGTGGTAGAGAGGGAATCTGTGAAAAAGGGTGTCATTGCTGAGTGGGCACCAACAAATATTGTCGCACCGCGTGTCACCAATGCTATAGTCATCTCGGGACCCAAGCAGCAGACCAGGCTTTCTTCCACTGTGAAAAAAACAGTCTTAGAGCCGTGCACCAGTGTTTTTTGCTGGAGTATTTAAATTGTATTGGATTGTATTATAGCATTTGTATAACACATACAACTCCTATGTGGGGCGTGAAATCGCGTGCCCATACAAATAGAAATCTATACCATGTAGGGTATAGTGTTTGGAAGGGCTTGGATTGTGGGAAGTGTTTTCATGCTGTGCATTATGACCACTGAGGTGAAGTTATCGTTTAATGGGACTCAGTGCCTAGCGGTACGATGGGTGACGTATGTGAGAGATAGACGCGTAAATTATAATTGTAATAAGAATAACAACTAAAACATGTAGGTACCAAAAAAATTGGGTATTCAAGAGAATGCCCAGTAATCCATAAAGCAATATGTGCCAGGTAGAGTTGCAGGATACCAAAAGGAGTAGCTATGTACTTTTTAAAGGCAAGAAAACTGCCTACCGCTGAACCAAGACACCTCTTGAATTAGGAAGGAAGTGAAAGCACTGTCAAGGCTGGCAATCTGAGCTGAAACCACACCATCTGTAGAAGGCCCAGATTCCCTATAGTCCTGCTAGGACAAAGAAAGCCAAAATATGAGCAGGGGCTCATGCCTCAAGGCCCCCCTGAGCTCCTGAAGGTGCAATAGCACCAGTAGGGTGAGCTCACTTGGGTAGTGGCTCAGTGCCTACCCAGACTGGCACCCTGCACATGTGAGGGAGAGAGGCAAATTGCTTGAACAATCACTTCCCTGACAATGCAAGAGCTAATCGGCCTGCATCTTTTTTTTTCCAAAATATTTTTATTGGCATTTAAGAAAAAACAATGTGGGTGTACAATTTACCTCAGGAGTCCGCTTTTGCGCGCTCCACCCTTAATCATCTGTCCAATAAACATTATTATAGTAATATGGTATTAGTAATCCGTTAAACAGCTATCAAGTTAGTGCTGTAAGTGGATAGGTGCTATCACCTATGTATTAGCCATCTTTGATAACATTATAATCTGTAGTGATGTGCACAATTTAAGAGGTATCAAGTTGTTTTCCAACTTATCCCGTACCCTTACATCCTCTTGCATCTGTTTATTTGACCATTCAGTATAGCTTGGTGCTCTGGGATCCGTGGTCGCGGAGACAGACATATTAATAGTGCCAACACTATATACAATAGAAGAAAACAATTTGAATATTATTTCCATAGAGTAAAGCTACAAATAAAACATTAAAGAAACCATAATGTCGCCCGATGAGTGCATGTAGGTCGGCCTTCAGGGGAGTGCCAAACAAGATAATTGACCAAAGGTGTATAGGTGTCAAGCTGGAGGAGGCGGGGGGGAGGTTGTACAGAGCAAATTCTAGCTTGTCAATTAGGTGTGCATTCCATGCCCAGATCACCTCCGTCCTCCGCTCCGCCACTGGGCGGCGTCTGAGTCCTTGGGCGTCCTCCATTTTAAATGCCCTCTTCTCTGCCCTGGCCCATGCCTCTACATCTTTCTCCCATGCTACGGCCGAGGGACTCATCCTCGACATCCACTTTAGGGCTATGCGGCGTTTCGCTAGTATCAGTGTTAGATCTATGAATCTGCGTGCCAATCTTACGTGCTTTGGGTATAGGGAAGAGGCCAAGCAGACAAACCTCTGCCGTGCATGCGAGGGAGAGTTCCAGAACCCCATTAATCGTGTTGATGATCGCTTCCCAATATCTCCTCAGCCCTGGGCAATCCCATGTCATGTGTGCAAATCCCACATCGGTTGTCCCGCATCTAGTGCAGGTCCTGGGTTCCCCTCCATGCATAACCCGGAAACGGTGGGGGGTCAAGTATGTCATATGCAGGTAATTGAATTGTATATACTTGAAACTGATGTTCTTAGAAATACGCTTAGGGCTTTCAACAAATCTATTCCACTCTACGCCTGTCAGGTCTCTGGCTAGCAGTGATGTCCTCTTGTCTCTTATCCCTGTTAGTGGTCCTGTGACCATCTCTATTTGCGCCCTATAGAGCCATTTTAGAAGATTTTGGGCTGAGCCAAGCATCACCAACGCCTGTAGAACCGCATGGGCGTCTGATTCTCCCTGACTCCTGGGCCATTGATTTTTATATGACTTGACTATCACGTGATACATTAGGAACTGACCAGATGGCAGTCCACTCTGTTCCACCAGGTCATTGAATGGTAGAGGCTCTCCCAGTTGGAAGCAGTCTCCAACTGTCACCAGTCCCGCCGTCGTTCAGTCAGCTAATTGGGCACTTGTAAAAGGGGAGGGAGGATCTCCAAGCGGCAAGCCCACTAGCGGCAAGTCTGGGGCATAAAGAGGCGCCCCGCACCCCACACATCTCCTCCAGCATTGTAGGGCTACTTGTAGCAATACCCCGGGGGTGGGCGTATTTACCTTTGGGTTAATTAGCTTTGCCAGTAGTAGTCCCTGATTTGTGGATTTTCCAATAGAGCCCACTAACTCAAAGTCCCTGCCATCTATCCAGTGAGCCAGCCACTGAAGCTGGGCCTCAAATAGTACAATTTCAAAATCTGGTGCCCCCAACCCACCTTCTCTGGAGCTCTCCTCAGGACCGTCAGGGAGATTCTGTGCCCTCCATCCCAGATCAATTCCCGGAGCAACGAGTCCAGATCTTTAAACCAGGAGCGTGGGTATAGAGTCAGAATATCGAGTAGGTAATGTCGACTTGCACTAATATCGAGTGCAAAATATCGAGATACATAAATATCGACTGCAAGAATATCGTGGTCAAGAATATCGAGTTTCAGGTAAGAAATATCGTTTTCTGAAATATCGAAGTAATTAATATCGTTTGCAAAAATATAGTTGTAAAAAATATCGTTTTTTAGTTAGTGTTATGTATTTTAGTATGTATTTTAAATGTATGTGCTCTATTTTTTTGTCTAAGTATTGAATTTGTTTTTTAATATATGTGTTAAATTTTTAGAAGTTATTAATTTTATTTTAATTAAATTTTGCGTTTTAGTTCCATAGCGGGTTGTGGGTTTATAGGGGAATAGGGTTTGAAGTAATTTAATTATAATAAATTGAATATTAATTTTTATTTATTAGTATTTATTTATTTTTGATTTTATAGTGTTAATTGTGGGAATTAATTTATAATTGGCTGTTAATTTGTATTGATTAATTAATTGGTAAATATGTTAATTGTGTCTTTTTTTAGGAGCGGGTTGTGGGTTTATAGGGGAATAGGGTGGGAAGCAATTTAATTATAATTAATTTATTAATATTTTTATTAATTAATATTTTTTTATATATATTGTTAATTGTGGGAATTAATTTATTATTAATTATTTATTAATTGGTTGTTAATTATTATTAATTAATAGGTAATTATGTTAATTGTGGTATTTTTTAGTAGTGGGTTGTGGGTTGGTAGGGTAGTAGGGTGGGAAGTAATTTAATTTTAATACATTTATTAATATCTTTAATATAATATTTAATTAATTTTATTTTATAGTGTTAATTGTGTGAATTCATTTATTAACAATTATTTATATTTTGCTTGTTAATTGTTGTTAATTAATTAATTATTTGTTAATTAATTATGTTAATTGTGTCATGTTTTACTGAAATTGGTGGTGGTATTTATAGGGGAATATGGTGGGAGGTAATTTATTTATAATTAATTAATTATTTGTTAATTAATGTTAATTAATTAATTAAAATTTAAATATGCCAATTGTGTAATAATTTTGATGTGTGAGTTGTGGGGTTTATAGTGGTAAATGGTGGGAAGTAATTTTTTTAAAATTAATGAATGATTTGTTGTTAATTGATATTAATTTATTAATGTAAAATTAGTTATGGAAATTGTGTAAATATTTTTAGGTGTGTGTTTTGGTGTTTATTGGGGTAGGAGTGGAAAGTAATTTAGTTTAAATTAATTAATCATTACTTGATCATTATTCCTTTATTAATTGATAAATATTTTTTGTAATAGTTTAGGGGCCCATTACGATACCCGGCGTAAATAAATCCGCCAGGCATGGAAGCGGCAAAAATCCGCCCGCACACACCGCCTGAACACCGACCACGCCATTACGATTACACAAACCAAAAACCGCCATCGGCGGAAAAATCACACAAAATACCGCCCGCCAACGTCCGATTCGGAGTCAAACCGCCCGCCACGGACGGAAACACGCACGACAACACAAAACCGCCCGCCCTCACGGCCGACACACCGCACGTGAAATTACGATCGCACCGACATGAGCGCGGAAAAACCACAAATATACCGCCCGCCAGCGCAAACAACGCCGATGAGAATCGACACGGCAGAAGCCATGGCGCCAACGTACCTGCACAGAAACCATCCGCACACAAAACCAATAGCACACAACATGGCCAACAAGTCCACACAGCAAGGCACGCACAAATACACAAGCACAGTACACATCCCGAAAACACCCCCCGGACAAACAAAAAATACAAAGGCCAGAACCCCAGACACAACACACCTGAAAACAACAGACCATGAGGACACACCCACATAGGTAAGTACAAAAGCAGCACTCCCACAGACCACAACCCCTTGCTACATTGCAAACCAGAGAGGAGAGGAGAGGACACAGTGACACAGCAAGGACAGCAGCACACCACAGAAACGCACACATCACAACCACCACCACCACCACCACCACCAAACACCGGCACCACAAACCCCCTGCACATTACACAACACACACCGCACCAGCACCACAAACACCATGGCACCACAAAGAATGCCCAAGTTCACGCCCATGGAGCTGACGGTCATGGTCGACGAGATCATCAAGGTGTACCCACAAATCTATGGGAACATGGTCCAGCACACACCACTAGCCACCAGAAACAGAATGTGGAACCGGATCGTAGACCAGGTCAATGCAGTCGGGACCCTGCCCAGGAACAGAGGTGAAATAAACAAACGTTGGAATGACGTAAAGAGCCTGGTCAAGAAGAAGGAGGGCAAAAACAGAGAGCTGGCTGCCGTCACTGGCGGAGGGAATCCCGCGCTCTTTAAGACCTTCAAAGCGTGGGAGGAGAAGGTGCGAGTCGTAATACATCCGGAGATCCTCGCCGGATTAGCAGGGGGAGTGGAGGCTGGTAAGTACAAACTAATGTATACCAGCACACTGCTATGTACTCACATGCGCAACTACCATGCCACAGCTCCCAGGGACAAACACTCCCATGTCCAGCACACAATACACAACACATCACACACACATGCAACAGACACCACCACACACAGCCCAAACCGAACAACTGTAAGATGCGTGGGGACATGTGTACACTCAGCCAGCCACGTAACCACCAACAGGTCCCCAAATATGCCAGAAGCGCCACAACGAGCACCCACCACACCCATGTGTCCGCCACAGCTGCACTAACCGACAAGTAACAGGTAAGTGGCAGGAACACAAAGTGCAGTGGGTGGGAGGGTGGACAGCCCAAGTACAACACACACCAGGCCCCAGTCCCACAGCACAGCAAGGAGGAGCATCCCCCACACCCCACAGCCACGTGTCAGCCACCGCAGTGCACAACGACAGCCGAAAGGCAGACATCACGGTCCACAGCAATCGGTGTCAGTGGGTGTCCAGCCACCCCCACGACCCACAACACCCCCCACCCCCACAGACCTGCAACATTGAGCACCCCCGCTTAGAGCCATGTGGCATCCAGTACAGTGCACGCACGAACAACTTGCAGGTGGGAAACTGGACAGGGCTGGATTACTGGAGGCATGAGGACCATAACACGACCAACACATGGGACATGTCACGTAGCATACGAACACGCAGCACCGCCCACCGTCACAAACAAGTGAACAATGTGCACACGGACATGAACAACAGACTCACACCCCACATGACCCATCACAGACATAGCAACAACCAAGGAGCCACGTCTGCATGCACAAGCCACACTGAATATAGTCCCACACGGCAGCCACTGTGCAACTCATCACACACAACCGAAACACCATTGAAGTCCTGTCCATGTAGCCCCTACTGCCTGTCAACCACACACCCCACAACTACGCCTATGTAAGACAAACAACACTAGACGCAACAGAGCGGAACAACATAAATGCACACGAACACCACTGAACCCATCAAACTCACAGACACACCATGCACATACAACATACCATCCATCCCATCCGTCAGCCCCAGTCTCATGAAAGGCATGTCATCTGCACAGCTGCCACACATACAGCAGTCACGCTAAGATACATGCCCATGACCAACCATGTGCCAGAAGTCAATTAAGCGCACGACACACTGTGAGCAACAACACACAACATGGGCCACACCCCCCCGAGCACTGCAGTGATGCACATGGCACAGGGCAGCACGCACACCAAGGAGATGGGACAACTGCAATACGTTGGCTGGCACACAACCATCACTCACTCATAACGATGCGTCCAATGCCATGTCCAGTAATCACAACAGACAGCAAATATGCAGGCCATGTCAAGCATGCACACACCTCAAACCATGCACTGTCATGCTGCCACAACACATGTCACGTTCGGCACCCATGGCTCACAGCATGTACCCCAAAAGCATATTCCATCCCAAATGCGAATCTGGGGCATGGCCCCCATGTTGCCATATGCGTTCCTAAGCGTTCCATTTGAACCCCAAAAGCATATTCCCTCCCAAATGCGAATCTGGGGCATGGCCCCCATGTTGCCATATGCGTTCCTAAGCGTCCCATCTGAACACCAAAAGCAAAGTACAAACCAGACCCAGGATGGGCCAGGAGCCCGCATACACCAGAGTCACAATAAGTAGGGGCACAGCAACACACCCATCGGCATGGCCAATCCGTCCCATGCCACATGTGCACAGCACACAGTCCCATTGCCAAACACACACAACTACAGATGCTACAGCCACACACACGCCTCCAGGAAACCCATGTACGCGATTGCACGAACTGTTAATGTCAGACGACAAATACATACTTCGCCAGGTGCAACACAATAACAAATCTCATTCTCTCCACAGGTGACGAACTGCTGGATGCTGGGGATGGAGCCAGCAGCCAGCACAGCCAGCCTACAAGCCCCCAACGAGGACACACGGATCTGGAGGATCTGTCCTCCTCTTCGGACACGGACCACCAAGCAGGCCCATCTGGTGTGGCAGGGCCCAGCCGCTCCCCAGGACCCCTCCTACCCACCAACCCATCATCCAGGGCTGCTGAACATTCCCAGCCCCCTGCTGCCACTGTCGTTGCGGCCACACCCACGGTCATTGTGGCCACTACCACTGCCGCAACCGCCACCATCGCCGCACCGACCACCACCGCCGCCACCACCGCCACGTCTTCGCTGGCACCAGCCCCAGCGCAGGTGGTGGCCCGGCCGACTGGATCCAACCTGGGAGCCACAGCGAGGACCGTGGTGAGCAATGTGGCTAGTGGGCAGGCCGGTGGCAGCAGGACTGGTAGGAGGAGCAGGGTCAGGGAAACGCCAGCCTCCCCTGGGAGCCATGCCCTGCCTCAAATGGCCAGAGTCCTTGGGGCCTATGAAGAGGCCCAAGGACAATGGGTCCGGTCTGCTTCAGACACGCGTGAGGTGCTGGGGGTGCTGAGGTCCATGAACGCCCGTATGGGCCAAATCGTGGACCTCATGGGACAGCTGGTGGTGGCGGTGAGGTCACAGCCAGGGACAGCAGCTCCCCCTCCGCCACCACCTGCCGGGGCGCAGGGTGGAGCAGCAGTGTCCAGTTCCCCAGCGTCCACAGCCAGTGAGCACACCTCAACCACCAGCATGTCGCAAGCAGGCACCCCCCCTCGCAAACGTGGAAGGGGCCGTCCGAAGTGGAAACAGATCTCCCGGGAGGACTTCGCACGCTCCAAACGCAAGTGAGGCAGCCAGCCAGCCTTCCGCCAGCCTTCCTTGACCAGCCACTGCATTGACTTGGACTACGATCCCACTCCACACAGCCATCTGGATGGCATGTGTGTGTTGGACTATGGACATAGAACCAGTGGGTACACCCTGATCATCACGCAGCCATGACCGACAGCTCATTGTCACTGCACGCACCACTTTTGTCATCACCTTACACACAATCACATGTCACAGTTTGTAATAAATGCACCTTTTTCACTAACTGCTGTTTGTGCCCTGTGTTTTATTTGTACGGAATACAACGGCCACCTTGGGCGGAAAGGCACCTGATGCGTGGCATGGCAATTGAATCCGGAGGGCCTGTAGGGACCTAGGGGTGGGAGACAGAACAGGAGCACATTCAATGAGTGTGTCACACACCCATCACACAGTACATGTCAACAACTACAAGCAATGTACACACATCGCACAGAGCAATAGGGCACAATGCCACAGCCACCAACAGTGGCATACTACCCCTGGCCATGGAGCGTTGACACACAGCACGCAGTGAACAAACGGCCACCCTGACACAGCACACACACACCTGCACAGATACAGCCACATCAGCCGTCGTACATGGACACTCACCGTCAAGTGAAGTAGCGGGCGATGAGCTGCTGCCGCACATTACCAGCTTCCTCCTCTCCGCTGTCCTCCTCACTCGAGCTGTCCTGGTCTGCGGGCTGGGGCCCTGGTTGATCTCCGTCATCCACGATGAGGGGGATCTGCTTCCGAATGGCCAGATTGTGCAGCATGCAGCACGCCACCACTATCTGGCACACCTTCTGTGGGGAGTACGCCAGCGCACCCCGGTGCGGTCCAGGCACCTGAACCTGGACTTGAGGAGGCCAAAGGTACGCTCGACCACACGTCTGGTCCTCCCATGTGCCTCATTGTAGCGATCGTCTGCTGGGGTGCGAGGATTCCTCAATGGACTGAGCAGCCATGCCCCATTCGGGTACGCAGAGTCACCTGGGTGTGAGGGACACAGAGAACCGTTGCAATTCCAACTGGACAGGGGACAGCATCGCACAACCAGCACGCTACACCACTCCACATACTCACCGACAATACAGGCACGATCCTGTTGCATATTGGACATCAGTCGTGGCAAGATGCTGTTGCGCATTATGTGTGCGTCATGGGCCGAGCCTGGGAACTTTGCACACACGTGGGTGATCACCATGTCCGCAAGGCACACCACTTGCACATTCAGGGAGTGCGTGTGCTTCCTGTTGCGGTACAGGTGCTCAGTGGCCTGTGGTGGAACAAGGCCGACATGTGTGCAGTCAATGGCTCCAACGACGTGTGGGATTCTGCCAAGGGCATAGAATGCACCCTTCACTGCCGCCAATTCACGAGCCCTGGGGAAGCGGATGTACCTGTTTCGGTACAGCATCATGGCTGCCAGTACATCCTTCAGCACCTTGCTGAACATGGGCTGGGACATCCCTCCTCCAATGCCCACTGTGTGCTGGAATGACCCAGTGGCGAAGAAATGCATGGCGGCCATCACCTTAGCCGTGGGGGTGACAGCAGTCGGATACACCCTGCGGGGACGGAGATGGGGTTCTAACATGGCACACAGTCGATGCAGGGTTGGCCTGTCCAGCCGAAACTTCCTAATAACCTCTGTATCGTCCATGTCCGCCAGCAATTGGTATGGGCGGTCAATGTTCGGTCTCCGCCTAGGGACAATGGCAGAGGACACATGTCAAAGCAACACGACACATAGCAATTTCGCATACACATCACTGACATGACTGAGCAAGCACATGAGCCACAGCCCAGCTGTCAAGCTGGGACGGCACGGCCACAATACACTTACACAGGTCTCCCAACAATGGCAATGGCTAGTGATACAAACCACTGCCATGTGCATGCACATGGGGATCTAGGCCCCAATGACTTGCGGGGCGTGCTGATGGGGACTGACTGCATATCCGTCAAGCGGCAACGCCACGGCAACATGAATGTCTGCTGAGCATGGAACTGCTTCCGCGGCTGGATGAGTATGGCACACGACGACGACGATGTGGGCACAGGCTGAGCGGCCAAAACAAGTGGGACCTGTGGCACGAGGGGATATGAGACAGTAGTAGGTGTCAGCACTGCACCCTATGTACAGCACTGTACGGATCACACCTCCCGAAACATTGACAGGTGTCCACATTGACAGCCCCATGCCAAGACGGCTGTGTGCTTGCAGTCACACGTCACAGGTGAGAGGTTACATTGCACGTGCCAGGTGGCAGACGTACATAGTGGGAGCTGGCATGTGTGTGCATGTGTCTCCTGTTCAGGATCCACCAGATGGGCGCTGACTCTGTACTGACCATTGGACACAGCATGTTCCGTGGAAGGCTTGTGTGTGTGGGATGGTGGCACTGGATGTGCCTCCGTTGGGTGGGGGGCCATGCACAGGGCGGGTACGTCGATGATTGCGCATTGTTGGTCACGGTGGGTGCACCAACTGAAGATGTGTTGCCCTGTGTTCAATTGCTATGTCCGCATGATGATGGACTGTAGATGTGGGCAGACTACACATTGGTCGATGTGCTGTCTATATGCATGTGCCTTCACACCAGGCACAGCTGCCCCTGCACATGTGACCCCTGCTGGACTCGCTGCTGGGTCTGTGGAGCTGATGCACCTTCTGCGCGTGGGGCGGACAGCTCTCCTCACTTCCCTCATTGCGCATGTCATGACTTTGCCGCAGGTGACATGGATCATGGAGGGCCCACATGTACGCGTGGGTAGGCTACACATGATTGTACACTGGTCGCCACCCCCAGTCAGTGTTTCGAATGGGAAGGTTGTCGTGCTGGTGGTATGTTCGATGTGGCGGATGGGCGGGCCTAGGTGCGGGCTTACATTCCGGACATGGGGGGTAGTTGGATTGGCGACTAGTTGCAGTACACACGGGACACGTCTCTTCCTTTCCACATCTGGGTCATCCCTTGTACTTACTGACAGTGATACAGTCATCTTCGCCCCAGCCCTCATGTCCTCCCCTCGCTCCCCCAATATGCATGCTCACCTGCGAGGCTAGCGCCTGCACAGGCAGCCCCAAGCTCGCACCAGAGAGGGCAAGGAGTGTATGTGTGGGTCCAGTTGCACGAGTGGGCTGTCTCAGGGTATGATGTGTGGCGGGACGCCGTCCACCTGTGTGGTGCCCCAAATGGAGACCCGGCCTGCATGGACTATGCATCACAGTCTTCGCCTTCCGGATCCGCCACCTGCGACACCCAGTGGCTGTGGCTGCCCTTGCGGCCAGGCCGCGTCCGTCTGCGGCTGATGGCCCACACATTCACTCTTTGGCCTCTCTGGGGAGGGCTCGGGGGTGGTGGCGCACGCGCTTGCACTTAGTCGCAATGGCATGTGGCGTGGTTGGTATGATGGGCAATGGATGGGATGGTGCGAGCCACCTCCCGTGACGTCAGTGCTGCTCGTGCTGTGGTGCGTCCCCTACACTTCCATTTGACTTGTGCCATGCTAGACGTTGAGGTTCTATTGCCTGCGTGATATGACCAGGAGGAGCGCGAGGAGACCTCTCACACACCATGCTCCACTGCCATCCCGTGCCCTGTATCGCCTGTGCGGATTGACTATGTTGGGGTTACACCTGGTCGACTGGGGCTGTGTGTGCCTTGTCAAGGGGCATGGCGGGCGCACAACAGGATCCAGCTTGTCCACAGAGGGTGGGCTGAGGTGCGCCTGGTACCGCTTTGTACGTGTGCCCGGCTGCTGTGCACACACGTGTTCACTCCCCCCGACAGGTGTCCTCTCACGATGCCCAGGGAAGCGGTGGTGTACTGTTCATGACCCCTCCCAACACGGCGTGCTCCAACTTGGCATGTGCGCATCTACCCGTCGCACCCACCCACCTGAGCACTGCGTCCATACGACTTCACACGACACATGTGTGTCTTCCACAGTAGTGCTACTCATTTGCGTTGACATCCAATACCAGTGGACTACATGGTCATGTCACGACTGCCGTGTACTTCACATACTCTCATCCTCTCTCATTCGTACTTGTGAAATGAGTCAGCGGAGACAGTTTTGGTTTCAAACATTATATTGAGTCTTCTGTCCTCTGTGATGCAGTATAGTGGACACTACTGGCAGCGGAATACATGTTGAGGATATACTGAGCATGATTGCAAATGGGATAGGGTGTGGGGTTACATGTGATTGGCTGTTGCATGTGGGATGTGGGCTTCAGAGTGACATCTGCTTGGCCAAGGCTGTGCTAATGTACATTTACGTATAGCTGCGGAGCTGCGGACTTTGACACAGACGGTATACATGTAGCCTACCAGACCGCTTGGCATCATGGGCACAGTCCATCTCAGTTCCATGTGACAGGTTTGCTGCGGTTGTTCCTCATGCACGCGTGCATGTGAGATGACATCAGGGCATGTGCTTGCGTGCATGCAGCGGCGTGCCACTTGTTGTTGCACTGTGGTGGTTACTGGACATGTCACAGTCACTGGGGTCGTGTTGTTGTTGTATGCACTTGTCGTCCATGCAAAGGTCCTGGTATGGGATTCCCGGGGCCGGGGTGGGAGGGGTGCAGCACCCACAGACTCCAGGCGACCTATTCATGTCCACTGAGCGGTGTGTGTGTCCATGGGCGCTGGATCCATGTCGTGTCCTGGTTGTTCGTGCAGTTCCGTCCATGTGGGTGCGATACACAGAGCCCATGCCACTGCCTCCCACGATGCATGCGGTGTTCCTGGATGTGATGGGGAACAGTGTGCATGTCCCGGTCATATCCGATGTCATGGCGATGTCGTTGATGGTGTGGTTACAGTTGCCGGTCGTTTGGTATGGCTGTTGTGGTGGTGACTGGCCAGTCCGTGCGGAAGCTAAGCATGGGTGCGGGGTTGGACATCATAGGTCACTCGGGGAACCTGCGTTGTGGTCCGACGAATTTACAGGTTGTCAGGTATGCGATGCCGTCCAGCAGGGCTTCCATGTCATTGGTGGTGTACATGTTTGCCAGCCAATGTAGCGGATGGTGGCTGTCAAGGTGTTGTTCGTAAGTTGTCCCTTGGAGGACCATGATGGGGCATGCTGGGTGACATTCGATGTAGCTGTTCTCGATGATCCGTCGTGTGGAGGCACAGTGGTCCCATTTCAGTGCGGGTGCGATGTTGGCCACATACGCCATGCCCCCATAGGCAGAGCAGGCCCTGTCGTGTGCGTCCAGAGGGAGGAGTAGTGGTAGCAGGTCCGCCTTCAGACATGCCGGGTTGGAGAGGCATATCTCGACGGGATGCTGGTAGGGACACCTCCGACAGTAGAAGACGGGCATGACGCAGCTGAACAATGTGATGCGGTAAGTCAGTCGGTAACTTACGTTCAGCAGGGACAGGAGATCGCATCCCAATGTATGGAACAGGTTGGTTTTGTACAGCTTGAGCTGTTCGGCGTAGTTGGGTAGGTGTGTTGCGGTTGCCATTTCGCAGCGGTTCGTTGAGGTGGCGTGCTCCGGCTGTGTGTGCAGTCTGCAATGTGCACGCTCCGAGGTTGCTGTGAGCTCTGTGTAGTCGTAGGGAGACAGGACTTGTGTTCTGTTGGCTTGTTTGGAGGACACGGGCCCTCTTCCCACATGCTTCTCAGACAGTTCAAGGTCAGTGATGTGTGACTCCTTCCAATTAACTTGCATGTGGCCGACATGGGGGAGTGTTTTCTTCTTTCTTCCCCGTCCGTTGTGTGCTTCTGTGATATGCGCTATCTGCCCTGTGGTCGGTCTCCTCGGCATGCCTGTGTTGGTCTATTCTTGGACAATGGCTGTATTCACCGGCTTCTGTCGTAGGGCTGTGGTTTCGGAGTTGGAATGGAAGGTCATTCAGTGCTGTCTGCTCTCCCTTGTGTGGGCGGCAGGCTGCCTTTCCGCTCTGCGTTGGGCCTTGTGTGTGAATGTTATTCTTGGGCCACCTGTTGTCGGTCCCCGGGCTCTTTGGTGTTCCGTTTTATATGTCTTGTTCATATGTGCAGGGTGGTATGGGTGTTTCAGTGTGGTACTGGCGTTCCTCTTCCCGAAGGAGCCCTGCTTCTCCTAGTTGGTGTTGCCGCCGCTGTGTGCTACGCCATGTTTGTTACACTGGGGTGTGTCCTGCTGTTGCGTGACTTCACTGACATGTGTGCGTCGGTTGTGTGGCGTTGGGTGTTGTCCGTGAATTGGGCGTTGGGGACATGTCTGTGGCAGGCCTGTCACGTGTCATGTGCGTTCGGGGTGGGGCTGATGTGTGTGCTGCTTGGTTGTGTCCCTGTGTCTGTGTGCGACGCATGCATGGCGCTGCGGTTGGCCTCTGCGTTGTGCGCATGTGTGGCGGCGTCATCGGCGCTTTGGGGCCGTGACGGGGTGGTTGGTTCCTAGTCCCAGGTGGTGTGTACACATGTGTTCCGCGATGTTACGATTTGGCCTGTGTGTCATATGTGGATGCAATGGTGGATGTGTAGTGTACACGCGCTGGTGGGGGGTTATCCGCTTTTTCCGCCCTTGCACTGTGTGCGCTGTTTGCGTGCACTTGTTGTGTGTGTGCCTACCTGCGTCTCCGCGGTACGTTGCGTCCTTGGTGGTGCATCAGCAGAAGCATGGGGAGGGCCTGCAGTGCTGGATTCATGCTCGGGGAGCCGCTTCTTCGTTGTCCGTGCTCGGCATCCGTGTTACCGCTTCGGTTTGTCGTACGGTATCTCTTGGCCGTGGGAGCCGTTTGTTTGCGGCATCGTAATTTATGCGCCGGGCGGGACGTGTTTCGTCGGACGGTGTGTGTCAGTTGGGCTGCGCCGCTATGTGTACGGGCGCACTTTGATGGCGGACGGTGTTGCTGGCTTGCCGGCGGTGTTTGGCCTACTTTTCGCATCGTAATTGGACGGGCGTGTGGACTGCTGCGTGCCGGCGGTAACTGGTGCTTTTTGCATCCGCCAGCACGGCGGTGGTGCTTCCGCCCGCCATCGTAATGTGCCCCTTAGTTTTTATTTTGTTTGGGGATTTAGGTTCAATAGCTGTAACGTTTGGTTTGTGCATTAATTTTTACATTTTTAAATGTGTTTTATAATTATTAATATTTGTTTAATTGATAATTAATTGTGTTAATTATATAGGTACACTTTTTTGTTTAATTTAGAAGTGTGTTGTAAATTGTGTGGTGTTATAGGGTAGGAAAATAAATATTTCATTTATGTAATTTTTAATTTTTGATTAAGATAAAACTTCTATTACAAAATATTTATTTGTTTTTAAATTGTTTGTTAAATTTAAAAAATTCATATTTTTATGTCAATTTTAGATTCTTGCTACATTAAAATATATTTAGATGTTTTGTTAATTTTTATATTTTTATATATGTTTTGTTTTTGTTTTTTTTAATTATATTTTGTATTGTAGTTGATATTTTGTTTGTTTTTAAATTGGAATTTTGTTCTGTGGGAATAGGAATCCGCAATCCAACACTTTCCCTACTGTTGCATTCGCAGGAGTGGGAATAGTAATTTATACCACTACGCTATCCAACACGTTCCCTACTGTTGCACTTGCTGGAGTGGGAATAGTGATTTTTACCCCTCTGCTATCCAACACTTTCCCTACTGTTGCACTTACAGGAGTGGGAATAGTATTTTTCTCCCCTCCGCTATCCAACACTTTCCCTACTGTTGCACTCCTTGGAGTGGGAATTGTAAATTAATTCCCTCCGCTATCCAACAGTTTCCCTACTGTTGCACTCATTGGGGTGGGAATAGTAATTTGTACCCCTCCGCTATCCAACACTTTCCCTACTGTTGCACTCCCTAGAGTGGGAATAGTAATTTTATCCCCTTTGCTATCCAACACTTTCCCTACTGTTGCACTCATTGGAGTTGGAATAGTAAATTATTCCCCTCCAAAATCCAACACTTTCCCTACTATTGCACTTGCTGGAGTGGGAATAGTCATTTTTATCCCTCCGTTATCCAACACTTTCCCTACTGTTGCACTTGCTGGATTGGGAATAGTAATTTTTTCCCCTCCGCTATCCAACACTTTCCCTGCTGTTCCACTCGCTGGAGTGGGAATAGTAAATTATTCCCCTCCGCTATCCAACACTTTCCCTACTGTTGCACTCGCTGGAGTGGGGATAGTAATTTTTTACCCTCCACTATCCAACACTTTCCCTACTGTTGCACTCATTAGAGTGGGAATAGTAAATTATTCCCCTCCGCTATCCAACACTTTCCCTACTGTTGCAATCGCTGGAGTGGGAATAGTAAATTATTCCCCTCTGCTATCCAACACTTTCCCTACTGTTGCACTCGCTGGAGTGGGAATAGTAATTTTTACCCTCCGCTATCCAACACTTTCCCTACTGTTGCACTAAATGTAGTTTAAAATGTAGGTTTAAAAAATATTACATATTTTAATATTTTAATTTATATTATAATTAGTTTTTATGTTACAGGTGTTATGTATTTATATATTTATCTTTATTTTTTAATATATTTCTAACATTTTTAATTAATTAAAATTATTATTTATTAATTATTTTTAAGTAAATATATATATATTACATTTTATATATGTATGTTTAATTTATTTTTAAATTACATTTATTACTTATAATTGTTAAAATTTACAAATAAATCTAAATATTTTTTTAAGTAAAATGTATTATTTAATTTATTTTACATTATTTATAATTAGGGCTCCCGGTTTTATGGTATTTATTTTTTGCCATTTCCGTCTGTATTTATCCATATTTATTTTTTGGGCATTTTTTCTGTATTTATCCACATTTATTTTTGCCACAAGCAAAAGACGACGCTACAGCTAGTATTTTTCCACATTTATTTAAATTAACAATGCACACATGCACTCGGTTGCTATGTGAGGGCACTGCCACCGTCAATGTACGAGAGGGGAGACCTCGGAGGGCAATAGCTGCTTGCAAGGATGAGGGAATCCATTTTGAGGAATTTCAATCAATTGCTTGGCTAGGGCTCTGCTGGAGGGGATTAGTGTTCTATTTGGTCGGACTGTGAGGATGAATGTACAGATCTGTAGGTAGCTGTCTCCCCTGCATTGTTTCACAAACCAGTCAAAACATCCATGCCAAGCACTCACATTGCGCTGACTAGTTGCCAAGTGATCAGACCTCATTAGCATGGATTGTACAGGATCCCGGGTTGCACAGTGGGGCCATCTCTCCCACCAGGCACGCAACACCCATTGGGCTCAAAGGGCTTCAGCCCCCTGCCTCCTCCCCCCCCCCGGCGTGTGTGTCAGCCCGGGCTGAGACAGCTTCCCGGGCACACACACACAGACAGTTTTTGAGCTGCCAGCCGCACCCGAGTACTTCACAGGTCTTTAAAAAGACCATTCACTTGTTAACGAGGCTTTGTTGTTTGTTTCACCTCTTCTTAGAGCTTAGAAACGGGGAGTGTCATTTAAGCAAGGGATGCGCGTCTCCCACCAGACTGCGGTGCTCAGTGGCTTAAACACCGAAACGTAAAGAGCTGCCTTTTACAAGGGACAGCAGAATTGTTTATTTGGAATGTGGGTGACTCGGGTTGCAATAAACAACATGTTCCTCAGCTGAAACATCGTCGGATATTATTACACACACCTATGCTTTCTGCTGAGACACATCGTGTTCTCAAATTATAACTCCGAATAATGAAATGACAGGGCTTTTCTTTTAATGTTGCACTGTTTGGGTCTCAGATTCCTTTACTATAGTTAAAGCAAGTCCTTTCACTAACCTTGCAACCCATTGAACAAACATGAGAATTTTGCTCACATTTCTGGGGCCTCTGATTGGTAGCATAACCCTCTATTATTTCAAGGAGCAGTTACATTCAATAAAAAGTATAATGTGCTGGCCAGCTTGGGGCATATGTGTCTTTTCTAACTGATAAATATCTTGCTTTAGTGCTTACAAAACAAACATGCTGCCTCTTGCCTCAACAGTTGATCTCTTTAAGATGAACCTTGAACCTGTAGAAAACATTTAGAGGCATTGTTACATAATTGTTTATTAAAGTCTCTGCTATTTCTGCTAATTACTTTTGATGTGGCAGTAACTTTAATTCCAGGGGTGAGAAAATAACCTTGATTGCAAGTTTTTGGGCAATAACGTGGGGATTGATCTTATCACGCGGATTCTCGCATGCTTTCCCCCGAGTTTCGCACTGAGATTTCCGCTTGCTTTCTGCAGATAATCTCTGTGATAATCCTCGACTCCTAATTCCGAAGAGCCCAGTAACTCCGGTTAACAGGCTCATCTGAATTTATAGGACACTCGCACTCCAGGCCTTAGCTGTGTGTTTTTCATATGCTCTATCCAGCCCATTAAAGGATGCCTGAAAATTACGTCATGATCAGCTGTGGCTATGACTGCCCTGGATACCATCGGTTTGGCTGCTGTTGTGGAAGTTTGGGCACCACTGATTTTTGCGGATCATGAAACTGTGGACTGCAGATCATGCTTGCAAGCTTGTGTCACAGAGTATTACGTGATGTACACGGTCTTGTGCACTGGAGCACGGCAGCGCGGCAAAATTTGCTAGTATTTTGCCGTTTCTAAATATAAATACAGACAAAGGAAATATAGTTTTCCGTCTGTATTTATATGTAAAAATCCGTAAAAACGGAAAACCGGGAGCCCTATTTATAATACATATAAAAAAATGATATTTTGTACTTCGATATCTTTAACAACGATATTTTTTGTTGTTGATATTTTTGTACTTACCATTATGAAGATAGGAGGTCGATATTTTTGACAACGATATTTATGTCCCGATATTTCTGTAGGCCGATATTAGTGTTGTCGATATTCTGTCAGTTATCCAGGAGCGTGGTAACAGGATCGGAAGGTTTACAAAGTAATATAGGCGTCTGGGAAGCATAATCATAATCGAGATATGCGCCATCACTGATAGTTTTGAGGACCTCCAGAACTGTATATTAGTTTTAAGAGATCTAATCACCTGACCCAGATTACCATCCCTAAGATCATCAAGAGCAGGGAATACTTGTATGCCTAAATATCTTAATGATCGAGGTGACCACTCCATACCTGTCGGCACATTTAGCGGCTGTATCATGTCTACTCTGACGGGGAACAGGTGTGTCTTGGTCCTGTTGACCAGTAAGCCCAAAGCGTGAAAAACGTCCTCAACAATGCAATAGTGTTCACCACGCTCTCGTGTCCATCTCTCAAGTAGAGCAACAAGTCGTCAGCATATATTGATATAACATGTTCTTTTCCTCCCACAGTCAGCCCATTTCCTGCTCCTCTCTGCCGGAAATACACCGCTAGGGGTTCAATAGCCAGTTCAAATAACTGGTGACCATGGGAATCCCTGTCTAGTACCATGGTGGACCCATATGCCACCGAGACCACCCCTCCAGTCTTGACCCTCGCTGTCGGGTTCGTATATAACAGGTGTACCCAGAGGGCCCAGCCCTCAACCAGTCCCATGCGTCTCATGACCAAGTCTAAAAAGTCCCATCTTAAAGAATCAAATGCCTTCTCCAGGTCAATGGACATGATCAAGTCATCCGGATATTGGAGGGTGTCTGAGTGATAGAGAATGTGGAATAGCCTACGCAAGTTCCCCGAGGTAGATCAAGTAGGTATAAAGCCATTCTGATCTTCATGAGTGGGAGTAGACTTGTCGCTAATACTTTACATAGAATTTTAAAATCTATGTTCAAATGGATATGGGCGCTGGCCTGCTGGACCGACAGAGGTGGACTTAGATTTAGGAAGGGGGACCACCAGTGCCTCCCTGGATGACGCCAGCAGAGATCCCAGTCGCAGGGACTCAGTGAATGCAGTTTAAAGTTTAGGGATCAATGTTGGGGCAAACTCAGAATAAAATTCTATCAGCAGGCCGTGTGGGCCTGGCGTCTTCCCCCTAGCCATCTCTTTGTTGGTTTTCCAGATCTACAATGCCGTCACCGGCCCTCCGAGGTCTCTCTGAATTTCTGGATCTAGGCTATGTATCGGTAGGGACGTAAGGATATCTTCCACCATCGCCAGTGAAACATACTCCGGTTGATCCTAGAGAGTTTTGTAGTAACTATGAAAAGCAAAATTTATAGCTCACTGCTAAGTATCTGCATTATAGGTGAGCTTCTTGTTTCCAGGTGTACCAACCAAGCTAGGAGCCTGCCTGATCGACCCACCTTCTCATGTATCCGCTCTTGGTATTCTCGCACGTCAACTCGGCGAAGCCGTTCTAAGACCTCATTATACTCATCTCTTACCTCAAGATGCTCTGCTCGTATAGTCTCATCTATGCCCAGTCTGTTACCAAGATCGTGTAGACGTTGTTCCAGAGAAGTAAGTTCTCTATTCAGTTCCCTCTTCACTCTCACCGTTTGACCCATGCATTGGCCCCATCACCACCTTAAAAGCATCCCGCTCAATGAGGGAGTCCCTGGTCGTACCTTGGTTAATCCCAAAGTTGTCTGAAACAGCTGTCTGAAGTGTGTCTCTGAAACATACATCTTCTAACAGTTATGGCGGAGGCGCCATAGTGGGATCACTGGGGGCTCCGTGGTCATAAAAAGGGCAAGCAGTAGTGGATTGTGGTCAGACAGTGTACAACCCAGGTATTCAGTGTGTGTGACCCTTTGGGCAGACTCTAGAAGAGCACATAAACATGTCTAGGCATGTGTGTAAGTCATGCAGTTGTCAGTAATCTCGGTCATTAGCGAGTTGTACCCTCCAAATGTCTGTGATGTCCCAGTGTGCAGCCCATTCACAGAAACCCTTAGATGGTCTTTCCACAGCTGTCCCACGTAAAGGGGGAGTGGACTTATCCAGATTGATGTCGGCTACAAAATTAAAATCTCCCCCTAGAAGCAGATCGTTCACCACCAGGGAAAACAAAGGCACCGTTAGGGCTCGAAGAAACAATACTTGATCTTGGTTAGGAGCATATACACTACCCAAAGTGACCTCCCTCCCCAACAACCTGCCCTTGACCAGCACATAACGGCCTTCCGGGTCAATGGTGGAACGGATGACCTTAAAGGGCGTCCTCGCCCTTATCCACAGCAGTGTTCCCCGAGAGAATGCGGACTAAGAGGTAGCAAATATATGGCCCGCCACCTGCGGCGTAGTCGGAAAACCTCCTCCTTAGTGAGGTTGGTCTCCTGGAGCATGACCACATGTGCACCCCAGTAGCACAAATAGCGGTGAATACTATGCCGCTTGGAAGCTGAACCCATTCCCCAGACATTCCAGGTCAACATTTTTATTACAGGACGTGTAATCGCCATAGTGCCTGGCTAAGACCACCCCTCCCTCATTCTGGATTTAACCTTTTCTCTCTGCTTCCACGGCTTCCCCAATGCTGGCCAGGTCTTCCCTGGCCTACTAATCAAAGAAACAAACTCCTGAACCATAAACTCCCACATCTTAGGGCAGTCCAGCAACGGCTGGCCGTCCAAACCTGTATAGGGAGAAAACATATGTGAGGGAAAGTCCCCTACTGAGTCTCAATGGGGGCAATACAAAAAGGGGGAGCTGGCGAGCCAATCCGAGTAAGAGGCTTTAGTGTGCGCCAGCCAGCCCATCCATAGCAGGAGCCCATATCCGCCGCAGCAGCCAAATTCCAGCCAGCTGGGGTCTTTGTTAGATAATGTCATCACCTGATTGCGGAGTGATTATCAGTAGATTCTTTCCTCCTAAGGCCGAGTTGCCTGAATCCTCTTTTTATACTTCTCTCCCCCAGGACAACCCCATGTCCTGCAAAGGACAGAACAGCTGCAATATCAAAGAGTAACCTTAAGGCAGAATTCCTGGCACCATTGTCCACACAAATGGCTCCAAGCCATCCAGTGGGCTGAGCTTTTGCTACCTCTACATCACTTCCTGATCAATTGTACCCGCAGATCGCCCTACAACAGCGTTATATATTGGTCAGTTCCTGGAACTATCATGCATATTACACAGTTCCAAGTCATCTGATTGGCTAAGCTTTTGCCATCTCAATATTGCATAATTTCTACTTATATTCACACATCTGTAGCCTGTCACCACCCTACATGACAGCCATCCTGAAGAAGATGACTTCTATCCACCACACTCACTTGAACATTGAGTGACATCAAAGCCATGCCATAGATAAAAAAACACAAAAGAATGACCACTTAAAGATGAGTAACTGAAAACTGTACACCACAGTGGAACAAAACAAACAGCAATGTCCTTTGGGCACTTGTATCCGCGCACAAAATGTTCCACGCAGATCCATAACTGGATACAAATGGCCATAAACCATATAGTCCACCAGTACAATACATTTGTCTGCTCTAACCTTGCTAGCCACTTTCCAATCTGACTCACCTCTAAATAATATGAAGGACAACCCAACACAATCTACAATAGCAACAGACCACTTTGACTGTGTCAGGGAAAGTGAGGACTGGTTTGTGGGCCCAGGGTTAGCCTCTATTGTGTCATATGACGTCATTTATCACTGGGCCCCGGGCCCCTCAAACTAATATTACACCAAAATGAAGCATAAGCACATCCTCTCAGCACTTTACTGTAAAGGTAGTGATGATAGATCCTTTATGGAGGTGATTTGGGTTCAAAACTCACAACTGAGTTACACACATAATACTGCTCATGCAAACGTGTCCCGCCAGTGCTTTTACTATTAAAAAGGAAAAGTGCTTTAATGCATAAACAGCTAAATGCTCTGTGCAGAATTGCAAGTATGTATAAAGTACAGGGAGGGTTAAGGGCTTGGTCAAAACATTTATGATGTTCAAAAAAGACTTACTACCTTTGACAGTAACATCCCAATCTTTAACAGAGGCCTAAAGGCTTTGACATTAACATTAGGTCTCTGCCTAAAGCAACTAAAGACACTTTCATGCAAGTCTAAAACAGTGTTAAAACATTAGTGAAAAATCTCTCCTCGGGATACCACAATGCTGTAGCTAGACTTAAAATACCTAATTACGGAAGTCATGTGTCCACCACTCTGATTAACCGGTTGCCAAGCAACCCTTTCTGACCGTCTACAAATGGGGCAGGGTCCCCCAGAGTCTTCACAAAAGTTAGACCCCGGATGTTGGTTTTACATAGGTCTACTGCTCTTCCGGGGCACCGCCCTTCTCCCTCCTCCATTGCATTTCTCACCGCTGCATGAAATCTGGGGTCCACGGCTGCCTCTTTGCGGCCCCTCTGGATTATTGGTGCATGTGTCCCCCGGTTCCTCAGGGGCACTGGTGCTAGCAGTCATTTTTCTCACTGCCCTGGGGTCACAGTGGGATATTGTCATGGGTTCCACACAACCAGATCAACCAGCACCCCCACTAACTCCACAACAGAGGCACCAATTGTGAAGCAGTTTGGAGCATTTCGGAGAATCCCCGCTCCAGATGGACTTAGGGGCATGTTTATGAGAGCCCTGCATCACATTTGCACCACATAAAGTGGTGCATGCGTGACACAGGGCTCTCATTTCAATTTATGAAGTCACACAAAGCCACCCTGCTTGACTTTGAGTGGCCTCATAAATCATGAGTGTGGCGATGCAGCGCGCTGCATTGCCTTACTCTGCGCTCGGGAGCCGTTCCTTGGGCCTTGCTGTGGGTTTTCCCACACAGCACCCATGGAATTTGACACTGCCCCAGATTTACAAAGTGATGTAAACCTGGGAAAGTGTCAAATGAGTACAAGGAGAAATATGTGTATTTCTCCACGTTTTTACCTCTTACCATGTGTGCTGCATTCTGCAGCACACATGGAAAGAGGAAAACGCCTCTTAGAATAGTTTTTGTGCGGGATGGTGCCCCTTCCTTCGCAAAAACAATCCTGCCTGCAATGGAGGGACCCTTGCACTATGGTACAAGCATGCTTACATTGGCGCTAGGCTGCTGGAACGGCACCAGCGCAGGGAGAAAGGACAGGAATGCACGGTATTGCTTAAATGTGGGGCATTCCTGCCCTTTCACTTTGGAGTAGGGCAGCGCAGCAAGGTGCCTTCCTGCTCTGCCCGACACCAAAATCCCATAAATAAGCCCCTTAGTTCTTTTTCCTCTCTTCCCAGCTGTGACCTCTTTTTTAAACAGTGTCCTATTGCAGAGGAATACTTCCAGCACCCCTCTTACAGACAGGTGGTCTCCTCCCTCAAGGCAGATGCAGCATCTCTAGCATTACACCATGGCAGTGAATATAACTGTGGCCCAATAACATATCACTATACTAATAAACACACATTCAAACATGCATTGCTACAATACAACCACATCCAAATGAGAAACACTGCTTACTGCCTCCCAGATTGCATTTTACAACGACTTTACACAAAGAAAGAACTCATGAGTTCTTCAGTGTCATTGTACCTTACTGCACAAATGTAACTCCTAGATAGGTGTCCCTTCCTGCACAAAAACAATCCTTCATGCAGTAGAGGCACCCTTGCACCAGGGTGCAAATGTGCCTGCATTGGAGCTACGCTGCCAAAACGGCTCCAGCGCAGGCAGAAAAGACAGGAATGCTTTATTGCATAAATACGGTGCATTCCTGCCCTTTCACTTTGGCGTAGGGCAGCGCAGCAAGATGCCTTGCTGCGCTGCCCTACACCAAAATCCCATAAATGAGGGCCATATGTATATATACAAAGTGCAGTGGGTAATACGCTCTTTGTTACCATTGCTGAGTGTGAGGAGCGGCCATAACTCATGACAGGTGAAGCCTTGAGTGGGCCATGATGTCTCTCTCCCAGCCCCCATAGTAAATAGCATATTTCACTCAGCACATGAGCATATATGGTTTCTTTCATGGCAATGTTCTCATGTGAATTTGTTGTAAAGAGGGTATTTACCTAAAACCAGGATGCAAGGAGTTGGATTTGTGCAACAAGGTACAATGTCATTGAAAAACTCTCACGACTATTAGCAGAGTTCTTTCTTTGTGTGGAGGCAGTAAGCAGTGTTTTCTCATTTGCATTTGGTTGTATTGTAGTAATACATGTTTGAATGTGTGTTTAGTAGTACAGTTTATATCTTATTGGGCCACAGCTATTTTTGTGCAGGAAGGAGCACCTTACTGCACAAAAACAATCCTAAGAGGCGTTTTCCTCTTTTTGTAAACACATAGAGGAAAAAACAAGGAGAACTTTCTCCTTATTACTCCTCACCTCAGGAGGCGTACAGATTTGGCGCTTCCCCAGGTTTAAATGATTTTGTAAACCTGGGGCCGTGTCAAAATCCATTGGTGTTGCGTGGGAAAACCCAGCGCAACGGCCATGGAATGCTTCCCGGGGCGTCGTAGCGATTTGCGCTGCGTTGCCTTACTCAAGATTTATGAGGCCACTCAAGTGGCTTCATAAATCGAAATGAGAGCCCTTCGTCACACATGTACCATTTTACATGGTGGAAAAGCAAGGCAGGGCTCTCATAAATAAAGGCCTGTGTGTTTATACATGCACATGTATAATACTGATTCTGGTCATGGTACGTGCTCTGCACGTGCGATATGCTACCGCTCTCTACACTAGGTACTACCAGGGATCTGCTACTACACAGTAACTATTGCTAATATTAGACAGCCAGAGATATTTGAGTGTGTCTTAAGTGTGTTTGAGTGTGTCTTAGGTCAAGTGCCATTGTTCTCCTCTCGTACAGCCATAGTGGCCCCATGTCATGTGTGACACTTTGAACATCAGGGTCCTAACTACAGCCCCAATATTGCTTATTGGGTTGGACAAGTCGAGGATCTGCAGCAGAATTTCTAGAAGTCGTGGACAATTTACAGATGTATACCAGTGCACACAAGAGAAAAATAATCCCCTGTCCTGAAAGAAGATAATGCCCCTCTTCACCTTCACTGATTGAGCTGCCTCAAAAAATGTCAAGATTCACTAGAAACAAAGCAAGATTCTTCAAACACGCGTGCCACTGGCAATAAAAGATCAAGCAAAAACAATTTGGGCATCTGGTCAGTGCAATCACAGTCTTCAGTAGTAAATAGTGCAGTGTTTGTTGTAAACACCTTTTGCTGCTGTGACATGAAAGGTAGTATGAGGCAGCACTAGTGTATGGCAAGTGTGTTTGTGCATATTTAAAAAGATGGATTGCAGAAGAGCTAAAACAACAACACAACACAATACCACAACTGACCACTTAACAACAATAACATAATAAAATAACACACCAAATAGCATAGAAGTATGTGAACTCCACAACAAAATACAAACATCAACACAGAGCATCAATAACCGAAAGAACACATTACAAAATCACAGTACAGCATAGCAACCCAGAAAAACAAAATAAATTGCACCTCATCAACAAAATAAGACAATAAGAAAACACAATGCAGCAATACATAAACACAAAAGAAAAACAACACAACCCATCGCAATAATGAAAAACAAAAACAAAGTTGCACAACATGAAACATTGCCACATTACAATACGACAACATCACAATAACATCACAGCAATTTAATACAACAACATAACAACAACTAGGTACTAGCAAAAATGGGGGTATTAATTAACACAGGAAAAATGGCGCTCGCCAGGTATAGTGGTGTAGACAAAACAAATATAGTTCTCGCTGTGCCACAGGTGAGGGAACACCCCTTAACCCTCAGATTTGGATCCCAAGGGTCCAAAACGGATGTCAGTTCCTATGCACACGCATGCGAGTAATATGAAAGTTCAAAAGGTTGTAGGTGAAAAGATGGAGGCAAGTAATGTCTCTTGAAGTGTTCTCTTTGTCTTTATTTAAATGATAACACACGGTCCAGCCAACACGTGTTTCGTCGTTTGGGTGTTAAACCCTCGACTTCTTCAGGGCTGGAAACAATACAAAATGGAACTCATATCATTATGAGTATACAGTATTGGTGAACCACAACCCATGAAATCCAAAGGTGTGACTAGTACACACCCGGTGTGGGAAATGTGCCAAGATTTTAGAAGGTGAAAAAACATTGTCACCATGTGGGAACCTTAAACAAACTTTCAAATGAATGACAGTAGTTGTGACTTAATGAACACAATCAACAGTAAATTGAATTAAAATAGGAATGTGGACATTTGAGAAATATGGAAAAATCATTTGTGGTAGATAATCACCAGTGTGAATGCCTGAAATGGGGTGAAGTGACTCAGTGGTGAGGGCAGGCGTGCACGAGTCGTGTCCTTAATGTAACCTCAGCGGAATCTATGGAAATCGCACTATTCTATGTGATAGTCAAAAGTGTGGGACTGGCAAAAAGCGATGCGACGATCAAATAAGGCCTACCTGTAACGAATGAATATGTTACCACAGACCTGAAATTAGAAGCACATGTCCTAATCAACCAAAAGCTCCAAATTGAAAATGCCAAATTAAAAACAGCTATATGTATCAATATGAGTGCTAGATTGGCGGTAGTCTCACCTAAAAACCGGTGATAATTCCGACCCGGCTGGTCATAAATGGTCCAATGTGTCCAATCTGATTAAACTTATGCTGTGAATCTAAACAACTCCCGTTAGTGTTACTAGTTCTATGTATATGCCAACAAGAAAAATCAAGTAATCAGTGAAAACTTTCAAAATCCAAGCCCTTACCTTTAAGTCAAGGCATCAGTGGATCGTAAGCGCTAATCAATGTAGTGCCGTAAAGTGTACAGCAGCAAAATTAAAAGGAGACCGATGTGAGCCGCAAAAACCGTCTGTAAAAGTAATCAAGATAACCCTATCAGTAAAATTATGTAAATGAAAGTGAGAGCCAAAATCAAGTCTTAAAATGCCTGGTCAGAAACCAATTCTATAGTTACCTTCAGCGAGTACGCTTAGAAGTCCACGCACTACCGGGAACGCGTTCTGTACCGGATGTAGTCAGAAACGCGACCCGGAAGTGTTTAAATACGTGCCAAGTCTGTGGAAGCTAGAACGCGCACCTCGATTGTCCGATACGGCTAGAAACTCGATGTTAGTCACATGTATTGCTTGTCATGTTTATGTTGTGTAAATAAAGTTGGGCCATTGGAGTGTAAACGGCAAAAACACCCCGTGTTAGTATGTGAATAAAACCGCCGTTATGATGCAAAATTCAGGTGTGTGACCCCATGGCAGTGTATCAAACCCTCCACCAATGTGCAGGCTGTCTTCAAAGGTATCGCGAGTGGAGGACAAATCAATGTAATAAAAGATACCTAAATGCTAAGTACAGAGGGATAAGAGATGGGATCGTGTTTGGCAATCATAGTTATTTTTAAGAAACATACAGACACAGTAAAACGGAAAACATAGGAAAAGCATATAAGCAAAGCTGTCATCACCAGTAAATGCGGTAGCCAGCGAAAGTAAATTCTGAGTAAATGTCTGCACATACCAATTGCAGTTGTTACATGTTTGGTCAGAACTTAGAGAGAAAAGGGCAAAAGAACATAAAATCAAAATATATCAAGCATTTGCAGAGTTCAGCATAATAACACCAGTTTCCACTACTAAGTGGGAATGGGTTGTAGACAACACACATGATAGTAGAAAAAGAAAGCGACCATATAGGTGTGCGCACATGACATGAAAGAACCATGAATGGTAAGAGGAGATGAAATACCTTCAACTTGAGTTATCAAACATTAGTCGCCCAAGAAGTATTGCATTTCATGGTCGCTGTTGCGACCCTGTTCCACCGTTCTGAGACGCATTATCCAAGTCGCCTCTGTGCGTCTCAGTCGTAATTCTCTATTCCCACCTCTGGGACTAGGTTCAATCGAGTCAATTCCATAGAAAGAGAAACGTTTGTGTTGGCCTTCAGAGGGACATTCCAACACATGTAACGCCATAGAGAATCTAGGGTCATGCTGTTTGAGAGCTCTCGCATGTTCCCCAATTCTTTCTCTGAGGGTTCTTATAGTACTACCCACGTATTGACGTTTACAAACACATTCCAACACGTAAATCACAAATTTGGTGTTGCAATTAATATTGGATCTGATGACATAGTTTTTATTAGGGCCAGTGAACTCTTTTATGTTGTCAACCGCCCATCTGCACACGCCGCAGGAGCCGCATTTGTGAAAACCTAGCGAGTGTTGTGTAAGCCAAGTGACATTCTTCTTGGAAAACTGGGGCTAAGTCTTGTTCTCAAAGTTCTACCCCTCCTGTATGTGATTTAGGTGAGACTACCGCCAATCTAGCACTCATATTGATACATATAGCTGTTTTTAATTTGGCATTTTCAATTTGGAGCTTTTGGTTGATTAGGACATGTGCTTCTAATTTCAGGTCTGTGATAACATATTCATTCGTTACAGGTAGGCCTTATTTTATCGTCGCATCGCTTTTTGTCAGTCCCACACTTTTGACTCTCACATAGAATAGCGCGATTTCCATAGATTCCGTTGAGGTTACATTAAGGACATGACTCGTGCACGCCTGCCCTCACCACTGAGTCACTTCACCAGGTTTCAGGCATTCACACTGGTGATTATCTACCACAAATGATTCTTCCATATTTCTCAAATGTCCACATTCCTATTTTAATTCAATTTACTGTTGATTGTGTTCATTAAGTCACAACTACTGTCATTCATTTGAAAGTTTGTTTAAGGTTCCCACATGGTGACAATGTTTTTTCACCTTCTAAAATCTTGGCACATTTCCCCACACCGGGTGTGTACTAGTCACACCTTTGGATTTCATGGGGTGTGGTTTACCAATACTGTATACTCATAATGATATGAGTTCCATTTTGTATTGTTTCCAGCCCTGAAGAAGTCGAGGGTTTAACACCCGAAAGACGAAACACGTGTTGGCTGGACCGTGTGTTATCATTTGAATAAAGACAAAGAGAACAATTCAAGAGACATTACTTGCCTCCATCTTTTCACCTACAACCTTTTGAACTTTCATATTACTCGCATGCGTGTGCATAGGAACTGACATTATCCGTTTCGGACCCTTGGGTTCCAAATCTGAGGGTTTAGGGGTTTTCCCTCACCTGTGGCACCGCGAGAACTATATTTGTTTTGTCTACACCACGATACCTGGTGAGCGCCATTTTTCCTGTTAATTAATACCCCTATTTTTGCTAGTACCAATTTGTGTCAAGAAAGACAGCTGCTACGTGTGATTTACTCAGCCAGGGATAGGGATAGAATAGCTGAGGAACTTTGATAACCTAGCTAAAGGTAGCACCATTAGCAAGGGCATCGGCAGTGGGAACCAACAACGAAAGGAGGGCCTTAGAGAGAAATTCCTAAGGCTAGAAAGACTTAAGAAAAACGAGAATTCCAAGTGGTGGGACGGGGCTACACTCAAGCAATATCTGAGACTAAATAGAGTCCCCAGGGCTCTCAGATCCCAGATATTCCCCACCTACGACGATCTGGAGGAAGACCTCCTGAAACAATGGGAGGATGCACTCACGACTAATTCAAATACACTCATGGGCATCATGGGCATCCTGATTGAGAATACCAAACGCAAGGTCTCTAAACTCCAGGCAGAGATCACACTCCTTGAAAGGGAAATCAGGGACTTAGATCTCAAAGAAGCAACCGATAAAAACTATGTCATTTTGAATGATATTCTACTGAAACATCAAAATGATATTAAAGAAAGGAAAGCCAGAAAGCTCAGACGTGACGAAACAGACTACAAGGAGGGCAGAATTTTTACTTTCGCCAAAAAGTACGACCAGTGGCTTAAAACTGGCCAGGATAGAGACAAGCCAAATAGGTCAGAGACAATTTCAATCTCTTCTAGTTCCACTTCTCTGAGTGCCCCCCTCACCAGCGACAGTGAGGCTGATAACAATGCGGGCACATCGAATGAGGCAAGACAGGGTAATTCCTCTTTTTTAAGGGAGGTACAGAGGATTCGAAAGGGCAACAGAGCACCGCCCAGACGAGGAGATCAGGACATAAGATCCGTAGAGGCAAAAGAGCAGGGCAAAGAAGACTACAGAAAGAAATTGAGATCGGGAGACGAGTGGAACAAGTAAACAGTGCAGAAAGGGGGTGGAGGTTATCAATCTTTCCTCTAAGACACTCACAAATGATATGATCTCCCTTTTGGAGAAAGGTTTAAGCTACAACCCTAAGGAAGAGGGTGACATATGTGGTTTGAAAATCGATCTCTTTAAATTTGCAAGAAGTCTCAAATTGAAGAAATGTTTCATTAATAACCCCGTGCCTAATAAAAGAAATACGAACATTCCAACTGACTTTTTATCAGATGTACTTAGCATACAGGATGTGCACGATACACATTTACTTCTATCTCTTACAGATACTGAACACACACCACACCACATGGACAGACTCTTAGAAGAATTGAATGTGTACACGGATTACACACCAGCGAGTGGGTTGAAAAACAAATCCAAACGGACACCCATTCTACCGGGTGGCAACTCAATTGACACGTTTTACAAACTAGTTTTGGACGACATAGACAGATTTAGTGACAGGAGAAACAACAACAGAACCAGACACTATGATAATCTCCTATCCGGAGAACGTATAGCTATTAACACACTAGCCACTGACAATGAGATCATAATCAGGGAGGCAGACAAAGGGGGCAACGTCGTAGGGATGAACAAGGTCGATTACAACCAAGAGATCTTGACACAACTTAATGATGCAACATGTTATGAGAGCTTGACTCACAATACCATAGGACCTTTGACACTCAAGATTAACGAACAATCACAGAGTGGCATACTGCGGGTCTTATTGATGAAGATGAACGGATGTACTTGAGAGTGTTTAGACCGAATTTCCCGTGTCTTTACACTCTACCAAAAGTCCACAAACATTTACCTTTTCCCCCCGGCAGACCTATTGGTTCGGGGATGGGGGGACCCACCGAACGACTGGCTGAATATGTAGATCTTTTTCTTGGACCTCTGGTCCAGAATCTCCCTTCCTACATTAGGGATACTAAGCATATTTTAAGCATTCTTACAGATTTGAACTGGGAGCAAGGCATGATCCTCGCCACATTGGACGTTGTGTCCCTATACACAAGTATCAAACCGGATCTTGGTCTGAGGGCAATACAATAACATTTACATAAAAGATCAGCAACACAGTGGCAGCACACCAATATGCTCATGGCAATGATGCACCTGATTCTTGACAATAATGTCTTTCTCTTTGAGAAACAATGGTACAGGCAGAGAAGGGGTGTCGCTATGGGCTCAAAATTCTCACCATCTTTTGCGAACCTCTTCATGGGCAGCCTAGAGGAAGAATGGATCTGGGGCCGCAAAGGCAGCCGATTCAATGATTCTATTATTTTTTGGGGTCGCTACATTGACGACTGCCTTTTAATATGGTCTGGCACACATGACAAACTTGAACAGTTCTGTACGTACCTTAACACCAACACCTATGACATTAAATTCACTCATTTGATCAGTGAGGTCAATATTACCTTTTTAGATGTAGAATTATACATCAAGGAGAACACTTTACATAGTCGCCTTTTTCATAAAGACACTGCCTGCAACGCCATCCTGCATGCCACTAGTGCTCATCCACCACACCAGATTCAAGCTATCCCATACGGTGAATTCACTAGAGCCAGAAGGAACTGCAGCAGTGATGAGGATTTTGAAGTGTCTTTCAGCAATGAAATCTAGATTCAAGAACAGGGGATATACACAACCCAATTTAGCGAAAGCTGAGACCAGAATCAGGAAAGTGCGTCATGAAGAAACACTAAAAAACAAGGAACACAATACTAATTCCAAACATCCAGTGAGACTCATTACAGACTTTAACGATCTTAGTGGTGTTTTAGTCAAAAGTCTGAATAAGCATTGGAAGTTATTGACAACTGATGGATCCCTGAATGACCATATCACCAGGCGACCACAAATCACAAACAGGAGGGGTAGAACTTTGAGAACGAGACTTAGCCCCAGTTTTCCAAGAGTGCAGAAGAATGTGACTTGGCTTACACAACACTCGCTAGGTTTTCACAAATGCGGCTCCTGCGGCGTGTGCAGATGGGCGGTTGACAACATAAAAGAGTTCACTGGCCCTAATAAAAACTATGTCATCAGATCCAATATTAATTGCAACACCAAATTTGTGATTTACGTGTTGGAATGTGTTTGTAAACGTCAATACGTGGGTAGTACTATAAGAACCCTCAGAGAAAGAATTGGGGAACATGCGAGAGCTCTCAAACAGCATGACCCTAGATACCCTATGGCGTTACACGTGTTGGAATGTCCCTCTGAAGGCCAACACAAATGTTTCTCTTTCTATGGAATTGACTCGATTGAACCTAGTCCCAGAGGTGGGAATAGAGAATTACGACTGAGACGCACAGAGGCGACTTGGATAATGCGTCTCAGAACGGTGGAACAGGGTCTCAACAGCGACCATGAAATGCAATACTTCTTGGGCGACTAATGTTTGATAACTCAAGTTGAAGGTATTTCATCTCCTCTTACCATTCATGGTTCTTTCATGTCATGTGCGCACACCTATATGGTCGCTTTCTTTTTCTACTATCATGTGTGTTGTCTACAACCCATTCCCACTTAGTAGTGGAAACTGGTGTTATTATGCTGAACTCTGCAAATGCTTGATATATTTTGATTTTATGTTCTTTTGCCCTTTTCTCTCTAAGTTCTGACCAAACATGTAACAACTGCAATTGGTATGTGCAGACATTTACTCAGAATTTACTTTCGCTGGCTACCGCATTTACTGGTGATGACAGCTTTGCTTATATGCTTTTCCTATGTTTTCCATTTTACTGTGTCTGTATGTTTCCTAAAAATAACTATGATTTCCAAACACGATCCCATCTCTTATCCCTCTGTACTTAGCATTTAGGTATCTTTTATTACATTGATTTGTCCTCCACTCGCGATACCTTTGAAGACAGCCTGCACATTGGTGGAGGGTTTGATACACTGCCATGGGGTCACACACCTGAATTTTGCATCATAACGGCGGTTTTACTCACAAACAAACACGGGGTGTTTTTGCCGTTTACACTCCAATGGCACAACTTTATTTACACAACATAGACATGACAAGCAATACATGTGACTAACATCGAGTTTCTAGCCGTATCGGACAATCGAGGTGCGCGTTCTAGCTTCCACAGGCTTGGCACGTATTTAAACACTTCCGGGTCGCGTTTCTGACTGCATCTGGTACAGAACGCGTTCCCGGTAGTGCGTGGACTTCTAAGCGTACTCGCTGAAGGTAACTATAGAATTGGTTTCTGACCAGGCATTTTAAGACTTGATTTTGGCTCTCACTTTTGTTTACATAATTTTACTGATAGGGTTATCTTGATTACTTTTACAGATGGTTTTTGCGGCTCACATTTGCCTCCTTTTAATTTTGCTGCTGTACACTTTACGGCACTACATTGATTAGCGCTTACGATCCACTTATGGCTTGACTTAAAGGTAAGGGCTTGGATTTTGAAAGTTTTCACTGATTACTTGATTTTTTTTGTTGGCATATACATAGAACTAGTAACACTAACGGGAGTTGTTACTCTTTTAGACTCACAGCATAAGTTTAGTCAGATTGGACACATTGGACCATTTATAACCAGCCGGGTCGGAATTATCACCGGTTTTTAGGTGAGACTACCGCCAATCTAGCACTCATATTGATACATATAGCTGTTTTTAATTTGGCATTTTCAATTTGGAGCTTTTGGTTGATTAGGACATGTGCTTCTAATTTCAGGTCTGTGATAACATATTCATTCGTTACAGGTAGGCCTTATTTTATTGTCGCATCGCTTTTTGTCAGTCCCACACTTTTGACTCTCACATAGAATAGCGCGATTTCCATAGATTCCGTTGAGGTTACATTAAGGACACGACTCGTGCACGCCTGCCCTCACCACTGAGTCACTTCACCCGGTTTCAGGCATTCACACTGGTGATTATCTACCACAAATGATTCTTCCATATTTCTCAAATGTCCACATTCCTATTTTAATTCAATTTACTGTGGATTGTGTTCATTAAGTCACAACTACTGTCATTCATTTGAAAGTTTGTTTAAGGTTCCCACATGGTGACAATGTTTTTCACCTTCTAACATCTTAGCACATTTCCCCACACCGGGTGTGTACTAGTCACACCTTTGGATTTCATGGGGTGTGGTTTACCAATACTGTATACTCATAATGATATGAGTTCCATTTTGTATTGTTTCCAGCCCTGAAGAAGTCGAGGGTTTAACACCCGAAAGACGAAACACGTGTTGGCTGGACCGTGTGTTATCATTTGAATAAAGACAAAGAGAACACTTCAAGAGACATTACTTGCCTCCATCTTTTCACCTACAACCTTTTGAACTTTCATATTACTCGCATGCGTGTGCATAGGAACTGACATTAACATAACAACAACACCACAGGCTAACACAGCAGCAAAATACATATACAGCATAGGAGCAATACAAGATCAAAGATCAGCTGCACCACACAATAATACACCAACACAACAGTGCAACATCAGAACAATACAAACCTCAACATAACAAAACAACACATTATCAAGACACCACAACAAAAACACAACACAGCAAATAGCAACACATTAACACAACAGAAAAAACAACACAACTTAATACAACTCAGCAGCACAACACCACAACAACAAAGAAAACAACACAACACTACCACACGACAAAATAACACAATAAACCAAAACAACTCTTTTATGTCAAGATATTTTGGTATGTTATTATTGTAGTGTTACGTTTTGTGCTGTTGTGTTTTATTCTTGTGGTGTGTCATGTTGTTTGTGTGTTGTCTTATTTTGTTGTTATATTGTTTTGTGAATGTCTTTTTATTTTGTTATTATGTTGTTAGTCTATGTTCTGTGGTGGTTGTTTTGTTTGTTTGTTTGCTCTGTTGTGTATGTACTATTGTGCTGCTGTTAAGATTTTGTGCTGTTTTGTTGGATTGCATTGTTTCGTTCAAATATTTTGATGAGTTGTATTATGCTGCACTATTGTTGAGTTCTGTTACTTTTGTGTTATATGAGTTCCTCTAGCATCAGCAGCAAATCCTGAAACGTTTCCAGGCAAAAGCAGGAAATCCCATCCTTTTAGAGTTTCAGTAAAAACCAAACCTTTACCGCTATCAAATGTTGTAACATAGTACAGCTTCATCGCTGCTGTTTTCAAAACTAATAGCAATACACTCATGTGACAAACCATGCTTTGAAGTAGCACATCTTAGCCTCTCTTTAGATGATACAACCTTTTAGTGTTACTAACCTTTCTGCAAATTATACGAACTTCACCTTGTAAATGTGTCATTGATTGTTCCTTTTCACTATTAGCGGTTGTACGAAATACTATACATTCCAAGACATGCATTAAATAAATGTATAAACTACATACTATTCATGCAAACACATCACAATTTTGTTGCATACATGACGTGTTGCTTATCTGTCCAAGCACGTAGTATGTGAAACCCCCCAAATTATAGCAAGAGAGTAAAAAAAAAACTTTTATAATGGACTATGGAAATGTGTTTATTTTTAGAGTGGTGCTAACAGTCGGCCTTGAATATAAGTATTCTTTTCAAGTGGATGTTTACCACATCAGTACAATTCTCTTAGAGAGATCTGGACCCAGTTTCATGGTGTTACTTGGTGGAGCCACATCTGCTGTGCAGCCATTAACAAACATGAATTCAGAAACAACAAACGTATACCTCAGTGATTATTAATTTAAACAGAGGCAGAATTGCAATGCCTGAAAAGAATACAGAGGGCAATATCCAAATTCTTATTCAAGTATCATTTTTAGGCTCTTAAAAAGTCTCAAAATATTAGAAATGGCAGGTATTTTTATCTGAGAAGGGGGCATTTCCAATAGGGGTGGAACTGCACTCTTCTACTGCTGCCAAGCCACCCGCAATGCTTGAGTCAAATTTGTGCTTCCAAATATTTTACACTATGGGCAATGTTCTTACTTCTGTCTGATATATTAGACAGACGTAAGACAGATATAACAGACAGATGTAAGAAAGAGTACCAGTAGAGACCAGTGTTTCTGAATAACGAAACATTAGTAACCTTACCCCGTCCTGATGAGATGATACTTCCAGGATTGGCTTGATTTTTTTTTTGGGGGGGAGTTCTTTTTAAGAGTCTACCGGATATAGAGAGGGAGCCAGGGGATTAAAACTACCTCTAGGTGAACCCAAAGATTTATTTTTATTTAGTGTACCGTAAGTGAGACAAAAATGTGAAAAATGCTGTGTATTGAGTGATTAGGACTCCCACATCCATGGAGGTGCCAACACGTTTCAGCATAATTTGAAGCCCAGGGGGACAGGGGCTTTCATCAGGGCTAATATAGATCCATATCTACCAACTATCTTTACGCATTCATACAAGTCAGTTAAGGATGGTTCTCTACCCTACTAGAATGAATCCAAAATGATCCTAACTAGGGGTTAAATATTCTTCTTGACCGTAACAGGAGAGGCACCCACTGTAGTCACACATTTAGCAAAAGGTTGTGCCCAAATTCTGTACCTATTAGCCCACTATCTGCCGATATTGGGATTGTATCTGTCCAGCCATTGGTGCTCTGCCAAAATACATCTATTGAACACTGAACTCCTTGCCTTTTATGTTTTTTTATCAAGGGGTGTGTGGAGAAGCAAGTGTATGTGGGTGCCCGTATATGTGGAAAGAGACAATCTACCTGTCCCTATACTAAGCCAGAGCCACATACACATAGCTGATGTGTGTTTCCATAGAGTTTGATGGCATGATTGTATTTGTCGTCAAGAGTGTAGTTATTGGAGAAACTGTCAAGCACATCCAGGCACATGCACACACAAACACACTACTGCAAAACACAGAGGGAAGTTCACAGGACTGTGAAACTCTAACATTCCAGGTCGCACTCAGCAATAATTATACATTCAAAGGCCTCCTCTTATATAGGCCCCCAGGAGCACGGACCGCTTTTTTGAATGCTATCAGCCCCTTCCTCGAATCCAGTCTAGAGGCACCGGATTTCACGATATTAGGAGATTTTAACTATCACTTAGAAAAGCTGGGTGATCGCGATACAGCCTCACTAGTTGATTCAATGGCTAATTTCACACTAACACAAATTGTCAAGCAGGATACTCACGCCTCTGGACACACCCTGGATGGGATTTTCACCTCTAATCCATCGCTCAAAATATCAGAAGTAATTCCTGTCCTGTGGTCTGACCATAAAGCTATAATGTTCTCCCTAAGTGCAGTTCAGCATTCACCGACACTCGCAATTGCACCTGTCTCGGGCTCTCGGCGACACTGGACAAAAATTAACCCTCCTACCTTAGAAGCATTATTACTAAGGACTAAACCAGACCTCCAGACAGACATTAACACTTCCGTCCATAGGGTATCCTCATGGATCAAATCAGCGGTTGATATCTTAGCCCCCGCAAAGATCTGCCTCTCCCGGCGGAAAAGTCCTTCTGAACCATGGTTCACAGATAGTCTTAGAGCGCAAAAACAAGTATGTAGAAGGGCTGAAAGGAAGTGGAGAGTAAACTACGATCTGGTGGAGAAATCTAAGTATGCACTAACATTGGCAGCATACAAGAATTTGATTGTAGAGGAAAAAAGGAAATACTTTACGGCAAAGATCCGTGAGGCAAGGAACTCCTGCAGGGAGCTCTTCTCCACAGTAAAAAAATTAGCCAAACTTCCAGGAACGGCTCGGATAGAAAGCAGTGCAGAATTCTGCAATCTTTTGGGTCAGACGTTCATAGATAAAGTGGAAATGGTGTATAATTCCTTTAGGGATAGTGCTAGCAAAGCCGCAGGTGCCAAGATCACTCCGACAACCACAGATCCCGCTGACCCCATCCCAGCTTTCACCTTCTCACCCCCCACACCAGAACAAATTACTCAGGAGGTGAGAACATTAAAATCTGGAGCCCCAACAGACCCCTGCCCCCCTAAAATACTTCATATGTTTCCGGAAATTTTAAGTGAACAATTAAGCGTTGTGTTCAATAAGGTAATCATCTCTGGCATCTTCCCAGATCCCTGGAAGATAGCTTCACTTCTTCCTCTTTTAAAAAAGCTGAGCCTTGACCCAACAGACCCCAGTAGTTATCGCCCTATTTCCAGAATTCCATTTTCAGCAAAAGTACTCGAGAAAATTCTCAATGTTCAACTCACTGCACACATTTCTTCCAGGAACCTTTTAGATCACTCACAATACGGGTTTCGAGAAGGACACGGAACGGAGACAGCTCTGGTCATGGCGGCGGAGGAACTTAGGACAATACTAGACTCAGGGGGGCAAGGCCGCCTTGATTTTGTTAGACCTATTGGCGGCCTTCGATGCAGTAAACCATGAAATTCTAGCTAGTAGACTGGTGGAGCTGGGAATCCGAGATTCCGCCCTCGCTCTGTTATTGTCCTACCTAGCCGACAGAACCTTTTCAGTTGAATTAGGAGCCTTCTCCTCCGAATCCTTCAAACTGCCTTGTGGGGTGCCTCAGGGCTCATCTCTGAGCCCTACATTGTTCAATGTATATGTGGCCCCCCTGGCTTCGATCATCAGACAATTCGGGTTTTCGGTTGTCTCCTATGCAGACGACACCCAGTTGGTGGTGTCAGTCTCAAGTAACGTGGGGGAGACCGCCGACCGTTTTAACGGCTGCATGCTGCAAGTCAACCAATGGATGCAGTCCAACTGCCTGAAATTAAACGGAGGAAAAACTGAAGTCCTGCTGTTGGGCTCGGATTCTTCCTTCTGGTCACCCAGATGGTGGCCTGCCAATTTGGGCGATTGTCCTATCCCAGTGTCCAATGTCAAAAATCTTGGAGTCATCTTTGATGACAAGCTAACATTTAATAGTCAGATCAATAGGATCTCCTCCACCATCTGGCTCATTTTAAAAATGATCAGAAAAATCCGCCCATTTATCCCTCCCGATGCGATTAAAACTTTGGTTACAGCCTTGGCCCTTTCGAGACTGGATTACGGGAATGCCCTATATATGGGGATCCAATCCCAACATCTTCTTAGACTGCAGCATTTGCAGAACGCTGCAGCCAGACTAGTACTAGATATCCCCAGGTTCAAATCAGTCTCACACGGCTTAAGAACCCTCCATTGGCTCCCAGTGAAAAAAAGGATCGAGTTTAAATCCCAATGTCTGGCCTTCAAAGCGCTACAGGGTACTGGGCCGCAATTCTTTTTTTTTTTATAAACTTTTTATTATCATAAAATCAAAGAGAAAACAAACAGTGCTGGTTACTCTTAGCAATGTCAATTAGTCTGATACATTCATTACAGGTCATATACACAGGTAATGCATTATACATAGTTGCCGTAGATTCACGTCTCATTAGTATAATGTCTGGACCCCTCACCCCGGGCGTGTAGCTGACCCGTTAGTGGACCCTGTGTGCTAGTCGCTTAAGGCCGGATCTGATTCCTCTGCCAGAGGGGCACAAATATTACCACGGAACGAATTCCACTTGCCCCACACCCGCTCCCACTTTTGGGACACCCTCTGTGTGTGTAGACTGCTTTTTCGGCCACCATTGCTCCGTCCATGTCTCGACACCAGTGTTGTTGCCGGGGGTAAGGGGCGCGCCCCAGTGTTGTGCGATATTGCGCTTAGCTAACGTGATCCCTAATGTCGCCCAGGCCTGTGCTGCGTGATTCAGGTTGGTTGGTTCCCATACATTGAGAAGGCACCTTTTGGGCTCAGGGAGAACTTCAGAGCCACACACCTGAGTAATTGTCTCCATGACCGCCTCCCAGTAGTGTGTTATGTGAGGACATTCCCATAGCGTGTGGTAAAATGTGCCCCGCGTCCCACATCCCCTCAGACAGAGAGGTGTCTCAGTCCGGCCGATTTTGTGGAGCATAGTTCTAGTGTAGTACGTCCTATGCAGGATCTTCAGTTGCACCAATTGTAAGCGAGACGGGATTGGGCCGCAATTCTTGAGGACGCACCTGAAATGGTATGCGCCGGCTAGAAGTTTAAGATCTACCCATTCTAAACTTCTACAGACACCCAAGTTTAAGAAAGCGCGCTGGGGTGGAAGAAGCTTCCTGCTGGGAACAGTGAAGATCTGGAACCAGCTGCCCACCTTCATAAAGAGCAGCCCCTCACTTTTAGCCTTTAGAAAAGCGCTAAAAACCTGGCTCTTTAACAACTAATCTATCGTGGCTATCCCACCAGCACTACTCAGATCCTCTGTTTCTAGCGCCAAGACGCCCTCGGGCATTCGCTGCGCTCTACAAATATGCCAATAAAATCAAATCAATCAATCAGGATGTTACTCTGAACAACTTACCCCAGTATTAAAGACAATGGCCGGTCCTCGTAAATGTTTGTGAGTGTGTCTGATAATCTTTATTTAACACACACGAACACATACAAATGACCTCCTCCCCTGCACACAGCAGGTTTCCTGGCAGACATTTTTCTTATGCAGGTTACAAGTTCCCACCACAGCAAGATAGCTCACAATCTTAGAGTGTCTGCTGCGTGATATGCTTGTTTCCGAAAGTGACTGGTTCAAATCCCTGTAGTACAGCTAAAGGCAACCCGTATATATCTATAGTGATATAAAAATAAAAGGGAAAACCAGAAAAAGAGTTCAGCGATTTACCTCATTGAGACCTATGTGTGCATTGCAAGGCACAGGTTTGATTTCATTCCCATTGGAGGTCAGAGAAAAATTGTAGGGCTGATTTAGAGTTTGGCAAACAGGGTACTCCATCGCCAAACTCTTGGTCCGCCCACCTTATTTAGAAACGGGTAGACTGTAAGCTTTCTGTCATCAGTTCCCCCGCTGGCTCCACCGATGGAAAACTTACTCTGATGGCCCGACGGAGTAAAGCCTTAAAGCCATCACACCCCTTGCTCTATTTAAAGCAGATGTTGTGATAGTTTCTACTAATAGAGTAACCAGTTCACAGTGATCACAGAAACTTAATTTTCTTTTACAGTGTGTTAACATCACATCCCCAGCTTGAAGTTAGAAGTGGATGATCCAGCTCCAAGACATGGACTTACGGGTTGTTTACCGCACACACCATGAAAATGTTTTGGGCTCCCTGGCAAATCACCCAAGGGCATTAACACCTACAAAGACGGAGAAAACCAACCGCACAAAGTTGCAAGTTTGTTTTGTATCTGATATCATATATATAACTTCCAAGCCAGGTCCTCTCTGAACTGGAGCACGAGCAACCCAAGACCGGTTTCGGGTATTTTGGAACCCATCAAAAGGTGCTGTTTGGTTCCAGTGACACAGTGAACACGGGATCCACATCTGGGCATACCCTTGGTCACTTAGGGTGCTACATCAAACACACAAAAGGTGATGGGAGGATGCTTCCAATGGCCTGTTCACTGGCAATTGTTTGGGGTAGCATTCCAACCCATCATTGTATTGCCACCGAGCAACCTCAGATTAGACTCAGTCATATGCAAATCAGCTTTGGTCTTGCTCCAGTAGGAATAGTTCAGCCCAAACTGCCATGCCAGGTCCTCTCTAAACTGGAATACAAGCAACCCAAGACCGATTTCAGCCTATTAGGGCCTCTTCAATCGGGTACAGTTCAGTTCCAGTGACACAGTGAGCACGGTATCTACATCTGGGCATACTCTTTTTGCCATCCATGCCACCTCAGATTAGACCCAGCCATATACTAAACAACCTGATCCTGCTCCAATAGGAACAACCAAGCCCAAACTGCCAGGCTAGGTCCTCTTTGAGCCAGAGCACAAGCAACTCAAGACAGGTTATGGCATATTATGCCTATTTGTGAACTTCTGGACACAAATCATTGAAATTTCGCACACTCCTAGCTTACATCAAAAATGCATTGATGCAAATATCCAACATTCAACAGTATAAGTTAAGGGCTTGTCTGTTCTGAGTCACCATCATTGCTAGCTTTAGTCCTCGTGATTATAAAATGATTATTTGTGGATTTCTGTTTGGATCTTATAGGAAGATACAAAAAGTCACCCATCAACTGGTGAAAAAGTCTCTGTTAAGCTTCCATTGGGCAGTCTTATAGGACCATAAAAAACTGTCATTCATGCTGGTATTCCTCAAGCTTTTCAACAGTAACACTGCTCAGTGTGCTTGCCATGAGGAATTGGACTGCTGCAACACCCTGCTGGTTGGGCTTCCTTACTCCCTGTTCTTGCTAATGGACGAAGATCTAAAGTTTGCTGTAAGAACCCTATCTAACTTTCCTAAGCATCTTCCTACATCCTACTGTTGTCATCAAATTGGCTGGTTATCTGCAGGAAAACGGGGAAACTTACAAACTGTTCACACTGATTGTGAGACCTGACAGCCTTTGGTGTGGTCTTCCCGCAAACGTTTTGCCTTATCACCTCCAGTTTGCTGAAATTTGTTTTTGATGGCTTTAGGACTCTGTGCACTTTACTACTGCTAACCAGTACTAAAGTCCCTGTGTTAATTCCTTAAAACATGGTAAAATCGGTTTACATCCAATTGCCACATTTAATTTACTAATAAGTCTCTAGTAAAGTGGAGCCACATGTACCCATGGTTTGTAAATTAAACGCTACTAGTGGGCCAGCAGCACCAATTGTGCAACCCACTTAAATATCCCTTTAAAATATGTCTCAGGACTGCCATTGCAGCCTATGTGCAGTTTTAAACTGCCAATTCGGCTTGTCAAAATATACCTTCCTTTTTAATTTATTTGTCACTCCTAAGGTAGGTCCTAAATAGCCTATAACGCAGGGTGCATTGTATTTAAAAGGTGGGACATGTGTTCTTAAGTTTTACATGTCGTAGTAGTGAAAAACACCCAAATTATTTTTTTACTAGTGTGTGGCCTACGTCTCCCATAGGATAACATTATCGTATTACATTTGATAAGTGCTAACTTTTGATTGGTGTAAGAAATTGGGTTGTTGGTTGACTGGGGTGTGAGCCCTGATCAAGCAGCAACCACAATCCTTGTCAGGGTGAGGCACAAGCCAACCCTAAATTATCCTGTGCTCAGCCCTCTGGTAGCTTGGCACAGAGCAGTCAGGCTTAACTTAGAGAAAATTTCTAAAGTATTTGTGCAACACTTCAAACAGTAATAACGTGAAAACACCACACAAAAAGGATCCCACACCAAGTTAGTAAAATAGAACTTTCCTTCATAAATATAGCAAGACCAAGATGACAAAAATCCAATCAGTAGAACCGGAGATATGCAATTTAAAATATTTTAGTGAAAATCGTGCCAAAAAGCACAAAGCACCAACTGCGGATGTCTGGTTGCGCCGTACTGGGACAAAGTAACAAGTTCAGGCTGACCGCATTGGAATGCGGGCCAGCTACAGGGACCCAGCTAGGCCCGCTAAACAAAGTACCTTAAATCCTGGTTTGCGGAGCGTTGCGAGGAGCCGTGTCGAAGGTGCGTCACACAACCGAAGCGATGTGTCGTTTCGGAGATGCAGTGCGGCTGTGATGTGTGGGCCTGTATTTTCGTCGAGGATTCCATCGGCAGGCCTTGCGATATGAAGTCCGACGTCGAGGATGCAGCATGCAGTTGGACCAATACGTCAGTTCCGAGGAGCTGCGAGGCTGCGATGAGGAGTCCGTCTTCGTTGCTGAGGCTACCATCAATGAAGGAAGCAAGGGCCTGTGCCGAGGATGCGTTGAGCAGCAGTGGATCCGATGGGGCTGCGAACGCAATCTTCGAGATGGGTCCAAGCGACGCAACAGCGGCGATACGTCGCTTCTTCTCAGGTTTACGCCGCGCAGCATAGGAGATGCATCGGTTCCGCTGGATCAACAGAGGCTGGCAGAACACCATAAGCCCACTTCCAAGGGTCCAGGACAGGGGTGGCAGCGTTTAGCAGGGTAGACTCACTGGTGGCAGAGTCCAGGTGCAGATGCAAGGTTGCTGGAAGCCTGTTGTGTCCCTGAGGCTTCAGATCAAGAGGTCAGCCAACTAGTCCTCGGCTGCACTCTGGGTTCTGGGTTCAAGTGATACAGGTTCAGTCCTTCTCATCCAGGCAAGAGGGCAGCAGGTCAGTACAGCAGGGTATCAGTTCTTCAGAGCAGCAGTCCAGCAGAGTGGAAGTCCTTCCAGCTGCACAGCCGTCCTTTTTCCTGGCAGAGTACCCACATCCAAAAGTGTATTGAAGAGTTGGTGTCTGAGGTCTAGTATTTATACCCAGTTGTGCCTTTGAAGTTGGGAGAAGCTTCTAGAGGCAAACCTTTGAAGTGCATAGGTGCCCTGCCTTCCTGGCCCTGGATTCAGACTAACTACAGGAGGTTGTGTACAGGCAGGACACAACCTATTTAAGTGTAAGTGGAGATGGGCCAACCTCCTCCCTCCCATCCTGCCAGTGATGGCCTATCCAGTCGCACCTAAGCTCCCCATTGTGTGTGGCTGTCAAGGAAGAATACACAAAGCCCAACTGTCAACTACACCCAGTCATGGGACCCAGAGACAGGCTGCAGCACCAAATGACTAAACAGGATAATGCCAACTTTATAAAAGTGCCATTTTCGAAAATGTAATTTAAAATCTGACTTCACCATAAATTAGAAATTTCTATTACAATTCCAGAGACACCACACATGAACAGGGTACCTGTTCCCATTTGGAAATTACACTTATGAAATACAATAAGTTAACTCCAATGTTATCCTATAGGAGAAGTAGGCCTGGCAGTAGTGAAAAACGAAGTTAAGAGTTTTTCACTTTCAGGATATATAAATCTTAGAAGTAAATGTCCTACTTTTTAAATACATTGTACACTGCCCTCTGTGCTGTCCAGGGTCTACCCTAGGGGTAACTTATATGTTCTAAAAAGAAGGGTTTGGGCCTGGCAAAGGTTTACTTTTCCAGGTCGAAATGGCAGATTAAAACTGCACACGCACTGGCTGCAGTTGCCGGCCAGAGACAGGTTTAAAGTGCTACTTACATGGGTAGCACAATCAGTGCTGCAGGCCCACAAGTAGCATTTAATTTACAGGCCCTAGACACAGGTAATGCCGTCTTCCGAGGGACTTACAGGTAAATTAAATATGACAAAGGGGTGTAAGCCAATTCTACCATGTTTTAAGGAGAGAGCACAACCACTTTAACTCTGGTTAGCTGTAGTAAAGTGTGCAGGTCCTAAAAGCCAACAAAAATGGGTTCAGAAAACAGGAGGGTGAAGGTAAAAAGTTTGGGGATGACCCTGCAGAAAGGGCAACAATTGGGAATAATAGGTAGAAATGTCATGTTGTCATGTTTGGTATTAAAAGAATTGTAATTTAAAATTCTATTTAATGGTAAAGCCAGATTTTAAGTCACAATTCTGAAAATGCCACTTTTAGAAAGTTATTAACAACAATAGGGGTTAAGCCCAAAGGACCGGGGCCAGGTAGGGCTATTCAAAATTCAAAACACAACATGAACACCTGGCTCCGTACTAACCTACACTCCTACTATTTATGGAGAAACGGGCAGACTATTCTTTTATCTGTCCAAGTAGAATTTTTATTAAATAGTCTTTAAATTGATTCAAAACAATTTTTTCAAAAGACTGAAAAAGAAACACATATTTCTCAAATTGACACAGAAACCTTCACATATAAATAACACAATGCACAATCAAAAACAATTTGGACATACACCAAAGTGAGGATTATTTGCAACAAATTACAACAAGCGACAAAATCACTAAATGAAAACAAACGTAAATCAAATACAAAAAACATTTAAAGCTTGCATCATCTGTGAAAAAAACACAACGGTGATTGCGAAAAAAGTCCAATTCTATGGACTAAACTTATTGTTTCAGCAAGAATATCACAAAAGTGTTGAAAATAATGAATTAATCTTTAATACATCTGACACTCAACACATTTAGATTTAACTAAATGCCTCTCAAAATGCCTCTTGAAAATGCCAACGCGTTTCAAGACCCAGGCTGGATAGTACTGGGACTCTCGTCAGGGCTGCAAACAAAATGAAAAAATTGTTTTGAATCAATTTAAAGACTATTTAATAAAAATTCTACTTGGACAGATAAAAGAATAGTCTGCCCGTTTCTCCATAAATAGTAGGAGTGTAGGTTAGTACGCAGCCAGGTGTTCATGTTGTGTTTTGAACTTTAAGAAAGTTGGCATTTTCTTGTCCTATTTGGTGCTTGCAGATTGTGTCCTGGTTCACATGACTGTGCATAGTTGGCATTTGGCCTTTGTGTTTTCCTCCCAGACAGTGAGACACAGGGGAATTAGTAGGGTGGAGCTATTCCCTGCCCTACTTACATTTCAAAGGGCTGCCTCCAACACACTCACAAAGGAACGTGACACCAGACTATTATCACCCTAGACCACTTGGAGATTAGGCTGGGGAAGGAAGGAGATTTTCAGAAGCAGATGGGGGAAAGCCTAGAGCTTTCTCCCACTTCAAAGGTTGGCACCAGGTAAAAACATTGGACCCCCAGATCAACTCTTCAGTACACTTGTGGACCTGTGGAGGACCCCCAGAAGGACTACTTTGCACTTCAGAGGACTCTTGCTGTTTGAGACCTGCTTTGTACTTCAGGTGACTACCCGGCTGCTCCTGGAGAACTACCCTTGCTGCTTGAAGTCTGCCTTATACCCTTAGAGGAGTGCCTTGCTGCTTGAGACTTGCCTTGCTGTTTGATTCCAGAACTACCTGGGTGAATCCAAGTGCTCCTGTCTGAACCCACACCTGGACTGTGCCTGTAGTGAGTCCTTACCGCACACGTGGCTCCTTGGAAGTGGTGCATAAGGTGCTTTGCCAGGCAAAATCTGAAACTTGCTAGTTAAAAAACTTTCCACCAAAAAGTGGCTTGAGAACCGACAGGAGACCGGCACCTACCTATTCGCCAATCCACCCAAGGTGCATCGCCGGTCAACTGCCGCTACATTCTTTTCCGCAGTAGCGAATCCTGTTTAGGGGCTCCTCTCAGAAGGGGTATGCAGCCTCGTAGAGTCCTCATCGGCTACAGCCTTCAGGTTTGCCCCGCTGGAGATTTTCAACTTCCAAAACAGTGACATAGTCCAAACGTAGAAATCTTCACTGCAACTTCGTCGAGTGGCTCCCAGACGACAAAGCCTCCTCCCCGGACACTGCTGCTGCACTTTACATTCTCAGGAGCTTTGCTTTGAAATTTCTTCTGAGTCCAAAGGTAAGCTAAGACTGTACCCAATCCACCTCATGCATCCGAACCGTACCCCATAACGGTCCGGCATAACTTTTGACTTTGCCCATCTTTTGCGCGACTAGAGGCCCGCGGTTGGTGCTTTGATCTTTTAGGTGCTAGTTTTCACCAAAAAACTTTAAAAATTCATAACTCTGGTTCTACTGATTGGATTTAATTTGTTTTTGGTGTCTTTTAAAAAATTACATTTCACTCCATTTTTCTAAATCTGTGTGAGATTTTTCCTGTGTTGTGTTTTCACTTTATTAATGTTTGTATGCTGAATGAATACTTAACACAGTGTCTCTAGGATAAGCCTCACTGCTTTTGACTTTTGTGGTTCATCCTGACGAAGATTGTGGTTGTTGCTTGAGAATGTTCTGCACCCTCCTTCAATCAAAAATCCACTTTCTTACACTGATTTTGAAAGCTATTAACAATCTATCCTCTAACTGGCTATCTTGAATGCTAACAAGATTAGGCTGTCCTGCAATTATCGCTCGTCTAACCTACCCTTTGTGTCTCCACAGACCTGCATGTGCTACAACTCCATTCCCGTCTTTCAACCTCATCGGTTAATGCCTCTGGAACTGACCCCTAGCTGAGCTGCACCTTATGTCCTCTCTTCCCGCATTCAAAACTACATTAAAGTTCCACCTACTTATGCTTAAAAGTGGCCACAACAAATTCTTACCGACCAACTCTTTCTCTATTACTCTGCTATGCTTTCGTGCCACTCCACAATTTAAACATGTAGCTATGAATATGTGGTAAGGTGCCCTGGATGTCTTTGTAAAAGTTTGCCTATGCTGTGTTGTCTCTCAACCATCATCAAACATGTATTTTACACACAAATACATGTGTGTCACCACCCAAACTTTCTATGAACTTTTGTAGTATGTTTCCATTGCTACGTGCAGCATTTCATGGTTGGAATTCTGTTTTACCATGATCAAATAAATTAATAATTGATTTGTTAAAGTTTCTATTTGAAAGTAGCATGACTTAGAGCATAGGCTGTAACAGAGATCACTAGGAAATCGACAAGTCACTAATCATTTAGGCTAGCTTCCTGAGGGAAATCAAAATACATCTATTTTATAGATCTCCTCTGGTTTTCATACAGGAAATCAATACAATGTTTTTTACCTGTCCTTGAAGATGAAGGTTTCTCATCTACAGTTACTTCTGCTGAAAGTCTGTTCCCTGCATGTCTCAATCACCTGCGGTCTCGCTAGTTCTTCTTTTGAGCACAACAGCTGAAGATTTCTTTATTGGTGTGAGATTGTCCGGGCGACACATGCCTATCCATAGTTCTGTCCCCACTACACTAGAGCTGGATGTTTACATTATTCACTGCACCTTTCATACTAAGAAGATTGAAAATCCCACCCCATTTATTGATCAGGTCTTCTGTCACCTTTGCTCATCCTCCCTCAACCTGGTCCCTTCCCAATTTCTCCCCTTTCCTTACCTAGAACCATTCATTCATGTCTCGTTTGCAGTGAATGAGACACCAATGTAAGCGCATTGTCAATGGTGCCATCTTTTTGGACACAACTATATATACACTTGCCCTGCACATCAGTGATTGACTGCTCTGCTTAGTGTATCTCTTAACTCAATGTATTTCTTAACCAGGCTGGATTCAAACCAGCAACCACAATATGAAATCTGTAGAAGATGCAAAGGAAAACCATGAAGTCACCTCATCCGCTCTTCTCCATCCGTCATGTTTCCTCCGCTCTCCTAGAGTGAATTTGCTTGGTGCCAATTGCAGAGTTTATGTACTTTCTGAAATGTTCCTGTATGGGATTCGCAAGGAGTCCTCATAACATAGTCCGGATGGTGTCAGTCACAGACGATGATTAACCATATTCAGTAGCTAAGTAGAATACACCCTCTTTGCCAGGTTTATCCCACCCCTCTTTGCATGGATGCAGAGGGGGCAATAGGATTTGTGAATGTCCTGCAACAGCCCTACCCATAACAAAGAGGCCACCTTAGATTTAATCATTGTAGAGGAGAACACCATACAAATTGAATCTATCCTACCTGCAACTGGACTAACCACTATTGCATCCCCTTCTTCATAGCTGAATGGGCAGTTATATCTAAGGGTCAACCTGTGAAAGCCAAACATTGGGTTAGAGACACCCATAACATCAACCCAATTACGCCGTCGGCTATTAGTAGCTGTACCCTGCTCCTTCCTTTCAACAGGTATGGCGCTCATGACCTCACATCAACGTCATGGCAAATATCATGGATATGGGAGACTGCCCATCACATGACATGGGAATGTTCAATGACTGTGCTACGGGCATTGAATAAGGGCTTGATAAATGGAAATGAAGGGGAAATGCAAGTGGGCCGGGGTGAGGGAGGTCATGCCAAAGCTTACATGTATAATGGATGGACATACCGTTTGTTATCAAAATTTGCAACGTCGTATGGAATTGGAACAAGAAATGTTATTGTGAGATTTGTGAAATGTAAATAAAGATTGAAAAAAAAAAAAAAAAATATCATGGATATCATTGCACCCAAACAACTAAAGAGAGTCCAGTTCCAAAGATCCAACTGTTGGTTCAACCTTAACGAGGAACAATTATGCACAGACTTGCTGAAAGAGCATGGAGACTTACCCCCTCTCAGACCAACCTCAAACTTCTACGACAGAGACGGAGCACCTATAATAGGCACATTAGAAACTCCAAAGCACCATTTTTTCTAAATCGGCTAGATACAGCAATAAACCGGCCAAAAACACTGTTCAAAATTGTCAAAAATCAAATGAAGTGGAAAAGCAATGCCCCTTCCTCAGACAACAAAACCTTACCTAATTGCAAAACTTTAGCCTCCTTCTTTTGTCACGTGGCCGATTGGGACATTGTCGACATCACTAAGTTAGCATGAGCCCAGCAGCCATGATGCTGCTTTTGCGTGCGTTACTACATGGCTTTATTTTTGCAAGACTCTGTTTATGCTTTTCACATGAGAACCGTCTGCATGGTTCGTTCTCTGCCTGTTCCTGGAGTTTAGTCTGAACACTGTGAGCAAGGTTGATAAACAATGCCCGTTCTTATTCTGTTCTGGTCAGTCCCTAGCACCTAGACAAAACATGCTAATACAGCTGCTGCTGGAAACTCTTGTTTCGATATTATGGGGATGCATGTTTTGGTAACAGACACTTGGAGAGGGAGCTTGCCAGGGAGAAGAGCAATGCGGTTCCTATGATGTAGATATACCATCTAGGCACTTAGGTATGGGGTCTGCTGACAAAGCCCAGAGATCTTCTATTATATAATAATACTTCTTCTTACCAAGGGGAGGGTGGTTAGGCCTTATAGTCCTTTCTCCACTGTCTATATATGATGACATCTCCCTTTATGATATATGGCCTTGCTGCAATGCCAACTGTGTTGATTTGATGCATTTTGCTACTGGTTTGCCTCGTATGATGAGTTTTAGAACACAATAGTTGAAATAAACATTTTAAACTATATTCGTGTTTCAGTCAGTTCTTATTGTGGACAGGTACGAGAGTGTGAGCGAAAAGGTGTGTCTTATTACCGTGATTTCTGAGAGATCCAGGAGTGTTGTGTTCTGGGGTGTCAAATCATTTGCTTCTTCATGAGTGTGTAGGAGAGAGAGTGAGACACTATAGCTAGTCTGTCCTGGGTTCGTGGGCACTAAGGTGGTAGAAAGGCTTAGCCCCTATACACCGAGGTCCCATATTCCTGCGCATAGTTCTGTGTAGGTGCAGAATCCCTGCAACATGGCGCCGCCAACATTTGGTGTGGTACTTATTCGCAGGACCCCTGAGTAGCGCTTGTGCTTGTCCACAATACCCTCTCACCAGTTTCCGGAGAAGTCCGTGGTGTGAGGGCTTAGCCTCCTATATTTGGTTTATATAGGTTTTTCAAGCTTGAATTTTCAAAGGTTCTTCTTTCTATATTGGCCCGCTTGTGCAAAACCGTTCTTTTGTTACTTTTACCGCTCTTCTTATGGTGGTCGCTATTGCGGCACCCAACCGTGCTCCGGTCACAGCTTACTTGGCTCAACATGCAGTCCCTAATGGAGGGGCTGATTTTATTTTTGTTGTTGAGGCGGATGCAGCATACCGCTTCGAGGTTTTATATTCTTGGGTTACCTTTCCAGCAGTAGATGGGAATGATCATTTTTTTCACGAATACACTGCCTCCGCGGTCCCGCAGGATTATCGCCCTTATCGAATACTTGAAGTTCCTTTAACAGCTTGGCAGCATAGCATCTGGTTTAATGGCGCCCTTCCTCACCCTTTTTCTGTGGTCCGTTTAGGCCCCTTAACAGTCGATGGGGCCACGTGGCCCTTTTTGGCTGGGTTTACACCACATCCAAATTACCTTAATGTTCCTATCGCAGAGCTAAGACAATTGCATACATCGTTGATACATATACATAGGGCTGTAATACAGTTTGTGTCACATAATATTCAGGTGGCTCCGCCTGGAGCTGCTGCACACCCAACGGGACATGGTGGTGGTCTTGTTATTAGTCCCATCATGATTAATTCAGGAATGGGTAAACGTCCTCAGAATAGGGATGGTTTCCCTTACTGGCTTGCAGAAAAATTTGAGCAACTTTAAGCTGTCTTTCCACATACTACGCCTGAGGAGAAACACAGGATCCTTACCATGAGTTTACCTAAAGGATTTATTCCCAATCTGGCTGATTGCACCACCTGGGGGAAAGTATTTGCGGCGGTATATTCGCTGTGTTTTGGCACCCCATCCATGATCATTCTTCCATTTGTACTTAAATAGATTCAAGATGAACACGGGGCAGAGGCTGCCCTGGAGTTGGGGATGAGATTGGTGGGGGTGTTCCCTATTGTTTCTGATATGATCCTTGCTAACATTAAGGGGGAAGCAGCTAGCTTACAGGTGAGTCTGCGCCTAGAGGCAGTTGCTGATGTTGATAAGCAACGTGAATTGCCGAAGATTATTGCTAAAGTACATAAATTCTTAGGGCGCAATACTCTGGGAATTAAGCCTTTTACACAAACGCAACAAAAGACCCAACCTGAGAAGGACGGGTTTTTCCTAAAAAGACGTGGAATAGGAAATCAGCAGCAGCAACAACAGAGGCAAGGTTCGCGTGCTGGTTCACCGACACCTGAAGCTTCTGAGCGTAGATATGATTTCCGTGACCGCTCTAAAATTAAGACACCGGAGAGGTTTCAAGTTCCTGATCCACGCTCTCCTCGTTCTTTACAGGACTCATCAGATTCACAGTTTGGTGGTGGAGAGCGCCAGGATCGCAGACAAGGCGAGATCACTCAACAGAGACGTGATCCGCCATGCCAGTTTGTCGTTAAAGCCAAACCGGAGGGCCTACCTCCTTTGCAAGCCCCGTTTCAGAAGATGAAAGTTGCCGCTTTGACAGCAAAGTATGCCTCAGTCGGTGAGAACCCTGCTCCCCATTTGGAGATGGGCGGTGACACTCCTCGACAGCGCAGCAGAAGTTACCATAGTGCGGGAGGCACTCCATCCTTGTCTGGAGGCGAGAGCAACTGATACTTCCATTACATTGGAGACAGCAGATACACAAGTTGCACCCCCTGATAGGCTTTATGAGATAGTCCTCCAAATTGATGGTGATGTTAAAAGAACCATTAAAGGAGTCTTTTGGGACAACCTTACCTCCTCATATGGCATTTTGTTGGTGGAGACAGATTGGCCTCCTCCATTCAACTCCATTCAGCTCGAATCTATTCTCCCCTGTGACTGGTCGGACCATCACTATATCACCTTCCGTATCCTTGAAAGCTGGAACTCCAAAAGATCACAACCACTAAAACAAAAACAGTGGAAAAGAACGCTCCATAACGCAAATGTGAATGAGCTCATATCTCACTGCAATATCTCCCTACTGCCGCCTGCAAACATGGTAGACGTTCACGACCTCACTGATCACTATAACAACGCCATGTTGTCTGCCCTGAATGTTCCTGCCCCCCTTCAACTAAAAAGAAAACCCATCAAAGACTCCAAACCATGGTTCAATGACAGCCTAAATGATGACAGACGCAGCATGAGATTAGCAGAACGCGCTTGGAGATCCGCTCCATCCACTGATCTACTAAAAACTCTAAGACTAAAAAGGAGTAGATACAACAAACTCATCAGAATGGCAAAAGCAACCTTCTTCAAATCCCAACTTGACAAAGCCAAAAATCACCCGAAAAGGCAATTTGAGTTGATTAAGTTACAATCCAATAACACCTCTGGCCAATCCCCGCACATCTCTGGCCCTCAGCCAAACTGCAATGCCATTGCTGATTTCTTCATAAGAAAGGCGAGTAAGATCGAATCAGACCTAAAGTCTGCACTAATCGAACTCTCACCCTCTCCTGACTCCTCCTTACCCCCACCCCCTCTTACGCTGCCCTCTCTCTCTTGGAGTCAATTCAGACCCCTCAACGACACTGCCATCCTCAGCATACTCTCATCCCTGAAGCCCTCAAATCACTTCAATGACCCCCTCCCCCCTAACTTCTTTAAAGAAATGATAGGATCACTAGTCCCGCTATGGTCCAAGATCATCAACGCTTCTCTTCTTCAGGGTGAGATCCCGGACTGCCTGAAGGCGGGCCTAGTTCTTCCTATTCTCAAAAAACCCACGGCGGACCCCGATGACTTGAATAACTATCGACCAATCACAAACATCCCTACCCTGGCAAAACTCCTGGAGAAATGTGTACATGAACAACTGCGCAAACACATTGAGCAATTCCAACTTCTCGACCAATTCCAATCAGGCTTCCGGTCTGGCCACAGCACTGAAACGGCCATCACTCATATAGTGGACGATGATCTCACTTTGCTGGACCAGAACGAAGCTTGCCTTCTAATACTACTCGATCTCTCCTCTGCATTTGACACGGTCAAACATGACAATCTACTTAACCTCTTGGAATGCAGGATGGGGCTCTCAGGCACTGTCCTAAAATGGTTTGCCTCTTTTCTCAACAACAGAACGCAAAGAGTCAAATCCAATCAAACTCTATCCAACTCCAGCCCCTGCACGTTGGGTGTCCCCCAAGGGTCCTCACTCTCCCCCACGCTCTTCAACCTCTTCATGGAACCACTGACTGTGATCCTCAAAGCATCCAACATCCAATATCACATGTATGCGGCTGATACCGAACTGTACATGAAAATATCTTCACCCGAAGATATCAAGTCACTCAACGGAACCCTGCACAACCTGGCTAACCTCCAACCACCTCAAACTAAATGCCCTAAAAACGGAATTCCTCCTCATTTCACCCACTAGGCAAACCCCCACTGTTGTGAAATATCTAAGAAACCTCACCGCCCTCAACTGCACACCACACATCATTGATTCCACGAAATCACTGGGAGTTGTGCTAGATAAGAACCTCAATATGCAAGATCACATCAGAGCATCTACCAAAGGAGCGAACATCCAACTGAGCATCCTCAGAAAACTTAAACCCTACCTTCCACAAGATGACTTCAAATCGGCGATGCAAGCACTAGTCATCTCAAGACTTGAATACGGCAGTGCTACTCTATGCGGACTTCCGAAACTCAGTTTAGCCCCCCTCAGAGCTTCTCTGAATGCGGCGACTAGACTCATCACTGGTTCCAAGAAAACCAACCACATCTCTCAGGACCTGAAATCGCTCAACTGGCTTCCATTTGAGGCAAGGATTCAGTTAAAAATTGCATGTATGACCCATAGAGCACTATACTTCAATACCCCTCTCTACCTGTCAAATAAGCTCAAACTATCGGGTGGCTCCCGACCCGCAAGGGGAACCAGCACACTTCTCCTTAAGCCGAAGAAATTTAAAAAACAGAAAACCTACAATCGTACATTCTCAGGCATCGCCCCGAGAATCTGGAACGCCCTACCTGTGGAAACAAGACTGATCCCCTCTACATCTGCCTTCAAAAGGGAAGTGAAAGCTCTACTGATGAACGCTGAGCTAGACACTTTTCTCCTTTTGTCGCCTATCTTGTTTAGCTGATTTAACCACTACCTGGCCTCTGTTAAGGCCCAGTGTCACCCGCCAATATGTCATTTTTGTTCCTGATGTATATTGCTTTACGTTTCTACCACAACTATCTACCTATGTCTTCCTCAACCCGTATGTAAAGCGCTCTGATACCCGCGTGGGTCATGATCGCGCTATACAAAACTTTAAATAAATAAATTAATTTGTTTTGTCTTCTTCCCGAGGGGAAGACGTGATACTCCCGAGTTTTTCCCGGTACGTCTCTGAAGAGGCTAAACAAGCTTACGCTTCGGAATGGGCTTTGGCCCTAGCGCCGGTTGTGTATCGCAATCAGGTGGGCTGGGATAAGGATTCACCAGCACATGAAATTCCTTTACGATCTATGCCACAGCCGCAGGCACAATATCCAATCAGGCGTGAAGCAAAAGCATCCGTAAGTGAAATTTTGACCCAGTTGGCATATCAGGGTGTCATTGAACCCTATGTTTCATCCATGAATAATCCTCATTTTTCCGATATCGAAACCGGATGGTTCATATCGTATAGTTTTGGATTAAAGACATTTAAACAGTCATGTTCGTGCGTTTGCCGTACAAAACACGCAAGGCTCTGCGTTAGTGAATAATATTGTTCGTAAAAAATACAAAACAACACTGGATATTTCCAATGGTTTTTATAGTCATAATTTGGCTCCAGGTAGCAGTGACTTAACCGCATTTACCATGGTCCGCAATCAGAAGCGCTTTATGCGTTTGCCTATGGGCTATAAGAACAGTCGTGGGGCTTTTGCTGCGCATGTTGTGTCTCTGTTACACGACATTGACCCTGATGCGTTCTCATACGTCGATGACATTTATTTGACAGATGGCGAATTGATCCCGCATCTTGTGCGTGTGGTTGCATCATTCTCTCTTTTGCAGGCTTGGGTTACAAATTCAATTTTGCCAAGTCACACATCGCTTGTTTGGCGGTACTCTTCATGGGTTACGAGTTCAACAATGAAGGTAGGGGGTTACCCCCCACTTTCTGGAGAAGTGTGCACAATTGCAGCCTCCGTCTACTTTGAAGAAATTACAATCTTTGCTGGGATTTTTTAATTTCGGGAGGACTTACATTCCTGATTATGCCCAGCGTATCAAACCGCTTTATGCGTTGATACAACCCTCTTTTTCGTTTACCAGCTGGCTTCTGGAACATACTACGATTCTTCGGTCTTTGCATTCTGATCTGCTTGCGACCAACTTCTTGTTAACACGTGATAATTCTACAAACTTGGTCATAAGAATTGTCCCAGGGACAGTGGGGTTCACTTATTTTACATTCAATGATGGTGACACAGTACCAATAGCATATAAATCGCATTTGTACACATCGGCGGAAATACGATTTTCCACAGTTGATAAAATTTTGACTGCGGTCCAGATGGCGATTCTGAAGGAACGCTTTCTGGCGCAGGGAAAACGCATTCTTATAGTTTCGCCTGTACCTACGTTAGAAGCAGTGACTAAGGCGAGTATACCGAATTCTAAAGCTTTGCATCCACGTTGGATACAATGGGCGAGTTCATTGACGTCGGCTAATGTCATTTTCATCTTTGATCCCTCATTACAGACACAGGAGTTTTTACAATATGAACATGTTCATCCTCCTTCGTTGTCGTTACTTCCTTTGGATCAGTACAAACGTATCATCTATACCGACTATTCTGCTCAGCCAGCCACCAGGTCAAAGCATGCTTATTTGGCGGCTTGCGCAATTGTGGCTGGCTCAATTGTAAATGGTGAATTTAAGTCTTCTATAGTCTATACACAGGTACTTGGGGACTGTACGGCTCAATTGGCGGAGCTGCGTGCCTTGATTTTGGCTCTAAAATTCCCAGATCCTGATGTGAACACTCTTGTTGTTTGCGATTACTACTGTGAGCAAGCTTTCAATGAAAACTTATTCTTTTGGTCTCAGAATAACTATCGAGACTCTAAAGGTAGCGCAATAAAGCATAAAATGCTTTGGGTCCGAGTGGCGAAACTTAAAGAACGTTTGCCGCTCACACAGGTTATTCATACTCTTGGCCATCAGTGTGTGGGAACACATGCTGTTAGTAATTCTTTGCAAAAGAAACAATTGATGGACGGAATGCTGGACAATGCAAACATTCACCCCCAGTCACAAGGATCTGGGTTAAATCCATCATTCTTTTGCTCACCACACCACCCCAGTTTGGACCCAGCCAGATGCAAATCAGTCTTGACCCTGTTCCTTGTGGGAACAGTCCAGCCCGAACTGCCAAGCCAGGTCCTCCCTGGACCGGAAACAAGCATCCTGGGACCGGTTTCAGGGCATCACCCTTCTTCAGCCAGACTAGCTTGAATCCAGTGGTGTAGTGAGCACGGGACCCACGTCTGGGCATACCCTTCCCAATTAGGGCAACAAATGCAAAAGAAACAATTGATGGACGGAATGCTGGACAATGCAAACATTCACCCCCAGTCACAAGGATCTGGGTTAAATCCATCATTCTTTTGCTCACCACACCACCCCAGTTTGGACCCAGCCATATGCAAATCAGTCTTGACCCTGTTCCTTGTGGGAACAGTCCAGCCCGAACTGCCAAGCCAGGTCCTCCCTGGACCGGCAACAAGCATCCTGGGACCGGTTTCAGGGCATCACCCTTCTTCATCCAGACTAGCTTGAATCCAGTGGTGTAGTGAGCACGGGACCCACGTCTGGGCATACCCTTCCCACTTAGGGCAACAAATGCAAAAGAAACAATTGATGGACGGAATGCTGGACAATGCAAACATTCACCCCCAGTCACAAGGATCTGGGTTAAATCCATCATTCTTTTGCTCACCACACCACCCCAGTTTGGACCCAGCCATATGCAAATCAGTCTTGACCCTGTTCCTTGTGGGAACAGTCCAGCCCGAACTGCCAAGCCAGGTCCTCCCTGGACCGGAAACAAGTATCCTGGGACCGGTTTCAGGGCATCACCCTTCTTCAGCCAGACTAGCTTGAATCCAGTGGTGTAGTGAGCACGGGACCCACGTCTGGGCATACCCTTCCCACTGCTCACTACACCATGAAGGCATGGCATCTGCGCATGTCGGAGTTTCTGCGACGGTTTATATTTTACAGCAACGTTATTGGTGGCGTGGTTTATACAAACAAACCTGTAATTATGTACTATCTTGTGACATTTGTCAACAGATTAAACCATCTACGGTTGCACGTCCGCCACATACAGAGCTATACATTTCTAATCAACCATTTGTTGTATTTATCTTGAGCACTGTGGTCCTTTGACTTCCGATACTGCATATAAACATATTTTAGTTGCAGTTGATTCGTGCACTAGATTCCTTTGGGTTTGGCCACAACGCAGTGCTGACGCTCGAAATGTCATTAGAGATTTGCGTGTCTTTGTCGGAACTTTTGCCTGTGGCACCTTCCATTCTGACCAAGGTCTTGCATTTGCCTCTAAGGGGTACAAGTATGCAATGAGGTCTTTGGGGGTGCTGGTGCAGTTTTAATCTCCATACAGGCCTAAGGGCAATTCCATAGTGGAGCGAATGAACCGTGACTTAAAGCAATCTTTGACAGCTAGAGTCTTAGGTACTGGCAGGGGTTGGCTGACTCATTTGTATGGGGTTCAACGTGCACTAAATTATCTCCCAAGAAGATCTCTGGGAGGGCGGACCCCCCACGAAATGCTCTTTGGCATTAAAATGTTTGTGCCAGACCTTGATGGTCTAGACGTTGTGGCGGCTGCCGCAACGTTTGACGTAGATAACCATTCTACTATGTTGCAGGAACTACAAAAGACCCATGACACACTGACTAAAGATCATTCACCCTCGTCCACTGAAGCGGCGGTGCTGATTCCTGTTACTGGCTGGCTTCCTAAAGTTGGTGAACTGGTACGAGAAAAGCTGGAGAACAAAAAAAGAATTTGGTCCCTCTTATTGTGCACCTGTCCCAGTTCTTGGATTGAAGGGTACTCGTACAGTAATTTTACCTCCTTTGCCTGGCCGCAAGGATAACAGATTTATTTCAATTGACAATGTCAAGCTACACCATATGGCCGATACTGAATAGTGTGACTCCCAGTATTCCAGGCCAGGCTGTTTCACTGAATCCGATGGCTTCAACTTCTTTGACTAGTACCTGCATTATGGAGGGGGAGTTGGAAACTTCTATTGACTTCTTGCCTGTTGTGCCTTCCTCTTACTCCAATGTAGACATCGAGTATGATTCTCCTCCTATTGAGGTCCTCATTGACGTTCCTGACTGTACTATACATCATCCATCTGATGCTGCACAACCTCCAATGTTGCGCTTGAGAGCAAGCGGTTATTACATGCATCGTACAAGTTTCTCATACAATTCTTCTTCTTCGTCCTCATCTGTGTCAACTCCACCGACGCGTACCAGTCTTTTTATCACCTGGTTCAAAAAGACTTACCTGGTCCCTCCCTGGACATACATCTGGATGGTGCTCACACTTGTCTTCCTTTTCATGTGGATTGGGTTTGTGACAATCTTCTTCTTGCTGATCAATGGTCATTATTTGCCTGAACGCTCTGCTGTGAAGTTGGTTGATGGAGTTCTGGCTCCCCATACACATGAACCTAGGTGGCGTAGTGAGCTAAAGAATGATGATGGATTCAACCCAGATCTGTGACTGGGGGTGAGTGTCTGAAAAGTTTCAGCGCTCCGTCCATCATCTCCTTGTGTTTGCTTTGTTCGCCCTAAGTTGGCAGGGTATGCCCAGACGTGGGTCCCTTGCTCACTTTGCCACTGGGTTCAAGCTAGCCTGGCTGATGAAGGGTGTTACCCAGAAACCGGTCCCAGGATGCTTGTTTCCGGTTCAGGGAAGACCTGGCTTGGCAGTTCGGGCTAGACTGTTCCCATGAGGCACAGGGTCAAGACTGATTTGCATATAGCTGGGTCTGAACTGAGGTGGCGAAGTGAGCTAAAGAATGATGATGGATTCAACCCAGATCTGTGACTGGGGGTGAGTGTCTGAAAAGTTTCAGCGCTCCGTCCATCATCTCCTTGTGTTTGCTTTGTTCGCCCTAAGTTGGCAGGGTATGCCCAGACGTGGGTCCCTTGCTCACTTTGCCACTGGATTCAAGCTAGCCTGGCTGATGAAGGGTGTTACCCAGAAACAGGTCCCAGGATGCTTGTTTCCGGTTCAGGGAAGACCTGGCTTGGCAGTTCGGGCTAGACTGTTCCCATGAGGCACATGGTCAAGACTGATTTGCATATAGCTGGGTCTGAACTGAGGTGGCGAAGTGAGCTAAAGAATGATGATGGATTCAACCCAGATGTGTGACTGGGGATGAGTGTCTGAAAAGTTTCAGCGCTCCGTCCATCATCTCCTTGTGTTTGCTTTGTTCGCTCTAAGTTGGCAGGGTATGCCCAGACGTGGGTCTCCTGCTCACTTTGCCACTGGATTCAAGCTAGCCTGGCTAATGAAGGGTGTTACCCAGAAACCGGTCCCAGGATGCTTGTTTCCGGTTCAGGGAAGACCTGGCTTGGCAGTTCGGGCTGGACTGTTCCCATGAGGCACAGGGTCAAGACTGATTTGCATATAGCTGGGTCTGAACTGAGGTGGCGAAGTGAGCTAAAGAATGATGATGGATTCAACCCAGATCTGTACTGGGGGTGAGTGTCTGAAAAGTTTCAGCGCTCCGTCCATCATCTTCTTGTGTTTGCTTTGTTCCCCATACATCGTCCCATATCATGAAACGTGATCAAGCCCTCGTGAACATTTCAGCCTTCCCTGTTACTGATGGCATCGTTTGGGATAAAGTTGCATTCAATATCCATGGTCCGACGGTGGTCCTGAACATTTCATACGTGTTCTGCGTTTCACTAGGAGATGTAGTAACACAGGACATGCATTCAGACAACTGGGATGTTCAGGTAGTTCATTCATTGTTTTCTGATTTAAAATATTGTGCTGCTTTTGATGCTGAAGATTTGTATTTGAATTCGGCCAATTATGCAGATTTATTCTGTTACCAACATTATGGCCATCATTGCTTGCATAAAACAAACACGTTACGACCGATTTTTAATTTTACCCAGTGGAAACATTGTCCGACTCCTTCACAGGGGGGTTCTAATACTTTCCAGAGTAAGTTCACATACTTTTCAGATTTCAATGCATCCAATCCAGAGTCCTATTTTTATAAGTTGAAATTGCCATCTCAATTTAAATTCATGTTGATTCACACAAAATTAATTTATTCTAATTCCTTTAGGACTGATTTGGCTATACGTGGTTACGAACACTGGAAAGATACCATTGATTTGAAATCCATTTGGAGCACTAAAGATTGGCAGGTTCAGGGTACTGAAGCTCTGCATCTTGCGTGTTTGATTCTGACTCAAATTTTGTTTTGAAATGACACGGGGCAGCAGACTACTTGTTTTGGTTTGGCTACAGCCAAGAATTTGAATGTTCCTTCCATTCCTTCATTGGCTGAGTACGATACGTGGCGTAAACACACCAATCATACGGTTGTTGTACTGCTTGCCCTGTTCAGAAATGGTAGTATAAATATTTCTGATGTCGACCCTTTGAGATGGTTGTGGTGGCCTACAAGTTCCAATGCATGTCAACTGCGTTTTCTTAATGCAACAACAGGTTTCACGCAAACTAGACCTGATCCACGTTTCCCACATTCTCATTCAGTCACCACGTATTCGGTGGGGAAATTGTTTCAGCAATGGTTGGGACACTCTACGCTGTCATCTGTGAAACACCACCTGTCCCTTTTGTCGAGTGACATCAATTTGGCTGATTTTATTTTAGGACCAAAATCACCTAGATCAAAACAATTTATTTATGAAGCATATAATGAATTATGGAAATTATCGCAGATGGAAGCTGCGGTACGTCTGCGCCAAATTGATCAAGCTAATTTGGAAAAAGTTCTTGCAGTGGTAGATAACAGCATTAATACATTATCTTCCCGTATTTACACCTTGGATAATATTGTTTCCTCTGTTATTGATATTGTACAGAATTATGTATCTGTGTTGTACCGTGGTCAAAATCAATTGCGCTCTGTAATGCAATTTGCATGGACGTTTTTAAACGCTCTAAATGGGAAAAGTTCAGTGGGATTATTTGAATGCTTCTGCACTGTTTTTGCCGTTTAATTTGACTGATAAACAGAAATTTATGTCCATGAAAGACGCAACTTACACACTGTTACATATTGAACAATTAGACCAGTTATCTTTTTCTGTGGCTGAGACCGATTTAGCTGTGTGGTTAATTCACAGAGTTATTTCACTGCCCTTCTCACTATTTCAGTTCACATCTTGCATGAAACACTTCCCAGTTGGGCGCTTTGAGCCCTTAGGAAGTGCGTTTATCCATGAGTTATGGTCATTGCCTTTCACCTACAGATGTCAGCGCGCGGATAAAGAGGTTTTCCTAAGAGGGGAGGATTGTGATTCCACGGTAGGACATTCCCTAGTTTGTAAACAAGTTAAGTTGCACGGCACCTATAACGTGTCGAAACCTAATCTGGCTTCTTTTTTGAAAGGTTTGCCAGTCCCAGATATTATTCCTATGCTCACATTGCTTTCAAATGGCAGTTATCTTATTTTGAATAACCACGACTTCTGTGGCTTATGGGCTGGCATCCCGTATATAGTAACGGTTTCGCAACGTGTTACTTGTTGCAGCAATGTCCTTTTTCCACCCCCACATGCGAATGTAGATAGTTCGCTTTGGCCTTCCATTCCTATTTTGAAAACAGACTTTAATAAACTAAGCAGACTCAAAGCGCTATTGTTTCAACAAGAAGTGGCTCTCACATCAGCACGAGAGACCTTCGAATTGCACGTGGCGAGAATCGCAAGTGAGATACACTCACTACTAAACACCAATCTCCCACTCCGTTTTGGAGAATTAATACACCAAATATTTAATGCGTCTGATACTGAAGGCCTTGCTCATTTTTTTAAACTTGTGGGATCCGGCCTTGTGTCCTCTTTTCAAACGATTTTTGGAGTAATACTGGCCTTTATTCATTCTATTTTTTACAGCGCGTTCGGAGGGTTTCCATTGATCCTCTTGCTGGCGTGTGGCATGCTGGTACTTCTGCTCCTGTTACGCAATGGCTGCCCATCTTGTGGTACTGCACAGACCCGGCCATTGCAACTGTACTGTGACCGAATGCAACAACTGTTTGGATGTTTGCCATTGGCGACGCTTGGTGTGAGTTATGGACTTACCTTTCGCTTCACCTACTTCACTTGCGTGCATCCTGTGTTCTATTGCCCACGGTGCACTTTCGATTGGGCCTTGGATATATGCCTCCCCAATGCATCCGGCACTGTCCTAGATTATGATCTGTTAATGGGTCCATTACTGGCCCATGACCAGGCCTGTTCTGGGGACGGCCGTTTGATGCGTGCGGCTGCGCTTGGAGTGTTGGCAGACTGGAATACCTGTGAGGCTTCAAGCGCCTCTTGCAACAGAGTTTCATTGAGTATCACGCAAGTTGCCCGGATATGCGCCTGGAGGCCTCGGATTATGAGGAGCACGTGTGTTCTTTTGAACTGCTCAAACTGGATGGCATCCCTCTTTGCTATGAACGACGGGGAGGACCTTTTGGAACGGCTTGCATTCCTTGGTTCACGTAATCTGATGAATTATCCAGACTCGCCTTAAAAACGTTTTTACTCTGGAATTTTGACATTTTCCAATTTGGCCCTTTTTCCAAACTATTTGATTATGCTTACAGTTGCATTCTGTTTTTTCTATATGCTACGACCCAGCCAAGGGTGGGTGTCACATGGCCGATAGGGACATTGTCAACATCGCTAAGTTAGCATGAGGCCAGCAGCCATGATGCTGCTTTTGCGCGCGTTACTACATGGCTTTATTTTTGCAAGACTCTGTTTATGCCTTTCACATGAGAACCATCTGCTTGGTTCATTCCCTGCCTGTTCCTGGAGTTTAGTCTGAACACTGTGAGCAAGGTTGATAAACAATGTCCCTTCTTATTCTGTTCTGGTCAGTCCCTAGCACCTAGACAAAACATGCTAATACAGCTGCTGCTGGAAACTTGTGTTTCGATATGATGGGGATGCATGTTTAGGTAACAGACACTTGGAGAGGGAGCTTTCCAGGGAGAAGAGCAATGCGGTTCCTATGCTGTAGATATACCATCTAGGCACTAAGGTATGGGGTCTGCTAACAAAGCCCAGAGATCTTCTATTATATAATAATACTTCTTCTTACCAAGGGGAGGGTGGTTAGGCCTTATAGTCCTTTCTCCACTGTCTTTATATGATGACATCTCCCTTTATGATATATGGCCTTGCTGCAATGCTAACTGTGTTGATTTTATGCATTTTGCTGCTGGTTGTGGCTCATATACTGCGTTTTAGAACACAATAGTTGAAATAAACATTTTAAACTATATTCGTGTTTCGGTCAGTTCTTATTGTGGACAGGTACGAGAGTGTGAGCGAAAAGGTGTGTCTTGTTACCGCGATTCCTGAGAGATCCAGGAGTGCTGTGTTCTGTGGTGTCTAATCATTTGCTTCTTCATGAGAGTGTAAGAGAGCGAGTGAGACACTATAGCTAGTCGGTCCTGGGTTCATGGGCACTAAGGTGGTGGGAAGGCTTAGCCCCTATACACCGAGGTCCCATATTCCTGTGCATAGTTCTGTGTATGTGCAGAATCCTTGCAACACTTTCTTGAGAAAACCATGCTAATAGCCACTGATCTCCAGAATGCTATGAAACTCTTACCGGCCCCCCACACCCTGCCCCTCATGCTCAGGAAGAATGCTCTAGTCTAGAAGCCCTCCCCACAAACCTAAAAACAATGCTGCCTGGTCGAGCTTTAAACCCTTCGATGAGATCAACATCTCAAAACTTTTGACTTCTCTGAAATACTCCAACCACTTCAACGATCTCTTTCCCTCCAAACTCCTCAATGAGTCCATTCACCTCCTTCTTCCATTATGGACTAGGATTATTAATGCCTCACTCACCCAAGGCTGCATACCTGACTGCCTAAAAAGTGGTCAGATTACTCCCATCTTAATAAAATACATCTCCAAGCAGTCTGACCCCAACAACTACCACCCTATCTCCAACATCCCAACTTTGGCCAAACTCTTGGAAGAATGTGTGCACATCGAGCAATTCCAACTCCTCGACCAATGTCAATCTGGCTTCAGACCAGGTCATAGCAATGAAACTTCTCTGGTCCACACTGTTGATGATGCTCTATGCTTACTCAATCAGAATGAATCTGCTTACTAATCCTTCTTGATCTTTCAGCTGTGTTTGACACTGTCAATAAATGAGACTCTTATGAACCTATTGGAACGCAGGATGGATCTCTCCATAACCGTTTTAAAATGGTTCTTTTCATTCCTACACAACAGATTTCAAAGCGTTTGAATAAACAACGCTTTATCCGATCTGTCACCAATTACGCTAGGCTCCCCAAGTTCTACTCTCTTCCCTACACTGTTTAACCTGTCCATGGAGCCCCTGACCAAAATCCTCAAACTCTCACACATCTCATACCACATGTATGCGGATGATACTAAATTCTACATGAAAATTGCCTCACCCGATGACATCAGCATTCTTGACAAAAACTCACCATTGGTTGACTCGTAACCACCTTAAACTTAATGCACTCTAAATCAAATTCATATTGATCTCCCTGCCCAGTATCTCCCCTAGTATCAAAGACTCGCTCCCACATCTCACTGCCTTGAACTGTGCCCCCTCCAACATTGACTCAGCTAAATCCCTGGGAATAATCTTGGACAATAACCTCTCCATGTAAAATCACATCAGTCCCTCCACCAGAGGTGCTAACCATCAACTAAATGCATTAAGGAAACTAAAACCTTTCCTTCCCAAGGCAGCTCTCATAAGAGCGGTTCAAGCACTTGTGATATCTAAATTAGACTATGGTAGTACTACCCTTGTGGGCCTTACGAAAATCAAACTTACACCCCTAAAGGCTCCCTTGAACGCGGCAGCAAGACTCATCACTGGCTCAGAAAAAAGGGTCATATCGTCCCGACCGCCAATCTTTGGAAAGGCTACCGTATATGGCTAGAATCCATCTCAAAATTGCCTGCATGACCCATAAGGCTCTTCACTGCAACACTCCTTCTTACCTGGCCCAGAAATTGACCCTATCTGGCGAAAAAACACCTTCCCGAAGCACATGCTTCCTACTACTTAAGGCACGAAAATTAAACAAAAAGAAAACCTACAATCGAGCCGTTTTCTCAATTGTCCCTAAAATCTGGAACTCTCTTCCTTCAGAGTCCAGGTTGAACCCTTCAACATCCATCTTCAAAAAATAAGTAAAACTTCCACTATCCAGCAGATTCTTCTCACATTGAGGCCAGACCTCCCTCTTCCCGGGTGTGACGCTATTACCTGCCTGTCTGATGTTCTATTTATCACCTCTTCGTCCATACCACCGGGATCCGCTCTGATATTCCGTTTCCCAAACATCTACACACTAATGGCTGCAGCACCCCCTGACACCAGGTGCAGTTTGCCCATGCCATTATTTATGAGTGACTATGTGTTCCTGTCTTTTTATTGTTTGCTACTGTAACTATTGCCTCCATGACCATTAATCAAATTCTTTGTCTCAAATGAACAGGGCTGTTTTATTCACGGGGTAGTTGGTGCATCCTTTCCTCTCTCAGGATGCACGCGCCACCAAACATGGAGACACTTAACTCTGCTCACCTCTCCACATAGTCCCCTGAGTTGAAACAGAGTGGGTGTCCATCACACTGATTGACAACGCATGCAAAGCTGGTTGAGCTGGGCCTGAGTCATGCACGCAAGGCTTGCAAGGCAGCATCAAGGAGGGAGTGATTGATTGGGATGGAGCGCCGAGCCATGTCCTGATCGATTGATTGGGAGCTTGCGAGACTCTCAAGGGCAGCCCCGCTCTGCTGGGATCTGAAAATGAAACAAGCCGCGATGGCTACTGAGAGACCCCTCTCCATCACTGGTGAATCGCTGCAGACCGAGCGCTCTTCCAAGAGCCAACAGGTTGAGAAGTGGTAACTATCAAATGGTGTTTGTGACATTGGAAAATAATGGTCCCTTTGAAGACACTAATTGCTTCTTTCAGGTCTGACCGTCCTGTGAACCTCCGAGGAGATCCAATGCACCGGCGAAAAGCCATGGCCCGCAGTCCGTGGAAGAGCCCGCGGTCTGCTGCCTATAGGGATGTTACAAGGTTGTGCTGTTGACTAAACTAAAACAGAACAGGGTGCAAGACCAAGGTGATGTCAGCCGTCGAGCAGCAGATCGACATAACTCATGTTCAAGTGTTTGTATTGTGACCATTGTTATGGCTAATTTCAACATATATCTTCAATATTATTGGCATTAACCATTATTGGAGAATGCAGTTATATGGACATGATACTCGGTGTGACTACCTTCTCTTTTCTGTCTAATGGGATGGGTGCATCGACGACTTAATTAAACAAAGATTTGCAAAACAAATGGGTAATTGTAAAACCTTTCGGCACAGATGACTTTAACACTGCTTCATCACAGGCTTAATGATTGGTCACTCCACCCCATGTGGCCACGTCAGGTGACCTCATGAACCAGGAAGTTGACAGGCCTCTACCTAGTCTTATCTGCTGCTAAGTACCAGTCTACCTGTGGGGGACCAGTTGTACCACCAGACGCAATGAATCAGTGCCCAAACAACAAACACTTTAAACAATGTAGGAGCAGTTGGTTAAAACAACTGTTCATGGAACAGCTTTTTTCATTGTTTTGAGTTTTTGCAGGTCATGGCCTGGTGCCAGGAGGCTCATCCAGAGTGCAGCATTTCAGTTGAAGTGCTTTTGTTTTAGGACTGCACACGAACCGTGCAGAAGGTGCACGGCTGAGTGCAGAAGTTTGAGACACCTTCAGGAAGGGAGATCCGGATTAAGAAACCAAACCCCCGGGAGAGAGCTTTCATTTACCTCTTGCAGAACTTTAAGTGGTGGCTTCAGCACTCACACACACCTTGGATGAAGGAGACCCAGCCATCCCTGACTTGAGAGACTCTGCTTGGGAGTTAGGGTGGTTTTGTCTGGTGAATCTGGACATTGGTTTGTTTTCCAGATAGGAATGGGGCCTGTCGACCAAGTAGAGTTCTTGAGTCAGATGCTTCCGTTTAGAGCATGTTGGCTCCATCAGTGGATAAAGAGAGGGTTCCCCAAGGGTATGTTTTGCACTCTGTGGTTTCCACAGACTGAGGACACATTTTGCTGCCCTGTTTTGAGTCCCTCTTGGTGAGCAGATCAACAACTTGTTTTTAGTGGTGAAGGGTTGTGGGTGTATGGCTGGCTTAGATAGTCAGTCGTGTCTGGTGCAGCATCAGTAAATCACTACGATGGCGTAACCAACTGGAACTGCAAAGGTGGTGTAAGGTGTGTGCTCTCATACAGGGAGACTGTCGTAATGGAGCTCGCCCCTCTCCTGTAGGAGGGATGTGAGACTGCTGACCCTCACACGTGCAACACTCATGAGTGCACGGCTGAATATCGTTGTATTTTGTTCGTGTTGTGCGACTTAACCGTAAACAAAGCTGTGTACCACTTGCTGATATAAAACAACCAAAAATACCATAAAACATCAAATGTCCACATAATGACAAACAGTGTGACCGAGGGGGGGGGGGCATCAGCTCTTAACGAGGTCTGGGTCATCAAGTTGTATTCTAATCAAGTGTACCCCTACAAAGGATAACTTCAACTCAGACTGTAAACCACTTGCAGAACTATGTCAGTATCATTGCAGTTTCAGTGTGTTTTTTTTACAGGAGATTGGCCTTTCTCTAAATAAGTAGGTAGAGGGAGGAATGGGTGGAAGTAGGGTGCAGTATGCACAGTTAAAACGAATTTTCAATGTTGTTTATTTATTTATGTGCTAAGTCCCTGACCGCTTAAAGTTTTCATTTAAAATCTCTGTGTTAAAACCCAGTTAAAACAAGCTTGTGTTGTTTGATCTGCGCAGCGTTAATTTCTGAAGGTATATAGGGCTCGTTCCCCAATAAAATTTGTATCTCGTAAAAAGTACTTTGTGTCTGATTTTGTTGGACAGTGAGCCTGTGCAATTTTCTTAAAGCAGAAGTGAGGTGCTTCTGTCTTCTTAAATCCCAACACTTTTGCCCTGCCTAGTTTTTGGATTTCTTTCTTTGACATGGAGGAACATGGCTGCATAAGGAGGAATAGAGGAAAATGAGCAGAAAATAGAAGCACCAACAGGTACCATGAAAGGTAAGGATGACATCAATAGCTGAGATGGCCAGCTGAGACAGGGTATGGGACAAAAGGAGAGAATGTCGCCTGAAGGTAGGATAAAAAGTAGTGCAGATGGAGGAGCATCGAACAGGTGACGCACATAGACAGCAATTTGACGATGGCCTGGAAGACATACATGAACGATTGTACTACTGCATGTCGAGGATATGAATATGAAAGACTGAAACATTGAAAGGTAAGTGCTATAGAGGAAGTATAGATTTCCTATTCCTAACTCTACATCTACGTACCTTGAAGATATATACAACCTCTAGGTACATTTATAGGCGGGAGGTACAGAAATTCTATACTTACTAGCCTTGCAAACTTTTGCCTTCGATATTCCATAAACCGCGATATTCCATTTTCGGGTGCACACCACATGAACTTCTCCTTCGAACAGAAGAAGTCAGAGAGCCATCAATGGAAACTAGATGAGCCAAAACTTCATGGGACTGAGATAAAGTGGAACAGGGCATGAACTTCTCCTTCGAACAGAAGAAGTCAGAGAGCCATCAATGGAAACTAGATGAGCCAAAACTTCATGGGACTGAGATAAAGTGGAACAGGGCATAAGTAGATGAGGCAAATCAGTGAGTCAGAACTCATGGATGAGGCAGATACCACGAAGCGCCACATCGCCACCATGTGATGAAGGGATAGGGATTGCTCTTTTAGACCTTCCAAGTCACTGGCCTTTCGAAGGCCACCATGTTGTCTGCATTCCCCATGTGATGTTACAGGGTATTAAATACCTACAGATCCCCTCTGTGTTCACAATGAACCAGAGGGTGATTCTATGGCCGATGACCCCCAGATGGATCATGACTACCAGGAGTTGACCCATAGCCAGAATTCTCTGTGTGATGGCCTGCACCACATTAACTTGTGATTCCCTCAGTACTACGTGAAATATTCTCTTCACAATCCTGTAGGGGAAACAAGCATTTTCCATATTGATTGGGTTTCACAGGCTGATCAGTATCCATCCACATGCTTCACTGGGATGATAGTCACTGGTGCTATATTTCTATTCTCAGAGCTAGTTTGAGGGACATGTCTTGGCAGCACCAACCAAAATATTTTGGGTACAAATTGGTTGTTTGAACTATTTCTGTGAAAATCCCACCTCCAACATGTAAAAATATTTGAAATTGGCTCACAAGAGAATGATCAACTTGGGCCCATGAAATACCACATTTTCTTTATCCTCCCATAGGAGGTTAGTGTGACCTCCTGACCATTTAGTCCATGACCAGATTTCTTTGGCATGACAATTTATTTAATCTTTAGATGAATATTTTATTTTGACTTATTCTTAAATTGAACCTCTAGCCAAGAGAGCTGACATTTTCACACACCTATTAGTCAAGGTAAAAGAAAAAGAGCTCTCAGAAGAAGTGCTTCAATGAGATATTAACCCGTAGGCGCATATATTCGAGGAGAAAGATCTCGAAGAGGCAGCTACTCTGATTCTCTCTTCTTCCTACAAGTAGCCATAATGATTTCCAATTACTGCGCTATAAAGTTTTGAGAAACTGAGCTGGAACACCAGCAACAGTATCTATAATGAAAGGAGCACCCAAGGACTGGGTGACTCGACAGTGACAAGGAGATGGTGCTCAACGGCCATATTTACTAAGCCTTTGCGTTGCCCTTGCTGCGTGCAAGGCGACGCAAAGACTTATTTGGGGTTTAGAATGCCACGCAAAGCCTGGTTTACATTGCTTTGTGTGGCTTTGTAAAGAAATGTAACGAAACGCAGCTGCTTGCGCTGCATTACATTTCGTAGTGGTAGGCGCTCCATGGGTTGAGCATGGGTGTTCTCATGTCTCCGATCCATGGATTACACGCAATTCCAGATTTGCTTAGGTATGTAAAGTGTGAAATCACTACGCCTACCACAGAGAGGCTTGAAGAGGAGAAATATGTCTATTGCTCCTCGTTACTTCTCCTGCACTATGCATCACACATAGAAAGAGAGAAATGTCTCTTTGGGTTGTTTTCGTGCAGTAAGGTATCCCTTCCTGCACAAAACAATCCTTTCCATAATGCAGGCACCTAAGCAGCATGTCGCATTGGCTAGGCAGCCACAAGGGCGCCAGCGCTGGGAGAAAGCTGACGAGCGCCATAGCTTCATGCAGCGCCTTGCCTTGCTGCACAGCCTTATGGGAATTCTTAATAAATCTGCCTCCAACGCACAGTTTAGATAATTTAGCAATGGTAGGTTCACTCAGTGGCCTGGAAATCAGTTTCCAAATTCCTAGAGATATCTTGTAGATGTATGAGGCTGGGGCTAATGTTCTTGATTCGCTGTGTGCATTCAAGCATGCGTCTCCTAGCAATTACCATTCCACTGTAGCTGTGGAGATGTGTTAATAGCTAGTGGCCTCAGACTGGATAAATGTCATGCTGGAACTGTTAAATGAGAAAGGACATATTTACATCCACACCCAAAAAGCTGTAAACAAAGTTCGATAAATGGTGGTGCATCTTGACTCTTGAAATGTGGAATTTTTACAGCATTAGGTCATCTCAAAGGGGTTCTCTCGCCAGCCGGCCCAGGATGGCGGATACAAATAATTCACATCAAACACAAGTTCTGGGCCTAGGGTCCCACATTACTGCTAGGATTGTGAAGGTCCACGTCACTGGAATGGATGATGCTATGCATAATGGGAACCAGGTTAGCCGCCTACATTGCCAACTTGACCCCAGGCTTCCTAGGGAAAAGGGGACGAGCATCTGTGTGCTTGCATCTTTAGGTGAGTCGATCACAGATAGGCAAATACTCACAGATATTGAGACTACACAGGCAAGTGCCCAATACATAAAGGGAGCTGGGGCTAGTGCTACGTTAGGCGACCCCGCTTTAGTCATCCCCAAGCAGATAGCAACCCATTGAGGGTATGCGATGCAGAGGTTACCAGATCAGATGCCTCTCTGTGATGACATGAGTACCATTAATATGTTTTTTGCACCGAGCTATCAGTTTGATTGGGCTTTCTTAATGATCGCCTTAACTCACAAAGTATTGTAGTTGCGACCTGCTGTGTGGACAGGCACTATAACATTCCATTTCATCAGTAAAGCCCAGCAGAGCGAAACAGGTATCAACTAAATAAGTCAATGAAATTTAAAATCTTTGAAACTTCTAATTTCAAAGGTTGTTGCGCCTCCACATCCTACTAGTTTCTAAATGTAACCCTCCGCTGCTGCAAGGTGGAGCAACGATACGCGGCTCTGCCAATATAGAACTGTGAGGACTTTCGGCACAGCCTGAAACCCATCACTACCACACCGTGTTACATGGACCAAGGTGGTGATGTTTTTAACCTTAGCTGAGCAGACGAAGGAGAGTTCTTGCAGCTTCATGGCCTGTCATGTGGGAGTGACAAGGACACCTCAGTGAGGGGACCATTCCGTTTCCCATCTTGGCAACCTGTTACCATATATTTTACAGGTATGACTAGTGTCCACAGCAGGTCTGGCACTTGTATAGTCAATTGCAGTGGGAATAATGTTTCGTTTAAGGCAAAATAGGATGGGTTATCAGACTCCGCCAAGGACAACCAACAGAATGAGTTGGTAAAAATATCACAGTTACCGTTGACCTGTAGCGTTGTTTAATAGAACTCTGTGAATTACCCACAAGAAAACATTAGTAGAAAAACTTCATTCTCACAATTCTTTATACAACATATGCATATCCACTATTCTCAGTGCAAGAACATATTCAGATTTTATTCTATATGAATTGCAATGGAATTAATCTCATTGCTTTGAAGCACTTTTGTTGCACATCACTGTTATTACTTCTGTTTTTGACACCAAAATCAGAATGCTCCAGTATTCACCAAACCGTTTTCACCTGATAAGCTGTTCCAGGGGACAAGTCAAAGAGCTATCATCGCCTTAAGAGAGTCGTGGTTAAGGTTAAATGCTTCACACAATCAGAACATCAATGAGAAAGAAAATCATTGGTGAGGCTGCTGACAGCTTTGTGAGGTACAATGATGAAGACATTACAGGATGCTGTTTGGCGGGAAATTGATCTTCAAAGAATGGTTAGAAGGAAATTTAACGTGAATTTATGGTTTTACATAAAATTTGTCTCCCAGAAAGTCAGTAAAGAGAAAGAAAGCATGGAACAGTCCTGCACTGTCTCATTACTAAGACATGCTAGGATGTGCCGTGGAAGGTGATAAGTGGTATCCTCACACGCCTCTGTGACGTGTCACCAAGTATAAAAATAGTGTGCAGAATCACAGGATCCCAGTCGGTACCCTGGGGCGGGAAGCAGTGAGTCATCATTGATGAAGGCTTCTTGGGTGTCCTGAAGATGAACTGGAATCCATCGGAGGCTACGGGAAGCAGCGAGGGCCAGACTGTCTGAGCACAGGCTGCCAGCGAGGAGACCGGATGTGGACAAAAGAGGTCTACAATCAGGGCAGGAAGGATGGGGAACAAAAGAGACCCGCAGTGTACTGGACGGAAGAGACAAAGCAGTGGAAAGATGCAGCGGTAAGGAGAAACAAGGGAACAAGTAAAGTAGAGAAGGAAAACCAAGACCACAGGAGGAGAGAAAGAAGAGAGAAAAGAAGGAGAGAAGGCAGCATGAAATAAGTGACCAAAAGTAAAATAAGTGAAAGGTTAGCGGAAAATGGAAATGATAGAGATCATGGGACAGACCGAGTGGTTAGAGAGGAGATAGAACTGAAGGGGACCGGCTTGTGAGCAAACCAGGAGATCTGCCCAAAGGACCAGGCCTCTGGAGGGTCAGTCATATGTCAAGCCAAAGCGATTCTACTGGGAAAATATAATTAAAACTCAACCTTAGTTAAGTTTAGGCTACATAGTCATTACAACAACACATGAAATATAACGAATGAACCACAAACTCTTCCTCATTACTGAATGGCTAGTTGTGTAATATGTTAATGCTTCCTTTTCAGGACACCCACTACCAACCATGGATGTAGCAGGTAGAAAGAGCGGACACCACACACATCCGCTGCCAAGGTCTGGGCACTGTGATAGGGGTGCAGGTGGGATCTAGCCCATAGTTGGGGCGCCCACTTGGCATAAGATGACACAATTGAGTCAACCATGCTATCAACCAACACTGGGGAACCACACCTTCTCCGAGAGGCGTGCCATTGTTATCACTTTCCGCTATTGACTGTCGCGCACTAATGTCATCGTTCCTCTGGTGCAACCACAGTCAAGGAATCACAAGTTTCTTGTCAGCAAAAATACCTCTTCCTATATACCAGCATTTGTAAAGCGCACAGCTACCTCCGGAGAGGTGTGCCGGCGCTGGGGACCGTTGGGAAGATTAAGCAAGCTATTGCCCAAAGTCACAAGGTGCTGGGCTTACCTGCCGCCGGCACCGGGGATTGAACCGTGAGCCCCCGTGTTCTGGAGTCAGCCACCCTGGCCGCTGCACCACACCTCTTCCCTCAATATATATATGAGTATCTTTAAAGCTATGTTACAGAACATGTTCTAGGTGGCGGCTGCCTCAGGCACAGTGTCCATTTCCACACATAACTGCCCTCCCAGAAGGGATTGCATTATAGTCAGGTGGAGGCTATACTCTGTCAACACAGCCTCAAATAGCTAACTATCAAAGTGGTTGCATAACGAACTTGCAACTCTTTGAGGTTGAATGAGGTTTTACAGAATGAGGGGCCAGATATACGACCATTCCATTTTGCGAGTCGCAAATTGCGACATTTTCTGACTCGCAATTTGCGACTCGCAAAATGGAATGTACAACAGTGTCTGAGGCACTGTTTGCGACTCTCAAATGTGTCACAAGGGACCTGCCTCATTAATATTCATGAGGCAGGTCACAACTTACGACCCATTGGGAATGGCCTACAAACACAGGGATGGTGACCTTCTGGGGACAGCATGTCTGTGTTTGCTTTTTCAATAAAGCAACTTTTTTTTTCAAATGCAGCCCGTTTTCCTTAAAGGAAAATGGGATGCGTTTAAAAACAAAAGGAGAGTTTTCTTTAAATTTTTAAGGGCAGGCAGTGGTCCAGGGGACCACCGCCTGCTCTTAAAAAATATTTTCACAACCCTTCCCGTTTGCGAGTGGCTTACCACCTACTTGAAGTAGATGGTAAACTGCGAGGGTTTTGCGACCGCAAATGCGGTCGCAAAACAATCGTACATGACAGTGCGACTCGCTATTAGGAAGTGACGCCCTGGGCGGCCCCTTCCTAATAGCGACTCGCAAACCCTATTTTGCGAGTAACAGACTCGCAAAATAGGGTTTGTACATACCGCAACCCTTCTTAGCGGTCGCAAATGGACTGATTTTCCATTTGCGACCAATAAAAAAAGTTGTACATCTGGCCCGAGGTGTTTTACAGAGCACACAGCTACTCCTAGAAGTGCCCCGGCTTTATGGATTGACAGAAATTAAATTAGCAAGGACCACATAAAGCAGAAGAGAACAGCCAAGCCTTTAGCTTCTTCCGAAATAACCTCTCTAAGTTGAGAGTGTGAAGTTCGATTTGGTTCCAAGATTTTGCCACCAAATACGAGCTGGCGCGTCCCCATAGCAGCACTTGCTGAACAAAGTGCTCTGACCAGAAGGTAAAGCAGAAACCGAGGAGAAGAGGGCCTGATGGACCAAGACAAAGGACTTGAAGATGATCTTCTTCTTAACAGGCAGCCAGTGGAGAGTCTGGAGGTGGGAAGACACCGAAACGTGCCATGGGAGTTTCAGGATCAAATGAGCTGTGCAGCCACCTGATTAGACCTACAGGAAGAAATAGGGTTGTTGGTTGACTGGGCTGTGAGCCCTGGTCAAGCAACAGCCACAATCCCTGGCAGGGTGAACCACAAAAAGTCACAAAACTAACTTGTACTTATCCCTGGGTAGCTTGGCACAAAAAGCAGCCGGTCTTTACTTAGAGGCAAAGTGTAAAGTATTTATGTGCTGCACATGAACAGTAATAAAGTGAAACCAAAACACAGGAAAAATCCTACACCAATTTAGAAAAATAAGAGTACATTTTATAAGTTATTTAACACCAAAGTGACAAAAATCCAATTAGTAGAACCATTGTTATGAATTTTTTAAGCTTTTAGAAAAAACTAGCACCTTTATCAAAGCACCAACTGCGGACATCTAGTTGCAGGAGACCAGGTCAAAGCTGAAAAATACGGCTGACTCCGATGGAGCGCGGGTCGGATAAAAGTAGTGGATTGGGCTCGGTTGGTGCTTGCCTTCAAACTTAGTAGAAATTTTGAAGAAAAAGTTCTGAGATGGTAAAATTCAGCAAGACAAGGCTGAAGGTGGTGTCCGAGGAGGGAGCGTCATCGCCGGGGAGCTGCTGGACAAAGTCACGGTCAATTCCTACATTTGGACTTTCTAACTTTTTGGGAAGTCGGAAATCTCCAGTGGGATGAGGCAGGAAGCTGTAGCCAATAAGAGCTCCAGGAAGCCGAATACCCCTTTTCTGGAGGAGCAGTGAACATGATTTGCTGCTGTGGAGAATAATGTAGTGGGAGCAGCCGCAAAGTCAGGCTGAATGGCGATGCACCTTGGGCAGATAGACGGGCAGGTTGGCCTTGGAATTCCCTCAGTTCTCAGAGCAGTTTTTAGCCAAAAAATCTCTAAGTCCCAAGTTTTTGATTTTGGCTATTTAGGTACCTTTCACACCTTCACCAAGGGTCCAGGACTGGAAGGGCACCACATGGGGGGATTAGGACTTACTCAGGTTGTGCGAGTGGGGCCATGTATATATGAAATTATGTAGGGTTCAAAGAAGAGCTCTGTGGCACTCCAAAATTTGAGGGTTTAGTGGTCGAAGAAAATGGAGCCAACCAGACTGCCTGCCCTCCAATGTCCAAAAAGGATTTAATCAATCCCAGTGACAGGCCCCTGATCCCAAGATCGCCCAGGCATTGTAGAAGGCTAGGTTGGCCTCCTCCATCTTGGTGGGAATTTATGCCCCTGTTTGATTTACCAGGGAGTTCACAAGATTTTCAGGGTGCTTGTGTGGTAACCAACCCATAAGTCCATGTTTCGGTACCGCGTCGTCCAATTCTCACTTCAAGCTGGGATGTGCTTTTGTGGCTGTAAAAGAAAATGAAGTCTCTGTGAACCGTGATCACTGTGAACTGGTCACTCTATTAGTCGACACAGGTCTAAGGCCACTTCCATATGAATGCAAGGTACACCAACGTGGTGTCAGCCATAGGAGCATCGTTGACTTTTGGAAAAGCCTCTTGTTGGATTGCCCCACATACACAATTTATGATTTCAAAATGTCCCTCTGTGGCGGAGTTCATGTGGTCAATTTAGAGATCCAAGACAAAATCTGGGGCTGGTGTATTTCTGGGGTCCTTCAGTGGCTCAGCACGTATCCCACCAGGACCAACAGATATGTGAAATGTCCAAGCATGTGAATCAGATGGTCTTATATGGGGTTAAACCACTGTCTTTTAGTCTCTGGAAAACAGATGTCTGGTGAGAACCGTACCCCTGACCACTGCCGATTAATACCTGGACATCATCACTCATATTTATTACACCCTACAACTCTGACACCGCTAAGCTCTGTCGCACTGACAGAGGTGCTGCCCACCAAATTGAGAAATGACCTCCAACTAGATGGTCATTTCTTAAACACTGGCAGGAACCACCATTAGTTTTGTAAGGTTGGTACATGGCTCCATTATTCTAATGGAGCCATGCACCAAACATTTTTTTTTTTTTTTCAAAAAGAAAATCCTGAAGCGGGATTTTCTTTTTGAAAATCAAAAAGAAAATGCTCTTCTCCCCATGGTAGTTGTCTCCTATGGTGAGGAGTGCATTTAGCAGTTGTCACTGCGCTTTACCACCAGGGTTTTCCTGAAGTGGGGTTTTCTTTTTGAAAAGAAAAAAGAACATGCCCCCCTTGCCATGGGAGTTTTCTCCCATGGCAGGGGAGCATTTAGCAGTTTTCACTGCCCCTTACTGCCAGAGTTTTCCTAGCGGTGACGGGCAGTGAAAGTTGACCTTTATTTCCATCGATCTAAATCAGGTGGGCTGAATGAGAGGTCTGCCTCCGACGGCCCTGCTCTGTAGGGCCGTCGGAGGGGATTAATCATGGTGGAGAAGGAGTAGTTTCCACTGAGATTAAACCTAAGGTCTTCCCGCTTTTAAATTTGGCAGGTGGACTACAGTCCTGGCAATATGTATACTCCGCTGCCGCTGTGACGGCGTATACATACCTACAAGTTTTAAGTCAGGCCCTGTGTCGTGAACTACTGCAGAAGCTGTGGAGAAACCCAAAGCTGTGCTGCTTGCACTGGTATAAGCCAACGCATCGAAAGAGTGTAATCGATCTGGAGTAGAGGTCAATCTGCGGATAGTGATAGCCTGAAATAGTGTGCAGCTTAGGAAGAAAGGGGCACCTGTCATTTCAGCGGTTAGCTCATGTAGTATCTTTATTGGGTGTCACCATCCCATATTGACTGGTCCAATTTTGCATTCACTTACGAGTTGAAATCTTTGCCTTGTCATATGATTTTCATTTGCAGGTAAGCACAATTGGGGATAACCACAGAGTTGGACTGGGAACTTTCACAAATGATGGAGCATGATTTTGCTTGATCAAATCCTGCTCATTATTGTCTGAAAATTACTAACGTATCCAAAAGAAAACATTACTAACATTGTGTCTTGTTGAACAATGAGAGTTCTAAAACTGCATCGTAAAAGCATGCAGAAGGGTCACAACCTGGTGATGCTTAGAGATTTTGAGAAAGAAAGAAAAACTGTATATGTGTTATTGGAAAATAATGTGAAAAGATAATAATGCAGTGATCCATTACTAGTAGAACATGACTTGAAAAGATTTCTCTTTTAAAATGTCGTTTGCTATGTTACTTTTAGACTGTAAAAAACTAAAACTGTAAAGAAATTTGTTTTGATAAGTAATAAAATATGATTAGACTATGTATGAAGATAGTATAAGGGTAGTTATATTAGATTCCTTATGCATTTAGGTTTTCTTGAATACGTTTTAACGTAAATGTTCCTTTGATTTTCTACATAGCCTAAAAAAACGTACCATGATTTTCCCCTTCAGGCTTAGAGGAATGTATTTTGTCCCTCGTTATTTGCTTCGAAACAGAGTAAAATGATGGGTTAGCTTGCTTCAGTTACAAATATAATCGCTAAAGTTCTTTCCTTCAGTTTGAATATTCACTCTTTACGAGTAATTGTGTCAAAAATTGTTGCAAGTCAGTTCGGAAGCGAGAACATGGACATGTCAGATTGTAGAGGTATTTCCTACTTCCAAAGTGAAATAAATATTGTATTTTTCTTAGAAAATAAGTGACAATGAATGTGTGTATTACGTGTAAGTTCCGGATGACTATGACTAGAGAATGATCATTCCACAATCACACCATGGATTCCAACCAATAGAATATTGCAAACTGTGTAAAAGGCTACATTTGTGGGCTGGAGTTGTGACCATTTCGAGGTATAAAAACTTAGTGGGAAAAAGTACGTGCAGCGGCTATTATCCTTGCAATTCTTGGGAGTGACATGCTATCGGTCCAAATTCTGACTATCCTGAACTGAACTCTCCTTATTTCCCCTGCACTTCCTTGGTTGGTGAAGTTGAGCAGGTTGAACCTTTCGGCTGAAGAGTTCATTATTCCAGACTTTTGCACGCTGTGCATTAGTCCATCTTGCGTCTCGATTCTGATGATCTACATCTGAACTTTGGATCGTATTATTACTGAAACTGCATACTGAATTGCAAAGCATGTTTATTCCTCTTTTCTCTCCTCACGTCAGTTATTTGATTTGATGTATTCTACTTTAAACCGTGATTATATTGTGTATGTACCTGTATTTCAATGAAATTTATATACTAAAAGTTCTAATGTATAGTTGTGTTTGACCATTCATATTTGAAGTTTAGATAAAGGTGCCTTGATAAATCTACTGAGTTTGTTTGTTTATTGATGATATTATTGACAGTATGCGACTATTGGATATTGTTGTTAGATAGGCATTTCTCATTTCAGGTCCTCATGAAGGAATGGCCCCCGTCTCTAATTATCTGAGTCCCTATTAGCTCTTACAAAGTTCTATCGGAGGTTCTCATGATTTGTAAGTGGTTGTAGAGTTTCAATGGGCCCGAACTCTATTGATATTGTGAAATTATATAACTGAGGTTAACGTTTATGGTGCTGTGGGTAATCTGTGTCTGTGTCCACACAAAAATTTACAACGCCTCCGCTGGATCACTTATAAAAGCATATATTGTAATGTTTGAAACTGGCAGACTTATAGATCCATGGGTCTACACATGATAAAACATAATGAAGATACTGGACTGGTAATCGTGGGTTAGAAGCTACTGGCCAATGTGGCTACTGAAGTAGCAACGCTGCTCTCTATGATCTGATCAGCGATGGTGGCAAATGTGCATAACATGCTGTGTGTCCGTACAGATACTATCCTGCCAGTGGTGATTTCCATCCTGGATGGCAATGTGGTTACTGGAGCAGTAACACTTCATTTACATTCTAGAGGAACTGAGTACTACTGCCCTGGCAATGATGCATTCTATGCTGGGACAATACAGGCACTGGCATTACAGCGCTATCTGTAATATGAATGATAGTTCTGTTGAAGCCCTGAGCTTGTACTACCAGTAACTGGAGAATAATAAGTAGTAAGCACTTGTTAACCCAGACCATCGTAATCTCCACTGGCTGCTGGTGGACAAACGTATACAAATTAAGGCCTTATGCTGTGTCCACAAACCTAGGTCAAATGCTGGTCCACGCTACCTGCAACAGCTAGTGGAACCGTACCACCCAAATCGGCCGCTTTGGTTGAGCAACCACCATCTCTGCAAGGTCCCCAGAGTCAAAGATGCTCTCATGGGTGGTCGCTCATTTTCCTATCTGGGCCCTAAATTCTGGAACACGCTGCCTGGTTCATTGAGAAGCTGCCAATCTCTGACCATTTCTCATAAAAGTCTTAAAACCTGGCTGTTCTGATTTTCCTCTTTTTCTAGCTAGTAAAGTACCTCTGTCTCGTGCTTGGAACCCCTTTTGGGGTAGCTATGCGCTATATGAGACCTTATAATAATATCAATAATCACGAGCAACATAATTAGCACCCCCAAGCAGGACCCTCCCATAGTGGGTGCCCCACTAAACAGAGAGCAGGGGTGGCCTGTTTCAGCATCATTGGTCTTCCTTGCAAAGCCGCCATACTAAGCAAACCTTGTGGTCAACATTTGAGCTTCGGTAAAGGAGAATGCTTGATGGCCCAATCCAGTGGGTTACCTGGGGTCTGTCTGGGACTCCATCGGCAGAAGCAACAATAATTAAGAGGGGAAATAGAGAAGAAGACAGCAGGGGGTGGGGGGGATACTGCCACAGAGAGTAACAGGCCAGGGAATGCCCCTTCTGATACAAATAGGGAAATAGTGCTGGAATGGATGCCTTAAAAAGACAGCCTCCAAAACTGCATACCCCCAACCCATCTAATCCCACATTATCTGAAGGAACTGAGTGTAACTTCTGTCTCTAACAACATTAATGTGTGCATTGGGCTGGTGTCGCAACAGTGGGAGCGCTGATGACATATGGGTGCTTTATACCAGCGGGTGGGGTCCCAGTTGGCCAATTGCTCACCTTAGGCTCCCTCGCGAGAGCAGTGCGTGTTCTCTGGGAGGATAACGAGATTGAATCACCCACACATGGGACACTGAACTCCCTTTCTGCATTAGGGGATGGACTTAAGTTAGTCTCTTTGTTAGACTAGGCTTTCACAACATCGACCAAGACAAGAGGTCCTCAGACCAAGGAGGAAACATCACAAAATGCGACTGGGGACTACCTCAATCCAGGAATGCACATATCAGGATTCTGCAATACATTCCTTGCACAGAACCTTCCTAGTTGACTGGGGATAATGTACCCTACCACGGTTACTTGTTGTCTGAGATGCAGGACTGCAGTCACCGAGCGATTCCCACGGGCTTGCCCAGAGACAGTAACCTGTTGAGGGAAGAACAGAAGCCCTCCATTTACACTCACAGTTAAACGTCCTACTTGGGATGTGCCCTGGGCCAAGGACCGCAGACTGTCGGCAGACCTGATGCTTTTACTAGACAAGCATTTGCGATGCAATAGGTCTCGTATTTGTGAGAGTTAGAGCTATTGACGTTGTAAATTACAATTTCTTTTACCGATTAATTTTCTGTTTGGAGTGGAGTGAATGTATGTGGTGTGGAGTGGAAATATGTGGGTTGGATTGGAATTGTTGGTTGTGGAATTGTGTGGTGTGGAGTGGATTTATATAGTGGAATACTGTGCAGTTGAATTATGTGGATAGTGATTATGTGGAGAGTGTACTGGAATTATGTGGAGTGGGATTGTGTGTTATGAAGTGTAATTATGTGGAATGGTATTTTGTATTGTGGAGTGGTATGTAGTGGAGTTCACTTATGTGGTGTGCTGTTGAATTTTGTCGGATGTGGTGTGTTGTGTAATTGTATTGTTGATTTGAAATATGTTGTTCATTGAATTATGTGGTGTGGAATGGAAATGTGCAGAGTTGAATTGTGTGGCGTAGAAGTGTGTGGCGTTGAGTGAAAAATATGTTGAGTGGTATTATGTGGCATGGCATGGAGTGTATTTAGGTGGAGTGTTGCTACGTGGCATAGATTGGATTTATATACAGTGTTTTTATGTAGTATGGAATAGAGTGTAATTATGTGGAGTTGAATTATGTGGTGTTGAGTGGTATTATGTGGAGTGTAAGTATGTTGTGTGGTGAATTGTGTGGGGCTGAATTGTGGAACTGTGTGGTGTTGTGTGGAATTATGTGGCATGGTGTGGTGTATTATTGTGTGGAGTGGAATTATGTGGCATGTTGTGGAGTTGTATTTTGTGGAGTGTAATTATGGGTTTTGGAGTTGAGTGTTAATATGTGGCGTGAAGTGTAATTATGTAGGTTGAAGTGGAATTATGAATAGTTGTTTGGTATTGAATTATGTTGTGTGGAGTGTAATTATGTGGTTTTGAGTGGTATTAAGTTGCGTGGAGTGCTATTATGTGAAGTGGAATTATGTGGTATGGCGTGAAGTGGAAATGTGGTTTTTAATTTTAGGATTGTAATTATGTGGCATGGAATGTTGTGGAGTGGATTTATTTACAGTTGAATTGTGTGGCATGGAATTATGAGACGTTCAAATGTGCTGTGTGTGGTAGAATTATGTGGTGTGGATTTGGAGAAGCTGTGCATGCTATGGCTTTTATGTCATGGGGTATAAAGTTGTCCATTTGTTGGAAGAGGACTTCTTTCGAACAACTAAAATGCAAGCCTAAACCGTATAATTTTACCCCAAAAAAACGTTTCACCTGAAAACGTTTCTTTGTATGTTGTGGTTGGTGTAAGAGTTTGTTCACATTTATGTAAAACATGCATGAGGCACACACTACAGCGTTTGGACACAATCAGGGGCGGCTCCTCCATTAGGGCGGAGGAGCGTCGCCCCACTGGTTTCTAGCAGTGCGAGAAGCATAAACCTAAAATGGTATTTTAAATACCATTTTATGTTTCTGCTTCTCGAGCTACGAGAAAGCAGAACAGTATGCCTGGTTGGGGGCGGGCGGGTTGGGGAGGTCGGGGAGGAGTTGCTTGCCCAATGCTGTGGGCACTGACTGTTTGGTCGGCCCTCTGGGGCTGACCAAACCAGTCATGCGCACTCTGCATTTTCTCTATGTAGGGTGCATGCAGCCGACATAGAGAAAATTGCCTCCCTACAGGCGCCCGGCTGGGCTCTGTCCGCACCAATCACAACGCTGCCATTGCAGCATTGTGATTGGCTTAGGGGAGGGAAGGGAGGATGCCTGCTTCCTGTTACTGCTGAACGCGGGACCCGGCCAGGAGCGGAGGCGGCGCGGGACCCGGTAAGGTACGTTTTTTTTTTTAATTCCCCCCCGCGCGAACCCCCCACCCGCCCTCCCACCCGCAAGTCATGCGAGCCGCGACTGGACACAATGCGTACATTGTATGTCATTGACTTTTTAATTGTAAATGAACAGTAAAAGGATGCTTTCTTCCTAATAGACGTGTAGAGGGGTTTCCTCCCCCTTTGTGAAAGTCTTCTGAAACTACTGGAGAGCACTTGTAAATGAGTCGACAGGTGCAAGTGTTCTCTGATGTAAGCGTCCCACTTGCTTTTGAGCTATGGAACACTAGACCCTAGTGTGGTGTACATGGCGAGAAGAAAAGGAAGCAACCCATGGCGTCTTCACGCCTACACTGCTTCAGACACAAATCTTGAAGAACTCACAAACAGGTTGTCTTCTGGCAACCAAGAGAACAAATCGTCTGCCTTCCACAGAATCCCTTAAACTTGTTTTGTTTTAGTGGTTGTACATGCTAGGAAGCCGTGCGTTAGTTAAGACCCTCGCATCTTCACATACGCTCTCCGCTACTTGTCAGGGAAGTAGACGACTGATTTATTGGATTTCTAGGTGGTCGTCTGTTTTTTATAAGTCCAAAGCAGCCCCAAAATCGTCTCAAACGACCGGCCCAATTTATTAGCGAGATTGGGCACACAAAAAAGCCTGAAAACACACGATTGCGCTTACACTCTACTTGTAGTTTTGCTTTATTGTCTTAGTACTCTGCATTCATTATGCAAATCTTGTATTTATTAAAGTATTCTCTGAAGTAGCCTCGTTGTGTGGCGACCTGGCTCAACTATTTCATTACTTAAATGCTCTGCTAAAGACATGGGGGCATATTAGCAAGGAATAGCGATATTTATCGCTAACCGCGCTTAGCGCGACTTTGGTTAACGCTGCCTATCGCTGGAAAATATCGCTGAGATAACACCCTATTAACAAGGTTTATCTCCATAGCAATAAAATTTCCAGCGATAGCGGTAAAATGTGAGAATATCGCTGGAAAAGCAGCGATATTCTCGCATTATCGCTAAGGTGGATTCAGCATTAGAATCCACCTCCTATACCTTAAACAGGTAAGTCATCCTCACTAGCAGGAGATAAAATATAGCGATAAACGCGCTTAGCGCGATTATTATATCGCTTCGCCTGCCTTGCTAATAGGGGTAGTGGGATTAGCGACTGTTTTCAGTCGCTTTAGTAGGGAACGCCTTCCTTGCATGTCATTAGCGATAATTATCGCTGACATGCAAGGCGATGGTTAACGCGGCCTCTAACGCCTGAAAGCTGTCGCTAACGCCTGTTAGCGACAGCTTGCTAATAGGGCGATAAAATTATCACCGCTTTAGCGGCAAAAAGTGCTGCTAAAGCGGCGATAAAGCCCTTGATAATATGCCCCATGATTTAACCATTTCTAAGACAAGAACCGGCGCTGTCATTCTTTTCAGGAGGATTCCTCGCAGGCCCCTTGGAAGGGGCGCCTGTCACGCTCTGGGCACTTGCGCAAGGCACTTGCGCACAGGAGACATCAGCGCTGGGAGGAAGAGCGGTCGGATGTGTTTGCGCGCACAGACCCGGGGGGGCCCACTGTAGTGCGGAGTCATTTCACTGTGCGCAGGCAGCCTACAAAAACAAGTCATAAACTGTAATGCCACGCTGGAACGAAAGACTAGTGTGTGCAGAGTTTTCTCCTGTGCCGCTCTGCAGGAGTTGCTGCTTCCCTCTTCCATCGTCACCTCAGCACAACCCGTCCATGAAAAAAAAAATCAAACGCTACTCATTGATTTAACTAAAGCGGCTGGAAATACTGGCGAGCCTGAGAGGATCAGATTTAGATTGGTTCAACGGACGCCAGTGATGTGTTTCCTAACCGATTAGTCAAAGAACAATAAATGCTGGTGTATTGTCGTATGCTTTCTTTCTCCTTCTCTTGTTTATTCTTTCCTCTCTCCTTCAAGGATTGGTTTTGTCATAGTGATTGTATATAAAAATCTATTGATGATCTATTGCTTTTGGTCTTAGTAATGCTGCTTTTTTAATTTTATTGGTGTACTGATTTTAGCTTTGAAAGAGATTCTTTTAAATAAAAGGGGCCATATTAGCAAGACTGGCGATAAAATTATCGCTGTTTTAGCGTCAGGAAACTGCCGCTAAAAGGCGATAATGGGCTTGCTAATAAGCGTTATAGAATTCCAATAGAAGCCCAGGTTAGATGTCCTGCACATCTAACCTGGGCTTCTATTGGAATTCTATAACGCTTATTAGCAAGCCCATTATCGCCTTTTTAGCGGCAGTTTCCTGACGCTAAAGCGGCGATAATTTTATCGCCAGTCTTGCTAATATGCCCCAAGGTTTTATGTAGAATGTCGATGTATTAGTTCAGAGCTGGCCATACTTATTTTTTATAATAAACTGATTTTAACAGTGCATAGTGTGGTGTGGTACTATAAGTGTAACGGGGGTTTCGGGCTAACTTATTAGTTTGGACTGAGACGTTGTGTATATGTGCGAGCGTGTTGAAATGAATTGAATCCAAAGGGAGCTATTTTCTATAGTTCTTTAAGAGCCCTGTCCCTATGATGTGAGGGGCCTCTCTCTTAAACTTTTTGATAGTGGGCAAATGCATCCACTGCTAGGGCCTGTGTTCGACCTCATGGTCACAGGCTCAAATCCTGGCGGGCCCACTCAGCCTCTCATCCTTTCTGAGGTCGATAAAATGAGTACCATTGAGTTGGGTAACAATAAACATCTGTTATTCAGCACCAAGATGCCCCTTTGTGGGTGCACGTGCGCTTTACAAATATACGTTATGTTATATGGGGGGCAGAGACTGCCAGGACAGGGGTAGTGAGGGCAAGCATTTGTGCAACACTCAGGTATATACTAAAGAATTCTGGCATATCACGGCTGCACGTTGGCACATGATGACCTACATTAAAATTACATTTTATTTTCTAATGCATACATGATTAAGAGCTATTAATTGACATGGGAAGAGTGGCGGCCATTATGTCCTGGCACAATATTTGAAACAAGTTTTTCTCCATACATGAGACTTTCAACAGCAAATTCTAGTAAAAACTATTTTTCCTGTTTAATACGTCCTAAAATTAGCAAGTGTTATTTCTTGATTTAACGATATTCAATTTAACAACTGAAGAAAAATGAAGCGCTGACTTGACCTTTTTGAGATTCGAACTCAAGCCCTGCAGGGCGGGAAACGACCTTAACAACGCGGTCAAAACACCGCAGTACATTTAGATCGCTGCTTTTACAACGCAAGTCACCACAGATGTCAGAGGCGAGCATAATACACACTCTCATTGGCTTTACTTCAGGGTGTAAGAGTTTCTCTCTGAAATTCACTGGCAATGCAGTTACTATAAGCCTGCCAGAGAATATCTGTGGTGTGGACAGGCTAGAATAGACCCCTGACACCATAGCCGGGGCATAAATTGGACTAGTTGAGGGATCCCAGGTGTGTGGCTTTTGGAATGACTGTAGTGGGGAAATGTCACGACTGTAATCTGTCACATGAGTCCATGGCTCTGCTGAGACATGGCAAACCTTCCAGAGGGGGACATAGATTGTGAATTGGCAATAATTGGTAAATTTCTATGGAGGCCACATATTCAAACAATTTTATACTATATCAAATTATAATTTTTCACAAGATTGAGAGGATTTTTTGTTAAACACTTTATTTAAAGTTTTAATGACACCAGTCAGGATCACTATATACTGGGCCACTGGAATTATACGATTCCGTGGCTTTTTTTTATAGCATAATTATGGATTGGCCTCATTTGCCACATAATCCATCATCTGCTGCATAATCTACAGATTTTAACAAACAAAATTGTTCCTAGCTCAATTGGATCAAAAGTGACTAAAAACGTGTCAATATGGGTTTGCACACAGTAGTAGTCATCTTTCAGTTGCTTTTTCCTGTATTTGGTTGTTAAACTGGTACTAATGTGATGAAATCTGTGCCTAGATAATTTTGCCATGTGTAAAAATTACAAACGAATGAAGTAATAGTATAAAAAAAAGTACTGCATTGTACCGCATGATTTGCCACATTATTTAGTCAACCCTGCCACATAATTTGGTGCTCGCCTGATGCATAATTCCAGTGGCCCTGGCTATATTTATTGCAGTCATATCAGAGTGACAGAAAAGTGATGACAAGCCGCATTCAACATCCCAACAGTACTGCTCATTTCAAACAGCCAAGTAGAAATGCATAAACAAAGCATAACATTGGAACAGCTGTAAGGCCTCTTCCTTCCACCGCCATGCAAACCCAATTATTCAGACCTTTCAGTGGGGCCTGGAGCCATTCCAGGTGTTAGACCACCACCAACTCAGAGCTGGGAGATCAGGAGCTTTCCTTTTTTGAGCCACCTCAATCTCACGACAAGCAAAACCTGTGATGTGAGCCGGGTACAATTCTTCATCGACCACCTCTCCCAACATAACCACAGGGGGGTCTTACGGGAGCTGTACACTGGTGATGTCGTCAGTTTCTTGTACAACTTGCGTCCAAAATCCCTGTACTTAGACACATGTCACACCCTCTCCAGCAGAGCCTCCTTACACTGTCCAAAATCAAACCAGTGCTGAAAACCACCAGAGCACTATTTTTATACTTGACACAAATAGAGGATGTTGTTGCTCTTCTCCAAATTAATACCTGGCTGCTTTCCAGAATGTCTAAATCTTTCTCCTTTGTCCATTTTTTCACATATGTGAGTGTGTGCAGTGATTGAGTGCGGTGTAAGGAAGTATATAGTCTTGTTATGAAGTGCCATCTCTCCTTCTTGGAAGATGTTCTCCATTTTTGTTAATTCTCTTCTGTCTCCTATCCTCAGTGCAGGCGCACGCGTCCAATATGATTGATTGACTAACACTTTCTAGCCTCAAGCATACGCTATATCTTATTCAATAAGATATTTGAATGGTTTTACAGCATATGGGATACAGGACAAACGATGAAATTTTTTTTTTAAATTTATTTTGAAGGTTTTATATAGCGCTAGCTCCACCCAAGGGTATCAGAGCGCTTTACAACAGCAATGGCAATAAACAAGAAAGCAGCAGTAGCAATGTACGAAACAAATTCTGCAGATGATCAGACAAAAATAGAAGGAACCATTTAGAGTACATAGTGAGAAGGGTGCATATAAGATAAACAAAACACCAATTGAGAGAACAAGAGTGTCATTATAGAAAGCACTTTTACAATATGCCAAGGAGGACTCAAGGGACATCGTGAGGGTGAGGGGGAATATAATGAAGGGGAGGGGGTGAGGAGGGTATGAGGGGGGTGAGTGGGTGTGAGGGGTAGGCGGGATTGCCTAAGGCAGGAGGAGGGAAAATAGTCAGAAAGGAGAACAGGGAGTTAATTTCCCCAATATTTAGTGAGGAGGTGTATTTTAAGGTTTCTTTTGAAGTTGGCATAGGAGGGGTTAATAAATAATAAATAGAGTGACAAACACGGAGAGAATTTTACTATTGATTTTATCCGGGACGGAAGTATAACTGGAATTAAGAAACTGATACTGTTTGAACTATACAGCCCTGAGGAAGTCGTGGGGTACGCCCCATAAACGACAAAACACGTGTTGTCTTTGAGGCTAAAAAGAAAGAAGTGACCTACAGACCGAATGATTAAAGAAAATTTTGAATATAGACTGTGATTTTGAACATATGTTTGTGTACTATAAACACTTGATATAGCGTGTGCTTGAAGCTAGCACCTGATATAGATAGTGATCTTTGATCACTTTATTGGGGAGTCGGGTGAATCTCCCTACTTTTGAGAGCACCACATCCTTAATAGCACTGTCCCAGATATTGTGTGGATTAATCAAGCGAGCGCCAAGTTCCTATTCGATGACCCCACAGGAGATTTTGATTGATTGACTAATTCTGTAATTTTTGTGTGGTCTCAAAGGAAAATCATTGGCACATTGATCTCTGCTCTTGGGCGTACCCCCCACATACAACATACCTATACATATTGCTTGTCCGTCTGCCCAGGCTTGGTATCTATTCTCAGTCATCCCCTATGGGAAGTCAGGGTTTCCCACTAAGCGGGGTATAGTGGGCGAGTTGGTCATTATTTGATGCAAACTGAATTTTTCCATCACCTTAAGTAAATTAGACAAAGAGACCAAGGTGTCAGTGAGGAAGCACTGCATGTCGTCTGCAAAAAGAGTGACTTTACTCTGCCTCGGTGGCGCAGACATTCCGGTAATTTGGGGGTTTGCCTTTTGGATCAGGGGCTCCATTGACAGTGAAAAATAGAATACAACCCGCTCACGAACATCTAGTTAAGGGTATGGGATCTGAAGTTCAAGATCTTACGGCTATTCACTTGGAGGACTTTTGAAAGTTTAATAGTACCAAAGTTCAAAGTTTAGGCCCTAAGCCAATCCTAGACAGGATTCTTCCAATGCATGCCCAGTCTACCCTGTCAACAGCCTTCTCTGCGTCAAGTGAGAGAAGGACACATTGTGTATTTTCCTTTGAGGCTTTATTGATCAAATTCAGGAAGTCTGTCTGTCCTTTATAAAACCAGCTTGATAGGAGAAATCATTTCCAGCCAAATGTTTTTTATCCTAGTGGTCAGGATCTTAGTAGAGATGTTAACATCACTATTTAATAAAGGGTTGGGCCTGGTTGATCCACAACAGGTGGAATCTTTATTAGGTCTTAAAATAGGAGTGAGGACTGATTCCATCATTATGGGGGTAACCCCACTTTATCAAAAAGTTGCAAACAATTTGGCCAAATGGGAGATCAACAATTCCACAAATGTCTTGTGAAAGAAGTTCAGAAAACCATCTGGCCCAGGGGCCGTGTTATTTGGAAGTGATTTAATAGTGCATCACATTTCTTCTTCCGAAATTGGTTCCTCTAGGCCTTCCAGTAAATCTTGGAGAATTTGAGTAAAACAAATCTCTTGAAGTTACTGGCCTTGAAGAATAAGGTCACAGGGTTCCTTCTTGTAAAACTCTATATAGGATCATGTGAAAGAGTCATGTATTTCCCAGTCTGATGTGTTTAGGACTCCATCAGCTGTTTCTATGGCCTGGATATAATTTCTAGCTAAACTTTGTCTTCATTTATGTGCTAACAACCTGTCAGCTTTGCCCCCTCTTTCATAGTACACCTGCTGGATGCTAAATAACTTAAGAGCGTCATCTTTTGCAAACAGTGCCTCCAACTCACCCCACTTGCATCAAAGGCTTCTGTAATGGCATTGTGACAGTGTCCTCTTGTGTTCTTGTTCCAGTCTGGCTATCTCAGTCTCCAGCTGCCAGCGTATTGTTTTAGCTAACCTCATAAATGCAGTTCATCCTTCATAAATGCTTTAGCCGTTTCAAATATCGTTGATCGCGACTGCCTTCTGTGTCATTCTCTTTCAAATAATTCTCTAGAGCTTCTTGAATGTTCAATCTTAGCACTGGGTCCTCAGTGCAATTTCGTTAATTTTCCAAGTTCTTGTGGGAACTGGAATCCTAGGGACAACCTTCATGGTTAATACCATTGGTGCATGGTCAGAAAGGACCTTTGAATCAATGTCCGAGGTCAGAGCTCAGTGCGATAGCGTAGACGATGTTTAAAAAAAGACAATTCTAGAATAAGACCTTTGGACACTAGAGTAGAAAGAGTATTATCTCTCACCTTGATGTCTGGAATGCCATATATCCATTAGATCCTAATCCTATCTATCAACATCTGAGTTGAGCGCCACATCGTAGACCCTACCCACCACCAAGCTATCCACAAAATTTGCTGTCTTCAGGAAAAGCTGTCACTGGGAGCTTTCCTTATCCTTGTTAAGAGCAATAACTGAGACTATGCGTACCATAACATCCCACTACCCTGCCATACCTGTCCCTATATGAGGATTCCAAATGACACAGCACACCTGCTCAGATCAACATGACAATGCCCCTGAGCTTAGATGGGACCGTCGAGTGCACCTGTGTGGGTGTCAAGGTTTTATTCCAAACTCCCAGGATCGGCATGTTGCTCAAATGGGTCCACCTCTCAATCGCCCCACTCTCTGATGCTATAATTGTGCAGAGGGTTGGAATGATTAAGCGAGGGAAGGAAAGGATGGGGACAGTGGGGAGGGAGACCTACAACACAAAAACCACAATTAGAGGAAAGTTCGAACTCCAATATCATATCACTTTGATATACAACCATGTACTAAATGCTATATCTACCTGTAAAGAAAAAGAACTTGAAGTCTTGCGAACATTCTTGTTGGAGATACCTTATCAGCTGAAGGCTCTCTAAATGTAAGAGAAACACCATTCAATCAGTAGTGAAACACACGCTTGGTAAGAACCTCACACACACGTGCACACTCGTTACCCACCACAATGTTGAAGAAACTTGTGTCATAGGGGGGGTTGAGTACACAACACACACCACTATCCCCTGCTAGGAAAAAGAAACAAAAGAACCACATAAAGCCTTGACGGAGATATATTAGCCACTAAACGAATAAACCGCTATCGGCATTAACCACTTAACCGCAGCGGTTTTATTGAGTGGGCGGGGCCGCATCGGCCAACGGACGTGCACAGCACTACGGAGGTAGTGCTCGCGACGGCCGTTGGCCGACGGGCGCACAGAAGGGGTTACCAGCTCATGCCTATCACGATCCGGGCTGTTTACTCACAGCACAATTTTCCAAGTGGTATTTCCAAAGTAATGTCACGTAACCAGATACTCAATAGTTAACAGAAAAGTTATAATCACACACTAGAATCTTCGGAGGGTAATTATCAGGCATTTTGGGCACCCCCATCTGGGTGTATGATTCATAATATGCACATAGAACTCCAGACTTGCTTGTCACTTGCAAAAGTTATTACACGCTCAAGAATGGTGACAGAGTCACCCTTACCGCCCTCGTAGCGTTCAAACTCAAACCAAGGTTTCTCCTCGAGGTACTACACTCCAGCTACAGCGTCTGCATTCACCAGAATACGCAGCAACGAACTAGTGCCACAGCCCGGTTTAAGAGGATTCCGGGTATGCGTGTCATCACTGCAAGCGCACGACACTAGTCGGAAGGATCATGGGGGCTGTAGTTCGGGCGGGAAACGGGGACGCTTCCCACCGCGTCACCGTCTCTCGCCAGCGAGTCTCCCATAGCATCCGGATCAGGGAAGTGCGACAGTGGGGATTATAGACCTCTCGGCACAGATTTTCTAATATCTGGTGCAACACAACGCAGCAAGACTACCTGTTGCAGTGCGACGCATCAACTAGAGAAAGAGAAGGAATGCATCATATTTACCAATATATGGCACATTCCTGCTCTCTGCTGTAGCGCACACAGCGCAGCCTAGAGCCAACGCTGGCACCTTTGGGCCATTGTGCGAGGGTGCCTGCGTTACAGGCAGGATTATTTTTGTGCAGGAAGGGACCCCTTCCTGCACAAAAACAATCCAAAGAGGCATTTTCCTCTTTTTATGTGTCCTGCAAAATACAGCACACATAGAAAAGGGAAATATGAGGAGAAATAAAGATATTTCTCCGCGGGATGACTCTGTTGGGAAGGCGTATCATTTTGATGCATTTCCAGGTTTTCTATTCTTAGGAAATCTGGGAATGCACCAAAATCCATAGATGGAAGCGTGGAACACCCACGCTGTACCCTTGGAATGCCTTCCCGAAGCAGAGTAACAGAGCCATGCAAAGTAGCTTTGCATGACTTAGTAAATCTCACAGAAGCCCTTGTATTGCCTTGCGCCACCTTGCGTGATGCAATGGCTTTGTAAATCCTGGCCCTAGTGTCTGAGGACAGAAGGTGGGTTTCCTAGAGCAGGACAACATCTGCTGCTTCTGCTGTCTTGGTCTTGACTCTGAAGACGCATTGTTTTCCCAACTTCAAGTCCAGGTTCAGAGATTTTATCGCTTACTCTCTAGTCGATACAGAAATTGGACTGACATTTATTGTAAACATCGGTTTGCAATGAAACCCCTATTTGTATGGAATTTGTTTGGCTGGGAGGTGATCCGTGGCTATCTTAAGTGATATATTTTTTGTAAGTTTTAAAGCTGATATATCCTGAAATAGGGAGATCGCGGAACCTTTATATATTATGGGGGTTCTTGCTGCTTTCGGAATCTCTTTTTTGGCCTTAAAAAAAATGATGTGCTCAAAACATCTGGAGTCAGCATTTTCTTGATTTGTTAGATGCTAAATACTCTGTGGATCCCATCTAAATCAACGCAGTGCTCTTCACAGTTACCCAACAGTGACCCGATGAGACTTCTCACACTTTCTTCCAATTCCTGGTCTGGGATCGTTTCTGGTATCCCTCCAATACCCAAATCATTGCAGCGCTATTTGTTTTGTGCCATCTTCGACTCTGTCCAGGAGTGTCTTGTGTTGCTTCTCTAACTTCTGTATTCTGATCTCCAGTTCGTCTCTGTGATGATTCTGTTCTGCCATGAGAGCCTTCAGCTGATCCACTTTATTTTCTACTCTCTGGATTGAATGATCCAGTTTTGATAAAGCTTTCGGAAAGTCTTGTCGTGAAGGCAGAAATCTCAGTTTTTCAACTCACCCATTAAAAGATGAATGTCCGCTTCCGTAGCAGGTGCTTCCATGTTCCCACTTAAGGTTATCTCAGCAGGCTGGTCTGTTGTATCTACAGAGTCTTTAGTGAAGGAGTCCTTGGCTGATTGTCTCTGGGCCCCTAGTAGGTCTTTAATGCTTGACAGTTTCCGCACCTTGGATCTAACCAACAACATTAAGGGGCCGATTCCGATCTCGTTCGGAAGCCCACTGAACGGGATTCGGCCGGGAAAAATACGAGCTGTGCGCGTTTTTCCTGACCGACTCGTACAGTTGTCCGAACGAGCTAGTACGATGCGATAGTACGCGTTGTTTCCAACCGACTCATTTCCGGGTCTGAACCGCTCCGACCGACTCGTACGGAAGCAATTCGCACCACGCAATGAAGACGTTACCCGACCGAGCCAGTACGATGCGCGCTTCGAACAGCCCGACCGGCTCCTTAGAGCTGTCGGAGCCTGACTTCGGGGGTCCGTGTCGGACCCCCCTTCACCCGTAGCCGCACGAGTCGCACACAGGGGGGACCCAAGGGTCCCCCCTACACATGCATGTACGGTGCGGGTTGCACCGACGCGCACCCACTGTAGGGGGCGCCCTTGTCCGCGACGTACCCATTGAGTCAATGGGAGCCCATGTACGCGTCGTACGACCGGCTCCCATTGACTTCAATGGTAGTCCGACCGAATCGAGTCCGGCAGCATGCGGCCGCATCGTACTCGCTCGGTCGGACTGCAGGAGTCCGGCTCGGTCGGAAATCTCTCCGGGTCCGGCTCGGTCGGAGAGATTTCCGTCCCAGATCGGAATCGGCCCCTAAGTCGTTGTAGGGTCACTTGTGTATTTTCACCGGCGGCCCTTCAAGTTTTTGTTCTTGTTGAGGCTGTCGCCTCTCAGGTCAAGATGTTTGAACAGCATTTTTTTAACCCAAAGGCAACCATGTTGTAAAAGTCTCCACCGGGACGGTCTCAGAATTTGGCAGGATCCCACCAGTGTCTCATCACTCTGGGTCTCACACTCATCCCAGGATGCATGTCCAAGCGATCACAGCTACAGCTCTACAATCATCCACCATGCCTTACCAGCCTCCCGGGGACCTAAAAGCAGAGTAGTGGGTCTGGTCTCACGGGCAGGCCCAGGTGACTCGCTTTTCAAGATTTGCACCATCTCTCACGGTCTCACCACCATCGGATTAAGTAGATGGCCTCCCAAAATCTGCCCCCATTCCTGAGGTGTAGCGAGGGAGAACAGTAGCGTCCACTCCTCACGCCAAATAGGCAAAGGCTGTCACCCACTTTGACACATCTGACATGGCATGAATCTCTACCAGAGCGGCAGGCGCCATCTTGAATTTCACTTACAGGCACCGCAGGGGCTCTCTCTCACCGGTCCATCAGCTTAAATTTCTCCCATGGTCAGTCGGATCCTGTCCTGTGAGGTGCATGCCACCCCAATACTCAGATGAGATGACTCCCCTTCTGCTTGGCTCACTCCTGCCGCACTTAGAAAGGGGGTGGTGACACAGTGTCACTATTTTCTGTTTGCTTTTAATGACATGTTAATGCATAATACTTATAGTCATTACTTACATATTCTCAATTATAACTTTATAGTTAGACTGATAATAATGATTGATTTTATATTAAGGACTTACCATAGTTAGAGGGTGCACTGTTCATGCTAAGTTAGCTGGAATTATTGTAGGCCTCAGTTGGAAGACTCCATATAAAATAAAATGATGTCTTTTTCCCCTGCTGTGCCTAATCTCTTTCTCGCTTCAGGCACCAAGAGTTACAATGTTCTTGTTAATTGAATTGTCATATGTAAAGGTCGTTGTTATAACATTTTATTGGCATGGACAGAGAATCTCAGAACCTGCGCGAGAAGGGAACTGGTGATGAAGAATCCTCCCTTGTGTGATATCTATGAAGGCCACGGTGATGGAATATCCTGCGTTGTATTAACCATGAGAAGTGCGACCAACACCAGACACTTCGTAAACGTTAGTTTTCATTGGATCCTGCCTTTGTGGGAACAGAAGGAGGAGTAGTATCTTTCTTCTAAATGTTATGCTGTAATTATGTGCTTTGATATAAGACAGAATTTCTTCTGTCCACCCTTGGAGGCGGACAAACCTTTCCAACTCTTGAGACCCAATGCTCCTTTTATTCTTGCTCATATATAGTTTCTCGCGTGAGTACATTTCTTATAACCCTGATTGGAACCCAGAGGCGGCCCCTCTGTTTGAGCGGAGGAGCGTTGCCCCACTAACCAAAATGCCCCCAAAAAGCTCAGAGATGAAAAATAAAATGGCAATAAAGTTAATTTATACCATTTTATTTTTCATCCTCCCCGTCCCCATCGAGTGTCAAGATGGAGCTGGGCTTGTTGTTTGGTAGCAGTGGAGAGGAGGGTGGGATGCCTGTGCAGTTTTCAAAATGCGTATGTCCCTTTGGCCGGCCGTCTTGCAACAGCCAGCCAGACATGCACACTTTGAAAATGCAGGGCTCCAGTGTCCTCGAGAGCGGAGCGAGAGGCCGCTCCCTCCAATCCTGCAGCATGAGAGCAGCGCCAGGATTGGTTAGGGGAGTTGTTGAGGGTCCTGCGCTGGAGGAGAAAACAAGAAGATGAACTGGAGCGCAAAGGACGTTCGTGCAGGTAAGAGGTTTTTTTTTTTTAGTTAATGTGTCCCCTACCCATTTGCTCACCCCACCACTCTCTAGTGGTGCCAGCTGCAACTGTTGGAACCTTCATTGGGTTCTAATGCGGTACTATATTTGCAGACACCTGCTGCTTATGAATCCCCCAACTTTGGGGTCGATTCCGATCCCGGTCGGAGGCGCACCTAACACCATTCGCCCGGGAAAAAAACCAGGCGAATGCGTGTTTCCCGACCGATTTGTACATACGTCCGAACGAGCAAGTACGATGCGCATAACTGCCCAGATCCCGACCCAGTCGCACTCACCCAATCCAGCTCCTGTTCTCCGACCAAGCCTGATCCGGAAACGCAGAATCGAGTCGCACGGAAGCCAAAATGCAGCCCCGTCCGGCCAGACTAGTACGATGCGCACTCCGTACGCGCCGAACCCGTCGCTACGCACGGCACGTCAAAGCATCCGGGAGAGGCGCACATAAGCTCCGATTCGCGCCACACTACGATCCACGGCTACGAGACGAACACGCCAGCCACGAGTACGAGTCCAAGCAACCAGAAAGCCGAACGAGACGAACCAACCATGAATCCAATCGCGCAGATCCTACCAATACTCTACATCTATTACCGGAACTGGTACGGACGCGTTCGGCGCAGAAGGTAAGTCAGACACCCACCACACAAACAAACCACACGTACCCGACAGACAACACACACACATAGGGATGCAGAAATCACTTACACCAGCAACAGCAGCACCATAGGGGCGGGATGGCTATCACCAATGCCATATACACACATAGGGGCCTGGATGCCAACCACTAACACCACCTCTACCCATGGGGGGCTGGATGCCTACCACTACCACCCCTACTAATGGGGGGCTGGATACCTGTCACTACTACCACCCCTACCCATGGGGGGCTGGATGCCTACCACTACTACCACCCCTACCCATGGCGGGCTGGATGCCTACCACTACCACCACCCCTACCCATGGGGGGCTGGATGCCTACCACTACTACCACCCCTACCCATGGGGGGCTGGATGCCTGTCACTACTACCACCCCTACCCATGGGGGGGCTGGATGCCTACCACTACTACCACCCCTACCCATGGGGGGCTGTATGCCTACCACTACTACCACCCCTACCCATGGGGGGCTGGATGCCTACCACTACCACCACCCCTACCCATGGGGGGCTGGATGCCTACCACTACCACCACCCCTACCCATGGGGGGCTGGATGCCTACCACTACTACCACCCCTACCCATGGGGGGCTGGATGCCTGTCACTACTACCACCCCTACCCATGGGGGGGCTGGATGCCTACCACTACTACCACCCCTACCCATGGGGGACTAGATGCCTACCACTACTACCACCCCTACCCATGGGGGACTGGATGCCTACCACTACTACCACCCCTACCCATGGGGGACTGGATGCCTACCACTACTACCACCCCTACCCATGGGGGGCTGGATGCCCACCACTACCACCACTACTAATGGGGGGCTGGATACCTGTCACTACCACCACACCTACCCATGGGGGGCTGGATGCCTACCACTACTACCACCCCTACTCAGGGGGGGCTACTTGCCTGTCACCACTACCACCCCTACCCATGGGGGACTAGATGCCTGTCACTACTACCACCCCTACCCATGGGGGGCTGGATGCCTACCACTACTACCACCCCTACCCATGGGGGGCTGGATGCCCACCACTACCACCCCTACTAATGGGGGGCTGGATACCTGTCACTACCACCACCCCTACCCATGGGGGACTGGATGCCTGTCACTACTACCACCCCTACTCAGGGGGGGCTGGATGCCTGTCACTACTACCAACCCTACCCATGGGGGACTAGATGCCTACCACTACTACCACCCCTACCCATGGGGGACTGGATGCCTACCACTACTACCACCCCTACCCATGGGGGACTAGATGCCTACCACTCCTAGCACCCCTACTCAGGGGGGGCTGGATGCCTGTCACTACTACCACCCCTACCCATGGGGGACTAGATGCCTACCACTACTACCATCCCTACCCAGGGGGGGCTGGATGCCTGTCACTACTACCACCCCTACACATGGGGGGGCTGGATGCCTACCACTACTACCACCCTTACCCATGGGGGGCTGGATGCCCACCACTACCACCCCTACTAATGGGGGGCTGGATACCTGTCACTACCACCACCCCTACCCAGGGGGGCTGGATGCCTACCACTACTACCACCCCTACTCAGGGGGGGCTGGATGCCTGTCACTACTACCACCCCTACCCATGGGGGACTAGATGCCTACCACTACTACCACCCCTACCCATGGGGGGGCTGGATGCCTGTCACTACTACCACCCCTTCCCATGGGGGGGCTGCATGCCTACCACTACTACCACCCCTACCCATGGGGGCTGGATGCCCACCACTACCACCCCTACTAATGGGGGCTGGATACCTGTCACTACCACCACCCCTACCCAGGGGGGCTGGATGCCTACCACTACTACCACCCCTACTCAGGGGGGGCTGGATGCCTGTCACTACTACCACCCCTACCCATGGGGGACTAGATGCCTACCACTACTACCACCCCTACCCATGGGGGACTGGATGCCTACCACTACTACCACCCCTACCCATGGGGGGCTTGATGCCCACCACTACCACCCCTACTGATGGGGGGCTGGATACCTGTCACTACCACCACCCCTACCCATGGGGGGCTGGATGCCTACCACTACTACCACCCCTACTCAGGGGGGGCTGGATGCCTGTCACCACTACCACCCCTACCCATGGGGGACTAGATGCCTACCACTACTACCACCCCTACCCAGGGGGGGCTGGATGCCTGTCACTACTACCACCCCTTCCCATGGGGGACTGGATGCCTACCACTACTACCACCCCTACCCATGGGGGGATGGATGCCTGTCACTACTACCACCCCTACCCATGGGGGACTGGATGCCTACCACTACTACCACCCCTACCCATGGGGGGCTGGATGCTCACCACTACCACCCCTACTAATGGGGGGCTGGATACCTGTCACTACCACCACCCCTACCCATGGGGGGCTGGATGCCTACCACTACTACCACCCCTACTCAGGGGGGGCTGGATGCCTGTCACTACTACCACTCCTACCCATGGGGGACTGGATGCCTACCACTACTACCACCCCTACCCATGGGGGGCTGGATGCCCACCACTACCACCCCTACTAATGGGGGGCTGGATACCTGTCACTACCACCACCCCTACTCATAAGATGGGTAATGCATGACACAACCAGCATACTCCAACATAAGGAATGTAAGACAAAAACAGCCTCCCAACACCATGACGAGCATGTGTCACATGCCTACAACCCTGAACATGACATTGAACAAACAATGTGACCCCCTATCACATGTGTCACACATAAATGTGTGTGGCCTCCACAATGCAAGCAGACCATGACCACTGTGGCAATGGGGTCCAAGCCCCCATCAACACAGTGACCAAAAGGTAAGTGTGGGCACCATAGCTGAAGCACATTCTGAACATTGTGGCAATGGGGACTAAACCCCCATCATCACAGTGACCAAAAGGCAAGTGTGGGCTCCATAGCTGAATCACATTCTGAACATTGTGGCAATGGGGACTAAACCCCCATCATCACAGTGACCAAAAGGCAAGTGTGGGCTCCATAGCTGAAGCACATTCTGAACATTGTGGCAATGGGGTCTAAACCCCCATCATCACAGTGATCAAAAGGTAAGTGTTGACATTGAAAAAGCTGCAACTGCCAAACTGCATGGATGATTCCTGGTCACAGCACAACAAACACATCAGTGGCAAAGTCGTGGTTGTGTCCCATAGCAACATAGATTGGGTGAGGCAAACAGTGCAGTGCAAAGAAGACATACCTTTGGCCATGTGCAGACAAACATCACCCATGGGGGCTGACACTGTCAACATTCATCAATGACACAATGACAGAAGTGACCATCATAATGCAGACCCACATATTTGCACCAATGGGCACACAAATGGAGATATCCTGCGGAGACTGTAGATGTGAGGTGAACAGACACCATACCATGGCAGCAATGGGACACACAAACCATGATCATCGTGCTGACTGATGACCTAGGAGTCCCAGGGACAGCAGGGGGAACCCACCAAACAGCATACAGCCAATGGCACACTGAAGATATGCCAATGCAGTGGTGCAGATGCACAAACACAAACAGGCAGCCCCACACTGCACATCAAACACAACAGGTGAGGGGGGGTGTGCCAGTGTCCCCAGGCAACCACACAACACATGAGGAGGCCTGAATACCAATTACACAGATGTGCATACAGTGCCACACAAAAGTAACTCATGGATCCAAATCCCCTATGTGGGCAATCAGGCATTGTTAGATGAGAGGGAGCACAAATCACACATGTTACACAAGCATGTAGGAACAGCAACTAACACAGCAAGACACAGACACACCACAGCACTACCCCCAGGGTCCCCACAATGTGGTGATCCTGGGCTGCATGAGAATCCCACTGTGATGACAAAGCTAGATGTTGTTCACACTCTGAACCACAGTCATGTGTCCTGAGCAACAAACTACCATCACACCTACACAAGCACAAATCAATCAGCACGGCCAGTCAGCCAAGGCCAACATGGAGGCAGGGGCATAGCCGGCCAACAACTCTCATCTGCACACACTCAACACCACACACCTCGACCTCCAACAATGTGCAGCAGTGAAGCTCACATGCACTGGTGACATTGCACATGCACCCATGACAATCCCAGGGGTGGCGGTGGCAACTAAGGTGCAGAAACCCATCACACACGGCCAGTCAACAAGACTCCTGAATGTCTGACACACTGCACAGTACGCTGTACATGGACATGACGGCAATACCACACCAACCAATGGGATCCCGGCCACAGTCACACACCAATGAAGAAGCCAAGGTCACCCACAAAGAACACACATAGACAACTTCCAACATTGCAGCCCTGACCCTGAGGAGTGCCAGCAGTCACACACACAACGTGTCACAATCACTGAAAGATAACACAAACTGGAAATTACATGACAGGTGTAAACAACAAGTGCCAAGGGGAATCCTGACTGTGTCCCATCTGCGTTTGCCCACAAACTCAGCCCTGACAGCAAACACACCTATGGGTGACACCCTGATGACCAGTAATGTGCCATGCACCCACATCCCAGAGAACCCAGGGAGAAGACTTTTGGGGAACGTAGGTCAACTCAGCAAGCATCACAAACAGGAAAATCACTAGGGATCCCAGCATGCCCAGCAACATGGAAGTGAACACACACAGACATGCTCACACAACACACACCTTGGGCTCAGGCAATGTCACAGAATTACACACTGCCATGAGGGGACCCCACTCCTGTGTGAGGAAAGCTGGCCCATACGTTGCCTCAGTAGGGCTCCATCATGTCAACAGAACACTTGGTCACACAGTCAACAATTAGCACCAAATGAAGGCTCCCGTCATATCAGCCTGGTCATGGGACTGTCACCGAAATCATCAGCACAGATCCAACACACATGTATAGCAAGTTGCACTGATAACACAGATGAGTCCTTCCCCATTGATGCCCAAACTTGCATGTCCAGTGGAGATGGCCACACGGTCAGGGAAGTAGACTAATTGAACAATGGCAAGCACAACAGATGTGCAGGGCTGTAAGCCACAGATGTTATATTGCCAATAAAACCTCGGAATTCCCATTGCCAAATCTTGGAAACATGACACCCTCATATGCTGCAAAGGATGACATGGATACACTACAGGATAGGACACATTCCCCCTGGACCACATGGGGTCCTGCACAGTAACACTTCATTTTCATGAGACCAAAAATCAGCATCACTGCAGCAAGGGCACAGTTAGCATCATCAACAACATGTACATCAGAAGCAAAACAACTAGAGAACAGAAAGTTGCTTTATTCAGCATTTGGGTGAGAGAAGTGAAAGAAAATATATAACAAAGGCCAATGGCCAGTCCATAACATAAGTCCAAACAGGGTGACAGTGCCAGATGTCACCCTTCGCATGCCTGCACTGCTACACAGCAGGGACAATCCCCTCTGAGGGGCATACGGGGGGCAGGCCAGGCACCGCAGGGACAGGATCAGGGCTCACCAGAAGGAGGCAGGGAAGGGGTGGTGGGTGCTGGAGAGTCACTGACAACTACAGTGGAGGCGTCTGACATGGTGTGTGCCGGCACAACTGGGGGCTATGACTCAGATGGTGTGGGTGCTGGCACAACTGCAGTGGGCTGGGCAGATGGAGTGGACAGGTTCCCCACTGCAGTGCCCAAGTCAGACGGGGTGGTAGTGGACTTCACTGCAGTGCCTATCTCCAGGGGAGGAGAATGGGGTTCAGGTAGGCAGGACAGAGGGGGTGGACACCGTCTCCACACCAGTGGCACAGACATGCGCAGCGGGGGGTGTGGTGCTGGAAGAGCAAGTGGCAGGGGGAGAAGGCCGGATCATTTTGGGGATGGTGTATCTGTGGGTGGGGGAACCTGGGGCTGGGTGTGGTGGGGCACCTGTGGAGTGGGGGCCTGAGGGATGGAGGAAGGAGACTTGGTGGTTGAGCTGCAGGGCGGCGGCGGGGTCTTGCTCTTCCGGGTCCGGGGGACTTGCGGATGGGCGCCTCAGTCTGTCTGCACCTGGGGGAGGGTGTCCGGGGGCGAGGGGCACTCCCTCTGTGTGGGTGGACTTCCTCTTCCCCCTGTATGCTGGATCAGCTGGATTGGAGGGGAAGAGGCCGAGGTCACAGAGGAAGAGCCGCTGTGTAGGTGGGGTTGCAGGTGAGGTAAGGGAAGGGGCCTTGGAGGGAGTGGTTTCGGAGGACTGCGGAGTGACTGTGGATGCGTGTGTGTGTGCCTGGGCCCCATCCCCTGTGAGTGTGGTTTCAGTCCCCTGACTGTGCGTGCGTGTGTGTCTGGACTTTGGCGTGTGTGTCTGTGTGCTGCTTGTGTCTGTGCTGGTGTGTGCCTGTGCCGGTGTGTGTGCTTGGGACAGGTAGGGTGCTGGGGAGTGTGGATGGGGCAGAGGTAGGAGGTGTGAGGGACTGTTGGAGGAGGGACACTGCTGCCATCAGGGAGGAGTCCATGGACCTATTGCTCCTCTGTAGGGCAGACATGCCCGATGAGATGCCCTCCATGAACGACACCAGCTGAGTCAACAGAGTGGTGTGGGCATGGAGGACACTCAGCATTGCTGTCTGCCCTACATGGAGCTGGCGAAGGAGGTACACAGACTCCTTACTCAGGGCAGCAGGGGACACAGGGGCAGGGGGTGCGGTGCCTGGCACGAAGGAGACATGCTCCCGAACACGGGAGCCTCCACGGACCTCTGGAATGGGAGCCGATGGGAGGGCGGTGGTGGTGGTGGTGGTGGCGGGGACAGCAACACTAGCTGGGGTGTGGTGGCTGCTGACACCCGCCTCCACAAGGGAGTCATCCTCTGAGCTGCTGTGGTCCTCAGCTGAGGTGGATGCTGCTGAGGACTCCTCGGTGTGGCTCCCCTCGCCCTCCGTGCCACTGGGTCCCTCCGACCACTCCTCGGCTGCTGACCCAGTCTGGCTCTGCGGCTCCTCCTGGTCCGTGGAGCTGTCCCCTCCTGTGGCCGTGGATGTATCTGCAAACAATAGGGAAACAGACAAACATCAGTCACCTGCACCGACCGCACACACCACAGTAAGTACAGCACATTACAGACCAAGCCCTGGCATCTTTAGTTGAACACTGCCAAAAGTGCCCAAACAGAGTAGGAGAAGCCAATTGACAGTCTGATGGTCAACCATGGCACTCACATCCCTCCTGGCCTTGCACCCATCTGTCTGGTGTCTGTGGGATGGCAATACCCCAGTGTGGACACATGCACCACCTACACAGTAGTTGGACAGTGCAGAGAACATGGTGAAGTATGTGAACATGCACACATCACAACTCTTGCCACTGAGTCAGTACAGATGTCCGGATAAAGGGATGGCCAGAGTCAATTTTGAAATGCATGTAATGCATACCAGCACCAGACACCATGATGCACCCATGTCCTGATAGTCATTGCCACAATGGGGTGCATGTAGCACATGTCACTCCCCTGCAGGATCACTCATTGGAAGTTTCATGCCATGGCACAGGCATGCCTGCTAAGTCATACATCACTGTCTCCAGTCACATGGAAAGGGCAGCCAGACAACAGCAGTCTGCACTGTGTCACAATCCTAGGTCATGGGGAATGCAAGTCCTGGAGCAGAACAAGTGCACATGTCCATCCCCCACACACTACATCATCTGAACTCTTATTTGTCCACGTCATACCAATTGGACATATGGGAGACCTGTATCACAACCCTCAGAACCTGAGCACCTCACAATCTGCTGTGAATGGGAAACAGCTGCCTGAACTTCACAGTCGCATACCCCAGTCTGCACGGTCAAGTGATCAAACACCTATGTGTCACACAGGTATCGTCTCCTATGGTCACATCTCCGGTGGCATGCTGAGCCCCAACCGAGAAACACCCCAGTAGTCCTGACAACGAAGCCACAGCACAATGACACAGAGGCAGACACCTGAGGGGACATATCACTGAGCACAACGTGTCAGCTGATACACGGCAGTGGGAGTACAGAGTGTATTGTATGGCCTGGAGTAGGCATGACTGTCCTGCCCCACGTGAATGAGGGATGAGCCCTGGACAGTAGGCAGGTGGCTAAGTATGTGTGACACACTTGATATACATACTCCTGAGGCCCAAACATTGTTCCCACACGCAGCATGGGTGTGTGCCAAATACCCCAGGCACATGTGGTGGATCAGCTCAGCAATTGGACCACATATCAAAGTAACACGCAGATTACATGTCAGAACACAGGCATTGTGTAAGCAATGGACCCACCCATGATGCCCACCACAGAGTTAGGGGAACAAATGCTGTCCCCCACCTTGAGCTAAGCAAAATGCAAGGACACAGTACCCAAGTGACACAATTCCCTGACTGTAAGGGCCACACCTGGGTATCAGATGGGGAGTGGGCACATGACTGATGTACTGTGGAAGTTTAACCAGCCCAGAGGAGGGCACATAGCATGGCAGACAAAGTTCACAATGCAGTCATGGACTCACCCCCTCCTTGCTGCTGTCTGGCCTTCAGCTGCCCATCCAGATCAGGGAAGACCACCGCCAGGATTCTGAGCATGTGGGGGGTCAGGGTCCGGTGTCCGCCCCTCCTGCGAGGAGGCAACAGCTTCAGCTGGACCCGTGCGATCCTCCGGGTCCAGCCCCGAAGGTCCTGCCACCTCTTCTGGCAGTTGCGGATCCGGCGCTTGTAGTCCCCCACGGATCTCACTGCCCGGACGATGGTCAGCCATATCTTCTGCTTCTGGTGGGCATCAACCTGTGAGGATGACAAAGTGAAAAGCCCATTACTACACATGCAACATTTCCGTGCATCACACATTTGGATATACATGTCAAAATCACAGGGGCACATGATGTACACAGGCAGTGCAATGATGGCTATGAACAGTTTGCCAGCAGTTACTACATGGTATCATTGCCTGGGAAGTAAAACCTCGTTTAAATGCACTGTTACTGCACAATACCTGTTCAGTGCATGTAACTACACACTATGGGGGGTGACAACTACTGAGTGAGCCTGCTAGCCAGTGGCGTGCACACTGTAGGTCTTGCTAGTCAGACAACATGCACATTTAGTCAGGCAGTGGACAGCACACTCACCTGCTCCCCTGGTTTCCCATACAGCTTGCTGTACTGTGGAAGGAGGCTGTCCAGCAGGGCCTGGTTCTCCTCAGTGCTGAAGGCTGGGGCTCTCTACACAGTACGTGCCATTGCAGGATCCAGAGGATGCAGATACAGCAGCAGTGTTGGTGGCAGATGTCGTCCTGGAGCATATAGTGCAGGCAAGTGAGCTCTCAGGGGAACAGCCAACATTATATGTGTGCTGCTGAGGCAGATACTGTCCCATGTGTCCAAAGTGATAGTTCCAAGTCGTTTGCATCTTCTGAATCTGGCCAATCCATGGATTTGCACCACTTACACACGCCCACAGCATCCTTCAAAAGTTCAACTTCATGACACCCATGAATTTGCAACATTGTTGTGGGTGGCCAACTGAATTTACAGCATCAGACTCGATGGTTTGAAAACGCGTCCGTTGCCATGCCAGGCCATAGCCAATGCGTGCGCACCGATCGGTCCATTGCTGTACAACGCGTATTGCGGATACAATGCGTACCCGCTCACATTGTATGCAATGGCCAATGCGTGCGCACCGATCGGTCCATTGCTGTACAACGCGTACCCGCTCACATTGTATGCAATGGCCAATGCGTGCGCACCGATCGGTCCATTGCTGTACAACGCGTATTGCGGATACAACGCGTACCCGCTCACATTGTATGCAATGGCCAATGCGTGCGCACCGATCGGTCCATTGCTGTACAACGCGTACCCGCTCACATTGTATGCAATGGCCAATGCGTGCGCACCGATCGGTCCATTGCTGTACAACGCATATTGCGGATACAACGCGTACCCGCTCACATTGTATGCAATGGCCAATGCGTGCGCACCGATCGGTCCATTGCTGTACAACGCGTATTGCGGATACAACGCGTACCCGCTCACATTGTATGCAATGGCCAATGCGTGCGCACCGATCGGTCCATTGCTGTACAACGCGTATTGCGGTTACAACGCTGTACCCGCTCACATTGTATGCAATGGCCAATGCGTGCGCACCGATCGGTCCATTGCTGTACAACGCGTATTGCGGATACAACGCGTACCCGCTCACATTGTATGCAATGGCCAATGCGTGCGCACCGATCGGTCCATTGCTGTACAACGCGTATTGCGGATACAACGTGTACTTGCTCACATTGTATGCAATGGCCAATGCGTGCGCACCGATCGGTCCATTGCTGTACAACGCGTATTGCGGATACAACGCGTACTCGCTCACATTGTATACAATGGCCAATGCGTGCACACCGATCGGTCCATTGCTGTACAACGCGTACCCGCTCACATCGTATGCAATGGCCAATGCGTGCGCACCGATCGGTCCATTGCTGTACAACGCGTACCCGCTCACATCGTATGCAATGGCCAATGCGTGCGCACCGATCGGTCCATTGCTGTACAACGCGTCCCTGTACAAGTCACTGGCATATGTCACCATGCCTGTCACAGGTGAACGTATGCCAGCCACATTTACTTCCCAGGGAGTGAGGGGCACACCTACAACACCACAGCCTGTCCACACTGTATCCTAAGGCATGTTAGGCTGCATCACCTGTTCCGTGTATGGGGGTCAACATGTGGTTTTGTGGGTGGCACTTGGGGGCAGCCACTCCCAGGCTGTGCACGTGTTCATGGGGACAGTATCCTTGGTGTGTTGTGCACATGAACACTGTGGTGTGCAACTGTTCATTTCAGTGCATGTGGCATGTTCACATTTCACGATTGTGTATGTGTATGTCATGTCACATACCCCCTGAGTCCCATGTGGGACGGTATGTACGTCACAAGGTGACCCATTGCCAGAATTGTGATGGCCCTCCACAGTCTGTGTGCATGTTGTGTTTACAATGTCTCTGATTCCATGTGCACAATGGGAGACAGTCTCCACATCCACGTTGTTTGTGCATGGACTTTGATGTTGTGCGTGTGTGTGTCACAGACGGCCATGTCTGTCCTGCCGAGGCAACAGGGACCACTACCTGTGGGGGTCATGGTTGTTTAGCTGTGGTGTATTCTTGATGCACCATGTCATGCCAGTGTCCATGTGGCAATACAGGGTCCCTGGGTATCTACCTGTCGATGAGCTGTGATGCCTGGGGCACATCTGTCCTCACATGTCACTGTGGTGTGTGTTTGGAACGTGACAGCAGTGCATGGGTACTGTGAGACAGCCTAATGATATCCCATAGCACAACCTGGGACTTGTTGGGGACACATGTTGAACTGTGATGTTAGTTGTTAGCCATGTAGGTGACATACATGTCCTTACGGAACGGCACACGCATCATGTACTTGTGTCTCGTAATGATGTATCATGTGATATTGAGTCTGGTCTATGCCACATATGTGGGGTGACTGACAATCTTTCTTCCTACACCTATGCACTGCAGGGCACCAGCTGTCCATCGGCCATTCCCTGACCTTGCAACAGTGGTTGAACGGGACTGCATCCGACGGTACCGCTTCACCAGGCCACTGATTGAGGAATTGACGGTGCGGTTGGCCCCACATTTGCAACCTGGCCGGACATACCCTACAGCGCTGACCCCCAAGGTGAAGGTGATGGCAGCCCTACACTTCTTTGCCACCGGTACCTTTCAACACACTGTGGCGTCTGCTGGTGGGATGTCACAGACCATGTTCAGCCGTGTGCTACGCGATGTTTTGGAGGCTATGTTGAGATACCTGAACCAGTACATCTATTTCCCAAAACCTCAACAACTCACTGATGTCAAGAGTGACTTCTATGCCCTGGGGAGGATGCCGCATGTCATTGGCTCCATTGATGGGACACATGTGGCTTTGATACCACCACAGGCACATGAGCAGGCATACAGGAACCGCAAACATTACCATTCGGTCAATGCACTGGTGGTATGTCTTGCAGATATGAGCATCTCACACGTGTGTGCCCATTTCCCCGGTTCTGCACACGATGCCTACGTGATGAGGAGTAGTCGCATTCCGAGGATGATGTCACAGATGCGGAACCAGCGTACCTGGCTTGTTGGTGTGTACTGACTTTGTACCATTGTGTGTGTTCTGCAATGTAGTATTGCACCCTCTTTTCCAACTCAGCTAATGTGCAATTGTCCGTATGTAGTTGACTCCGGATACCCCAACATGCCGTGGTTGCTGATGCCCCTCAGGAACCCTGTGACACCAGCCCAGATGCGCTACAATGAGGCACATGGTCGGACCAGGAGAGTGATTGAGCGGACATTTGGTCTCCTGAAGAGCCGCTTCCGCTGCCTGGACAAGACAGGAGGGGCCCTCCCATATGCCCCAGCAAAGGTGTGCAAGATTGTCATCGTCTGCTGCATGCTACACAACCTGGCAGTGCGGAAGGAGTTGCCTCTCATCCTGGATGACGATGACCAACATCCGCCACCTGTGGAGGATCCTGGCCTGGACCACGATGCCAGTGATGATGATGATGAGGGTGATGTCCGCACACAGCTCATCACCAACTTCTTCAGCTGAATGTGAGTATCCGGAGATGTCATGTCAATGATGTGAGTTTGCGTGATATGTGTTGGTGGTGCTCTGGTGCTGTTTGAGTGTGTCCATGTGCTACATGACTGTATGCGTGCAGCGATGTGTCCTCACAGGTAGTCTGTACTCCCCAACAGTGTTGACATGCTAACTTGGTTCTGGGTGGGTATCTTGTGACATGTATTGGGCATGAGTATTGCAGTTCTGTCCTGTTCTTCAGTGCTTTTGACTGTGTGTCATTTCTGTCCTTCACAGGGTACTTTCAGGGTTGTTTGGTCAACTGTGATCCCCCGACACCGTGAATCAACTTCCAGGGTGGTAGCTGTCGTTTCCCTACAGGTGATGTGCGCCACACCCATGGACTTCCTTTCTTCTACACTTGTTGACTGTGTGCCCACTGCCAGGTGGGATTACCTTGCATCTGTAGTGGTTACAACATGTTGCAAATGTGTAATAAACCTGTGCTTCACTTTGTGTTGTGCGTTGTCTGTGGTCACACATCTGACTGACATTTGCTTACTGCACCAGTGGGCTAGTTAACACAGACTGTGAATAGGTGTTGTGTCTGTGCATTGCACCGTATTTCCTGGCAACATCAGTGTAGGCGATGAGTCAGATGGCCCTGGTGTGTATGTGTTGTGTAGCCCTGGTGGTGTGTCTCCCTCATATGTGTCACGTCGCCATGACTCACATGCCGGTGTTGTACTTGCTGTAGCAGTTAGCATGCACAGTGTCATTTCGCAGATCATCATCTCTATGACAGAAACAACGTTGGAATCACAACAGAGGCAAGTATGGTGTATTAGTGAGTTTATTGACATACATGTGTGAGTATAGTGCACAGGATGGTGGGTGCTGTACATTGTGATTGTAATCCAAAGTTCCTAGATGATTTGGAAGTCCTGGTAGCAGAAATGTCCAGAGTAAAGTCCCAGTCATCTGATACATTGGTCCAACTTGAACTCCCCATGTCATGTGGGAGAGTTGTGTTGCATTCGACAGGGTGAACAGTTTGCGCACAAAGGTGATTTCCAAGAACAGGTGTTGGCTTCCTGGGGGTTGTGCATGGCCATCGGCCTCTCAGTCGCCCTTCCTCGGACGACCCCTCTTCTTTGGGGGGGGGACCCTCAAGTGCAGGCTGCTGCGGTGCAGGGGACTCTCCACCAGAGTCATCCTCCCTCCCTGTGGCAGTTGCAGTTGTTGCAGCACCAGATGTTGTGGGCACACAGGGAGGTGTTGACATGTTGGTGCAAATCTGGCAGAGGCATTGTAATATGTCCCTATGCACCGCCGTCAGTTCTTGCAATGTGTCCCACTTGGACTCCATGCGGGACATGTGTGAGTCCAAGCGGGCATGATGGGCAGCCTGCTGCTGTTGAATATCCCTGAGGATCCCCACTACCTGGCTGAACTCACCACTGTCAGCCATCTTGCTAGTCTGGTATGCATCAGCTATGCGTACCAGTTGTGGGTCATCATGCAGTCCAGACCCCTCTGCAAGCAGCGACCTATGTCTACCACCCCTCCCACCACCCCTGGCGACACGTGCAGGACCTGCGGTGGCACGCACAGGTGACCCTGGGCCCCCTTGGGGGTTGTTGCTGGTGTTGGTGTCCGTAGCTCCACGTTGGGCCGGGGTCCGTGTGCTGTTGGTGGTGGTGATCCTTGGTCTGTCTGTGTCGGCAGGGGTGGTCTGTGTGTTGGCAGTTGTTGGAGGGGTGGATGCAGGGGGTGCAGCTGGTGGTCCTGCTGGTGCTGCATGATGACTCACTCCGGAGGTGCCAGGTAGGTCTTCGTCATCCGAGGTGGGCAGAGGCTGTTCCACACCAGTGAGCTCAGTGTCCCCCGGAGCCTGGGACAGGGACTCCTCCTCCTCTGCTGCTGTGTCCCCATCATCACCTGTGTTTGGAAGAGACACACAATGTATGTTATGTTTCTACAGGCATCAATGGTTCAAACACCTGACAGTTGTGACTGTACCTCTGGATGCGGGCCTGTACATTGCATTGTCCTAAGTTGTCACAGTCAGCTGTTGATATTGGTGTAGCGCATTGTCCTGACAACATGAAGCATTTCAATGTGGATGTTGAGGTGTGTGCATGGCCAGCATTGGTGGTATTTGGTTGACATCCGGACATCCTTCTCCCTCCAGCCCAGTTATCCCACCATGAAGCTTGCCACCCTTGCAGTGGGTGCAGGTTGACTCTCAGGATGTCAGTCAGTGGTGTCCTGCTGTTGGTTGGTGGCCAGTTCCCAGCATGGCCTTGTGCTCCCCACAACAGAGCACCAGTGTCAGACATCTTTGAAGTGGCTTTTGACTCCCTGTGAGGTGTGCATGCTTCAGTGTGAGCTTGCTGGGCCATGTGGGTAGGGGATGTTGAGCTGTGACTACCACTGCCATCATGCTATTGCCTCCACCCCCTTCCCAGCATGCCCATACTTCCTTCCTTTTGAGTGGACTTCACTGTGTGTGAGTGTGACAGCAATGGCAAGATGGCTGACAGTGGTGTCCTGCTGTTGGTTGGTGGCCAGTTCCCAGCATGGCCTTGTGCTCCCCACAACAGAGCACCAGTGTCAGACATCTTTGTTGGGGCTTTCCACTCCCTGTGAGGTGTGCATGCTTCAGTGTGAGCTTGCTGGGCCATGTGGGTGGGGGATGTTGAGCTGTGACTACCACTCCCATCATGCTATTGCCTCCACCCCCCTTCCCAGCATGCCCATACTTCCTTCCTTTTGAGTGGACTTCACTGTGTGTGAGTGTGACAGCAATGGCAAGATGGCTGACAGTGGTGTCCTGTTGTTTGTTGGTACCCAGTTCCCAGCATGGCCTTGTGCTCCCGACAGCTGAGGCCACTGTCAGACATCTTTGATGGGGCTTTTGACTCCCTGTGAGGTGTGCATGCTTCAGTGTGAGCTTGCTGGGCCATGTGGGTGGGGGATGTTGAGCTGTGACTACCACTGCCATCATGCTATTGCCTCCACCCCCCTTCCCAGCATGCCCATACTTCCTTCCTTTTGAGTGGATTTCACTGTGTGTGAGTGTGACAGCAATGGCAAGATGGCTGACAGTGGTGTCCTGCTGTTGGTTGGTGGCCAGTTACCAGCATGGCCTTGTGCTCCCCACAACAGAGCACCAGTGTCAGACATCTTTGATGGGGCTTTCCACTCCCTGTGAGGTGTGCATGCTTCAGTGTGAGCTTGCTGGGCCATGTGGGTGGGGGATGTTGAGCTGTGACTACCACTCCCATCATGCTATTGCCTCCACCCCCCTTCCCAGCATGCCCATACTTCCTTCCTTTTGAGTGGACTTCACTGTGTGTGAGTGTGACAGCAATGGCAAGATGGCTGACAGTGGTGTCCTGCTGTTGGTTGGTGGCCAGTTCCCAGCATGGCCTTGTGCTCCCCACAACAGAGCACCAGTGTCAGACATCTTTGATGGGGCTTTCCACTCCCTGTGAGGTGTGCATGCTTCAGTGTGAGCTTGCTGGGCCATGTGGGTGGGGGATGTTGAGCTGTGACTACCACTGCCATCATGCTATTGCCTCCACCCCCTTCCCAGCATGCCCATACTTCCTTCCTTTTGAGTGTACTTCACTGTGTGTGAGTGTGACAGCAATGGCAAGATGGCTGACAGTGGTGTCCTGCTGTTGGTTGGTGGCCAGTTCCCAGCATGGCCTTGTGCTCCCCACAACAGAGCACCAGTGTCAGACATCTTTGATGGGGCTTTCCACTCCCTGTGAGGTGTGCATGCTTCAGTGTGAGCTTGCTGGGCCATGTGGGTTGGGGATGTTGAGCTGTGACTACCACTCCCATCATGCTATTGCCTCCACCCCCTTCCCAGCATGCCCATACTTCCTTCCTTTTGAGTGGACTTCACTGTGTGTGAGTGTGACAGCAATGGCAAGATGGCTGACAGTGGTGTCCTGCTGTTGGTTGGTGGCCAGTTCCCAGCATGGCCTTGTTCTCCCCACAACAGAGCCCCAGTGTCAGACATCTTTGATGGGGCTTTCCACTCCCTGTGAGGTGTGCATGCTTCAGTGTGAGCTTGCTGGGCCATGTGGGTGGGGGATGTTGAGCTGTGACTACCACTGCCATCATGCTATTGCCTCCACCCCCCTTCCCAGCATGCCCATACTTCCTTCCTTTTGAGTGTACTTCACTGTGTGTGAGTGTGACAGCAATGGCAAGATGGCTGACAGTGGTGTCCTGCTGTTGGTTGGTGGCCAGTTCCCAGCATGGCCTTGTGCTCCCCACAACAGAGCACCAGTGTCAGACATCTTTGATGGGGCTTTCCACTCCCTGTGAGGTGTGCATGCTTCAGTGTGAGCTTGCTGGGCCATGTGGGTGGGGGATGTTGAGCTGTGACTACCACTCCCATCATGCTATTGCCTCCACCCCCTTCCCAGCATGCCCATACTTCCTTCCTTTTGAGTGGACTTCACTGTGTGTGAGTGTGACAGCAATGGCAAGATGGCTGACAGTGGTGTCCTGTTGTTTGTTGGTGCCCAGTTCCCAGCATGGCCTTGTGCTCCCCACAGCTGAGGCCACTGTCAGACATCTTTGATGGGGCTTTTGACTCCCTGTGAGGTGTGCATGCTTCAGTGTGAGCTTGCTGGGCCATGTGGGTGGGGGATGTTGAGCTGTGACTACCACTGCCATCATGCTATTGCCTCCACCCCCCTTCCCAGCATGCCCATACTTCCTTCCTTTTGAGTGGATTTCACTGTGTGTGAGTGTGACAGCAATGGCAAGATGGCTGACAGTGGTGTCCTGCTGTTGGTTGGTGGCCAGTTACCAGCATGGCCTTGTGCTCCCACAACAGAGCACCAGTGTCAGACATCTTTGATGGGGCTTTCCACTCCCTGTGAGGTGTGCATGCTTCAGTGTGAGCTTGCTGGGCCATGTGGGTGGGGGATGTTGAGCTGTGACTACCACTCCCATCATGCTATTGCCTCCACCCCCTTCCCAGCATGCCCATACTTCCTTCCTTTTGAGTGGACTTCACTGTGTGTGAGTGTGACAGCAATGGCAAGATGGCTGACAGTGGTGTCCTGCTGTTGGTTGGTGGCCAGTTCCCAGCATGGCCTTGTGCTCCCCACAACAGAGCACCAGTGTCAGACATCTTTGATGGGGCTTTCCACTCCCTGTGAGGTGTGCATGCTTCAGTGTGAGCTTGCTGGGCCATGTGGGTGGGGGATGTTGAGCTGTGACTACCACTGCCATCATGCTATTGCCTCCACCCCCCTTCCCAGCATGCCCATACTTCCTTCCTTTTGAGTGTACTTCACTGTATGTGAGTGTGACAGCAATGGCAAGATGGCTGACAGTGGTGTCCTGCTGTTGGTTTGTGGCCAGTTCCCAGCATGGCCTTGTGCTCCCCACAACAGAGCACCAGTGTCAGACATCTTTGATGGGGCTTTCCACTCCCTGTGAGGTGTGCATGCTTCAGTGTGAGCTTGCTGGGCCATGTGGGTGGGGGATGTTGAGCTGTTACTACCACTCCCATCATGCTATTGCCTCCACCCCCTTCCCAGCATGCCCATACTTCCTTCCTTTTGAGTGGACTTCACTGTGTGTGAGTGTGACAGCAATGGCAAGATGGCTGACAGTGGTGTCCTGCTGTTGGTTGGTGGCCAGTTCCCAGCATGGCCTTGTGCTCCCCACAACAGAGCACCAGTGTCAGACATCTTTGATGGGGCTTTCCACTCCCTGTGAGGTGTGCATGCTTCAGTGTGAGCTTGCTGGGCCATGTGGGTGGGGGATGTTGAGCTGTGACTACCACTGCCATCATGCTATTGCCTCCACCCCCTTCCCAGCATGCCCATACTTCCTTCCTTTTGAGTGTACTTCACTGTGTGTGAGTGTGACAGCAATGGCAAGATGGCTGACAGTGGTGTCCTGCTGTTGGTTGGTGGCCAGTTCCCAGCATGGCCTTGTGCTCCCCACAACAGAGCACCAGTGTCAGACATCTTTGATGGGGCTTTCCACTCCCTGTGAGGTGTGCATGCTTCAGTGTGAGCTTGCTGGGCCATGTGGGTGGGGGATGTTGAGCTGTGACTACCACTCCCATCATGCTATTGCCTCCACCCCCTTCCCAGCATGCCCATACTTCCTTCCTTTTGAGTGTACTTCACTGTGTGTGAGTGTGACAGCAATGGCAAGATGGCTGACAGTGGTGTCCTGCTGTTTGTTGGTGCCCAGTTCCCAGCATGGCCTTGTGCTCCCCACAGCTGAGGCCACTGTCAGACATCTTTGATGGGGCTTTTGACTCCCTGTGAGGTGTGCATGCTTCAGTGTGAGCTTGCTGGGCCATGTGGGTGGGGGATGTTGAGCTGTGACTACCACTGCCATCATGCTATTGCCTCCACCCCCCTTCCCAGCATGCCCATACTGCCTTCCTTTTGAGTGGACTTCTCTGTGTGTGAGTGTGACAGCAATGGCAAGATGGCTGACAGTGGTGTCCTGCTGTTGGTTGGTGGCCAGTTCCCAGCATGGCCTTGTGTTCCCCACAACAGAGCACCAGTGTCAGACATCTTTGATGGGGCTTTCCACTCCCTGTGAGGTGTGCATGCTTCAGTGCGAGCTTGCTGGGCCACGTGGGTGGGGGATGTTGAGCTGTGACTACCACTCCCATCATGCTATTGCCTCCACCCCTCTTCCCAGCATGCCCATACTTCCTTCCTTTTGAGTGGACTTCACTGTGTGTGAGTGTGACAGCAATGGCAAGATGGCTGACAGTGGTGTCCTGCTGTTTGTTGGTGCCCAGTTCCCAGCAGGGCCTTGTGCTCCCCACAGCAGTACCCAGTGTCAGCCATCTTGTCAGTTCTTTTCCACTCCCTGTGATGTGAGCATAGTTCAGAGTGGTGTTGATGGGCCAATTGTGAGGGTGACCAATATCTATCATGCTATTGCCTCCACCCCCCTTCCCAGCTTGCCCATACTTCCATCCTTCTGACTCTGCTTCCCTGTGGGGTAGTGTGCCTGTGCTGAATGGATGGCTGACAGTGTTGTCCTGGCGTTTGTTTGGCTACAAGTCCCATGTGTGTCACTGTGCTTCCCACAGCATAACCCAGGGTGGTGGTTCTTTGTGGGATAATTAATTTTAGTGTGAGGCAATGCATTTTCCCAGGTGAGTTGTGTGTAGTTTGTGTTAGGGGTGTGTGTGAGAAGAGCTGCTGGTAACTATGGTCAGAGCTGTCAGTCCTCCTTCCCATCCAGCCGGATATCCCACCATGGAACGTGCTTCCATTGCAGGGAGTGCAAGTTGTCTTTCAGGATGTCAGTCAATGGTGTCCTGCTGTTGGTTGGTGCCCAGTTCCCAGCAGGGCCTTGTGCTCCCCACAGCAGTAGCCAGTGTCAGCCATCTTGTCAGTTGTTTTCCACTCCCTGTGATGTGAGCATGGTTCAGAGTGGTGTTGATGGGCGTATTGTGAGGGTGGGCAATATCTGTGATTACAACTCCCATGATGCTATTGGCTACACTGACTTGACCAGCATACACAGAATTCCTTCCTTTCTGTGGGATTCCCTGTGTGGTGGTGTTCTAGTGGTGGCTACATATCTGACAGTGTTTGTTGGTTAGATTTGTGCCACTGCCTAGCTTTATTTGTTGTAGGGTTTGTACATGTCATGACACAGTTACATATCACTTTGAGATGGCATGTATTGTTTATCTGACTGACATACACATCTTGGGATGATTCTGGTTTTGTTGCTGTGGATTTGCTAAGGGTGCATGGTTTGACTATCCCCTTGACAGTGATGTGTGTATGTTGTCACATGATATTGTGTATATTGGTTGTGTACTCACCAGGCTCTGGGATGTTTGATAGTCCATATACGCTCACTGGTGGTAGGATGGCCCGCACCTTCTCCTCCCAGGGCCTGAGGTATACTGGTTTGGCAGGAGGGCCACTGCCGGTGTGTTGGCTCAAGATGTAATCCTTCTTCAGTAGGTCCCTGACCCTCCTGCGCATGTCATACCACCTGTTCTGGATGTCTTCCTTTGTGCGCAAACATGGTGATTGTGCGTTCACCCTGTCGACGATCCTCTCCCACATCTTGGTTTTCTGCAACATGGGGGTCTGTTGGACCAGTGTACCAAACAGCTGTGGCTCTACCCTGAGGATCTCATCTACCAGGACTTCCAATTCACTGTCTAGAAACTTTGGATTCTTCTTTGGGGGCATGGTGATGGGTGGTGGTGGTGAGTGATGTGGGTGTTGGTGTGCAAGTGAGGGTGTGTGAGTGTGTGTTTTGCTGGGTGTATGTGAGGGTGCTATTTGTTGAGGTGCTGATGGTGTGTGGCTTGTGTGATGGATGAGCTGTGAGTGTGTGTGTGTGTGTGGTTGCTGTCTGTTGGTGTTGTGTGCTGGCAGGTAATTTGAATTTGCAAAGGATCATGGTAGGGATTTGTGTCCTTTATATGGGTGGAGTTGTGGGTGTGTCTTTGTTCCCTGTTTCCCCCCCCCCCCAGTATTTATTGGCTGTGTATTTGCTTGTTTGGCCTTTTTTTGTGTTTTTCCCTTTGTACTTTTTGTGCATGTAGGAGACGTTCTTCTGACCGAGTCGGACCCTGCAGTTGTCTCGTGCGAGCTTCTCCGAGTCGTTCACGCTGTGTTTGTGCTGTTTCATGTGCGGCGTACGCGTCGGTCACGGGGTATTGGGTTGCTTCGGCTCGCTGTTTAGTATGCGTGTCGTTCGTACGGCTTGTACTCCGTGCGACTCGGTCGGGTTTTCCACGCGTTGCATCGTACTGCGCGGGTCGGACTTCGCGGGTACGTTTCGTTCGGGTTCATTCCGGGTGCGTGTCGGTCAGTTCGATTCGCGTGGTTTTCCGGCCGGATAGCTTTTTTCCGCGCGGTTCGGTCGTTCGGCTTGTGTTCCGTACGAGTCGGTCGGATTTTGCACGCGTTTTATCGTACTTGGCGGGTCGGGCTGGACCAGTACGTGTCGGTCGTAATAGATTCCCGATCCGAGTCGGTCGGTACGTTTTCCGGCCCGAATCAGAATCGGCCCCTTTGTGTGCAACTTTAGCTTAGCATTAGAAAGTTTCAGCCAGAGGGAACAGAACTATTATCATTTGCCTAGTGTACCTTTAAATAACTTGTCTTCGCATTTGCCTTTTGACTTGAATGGGCCATATTCACTATGCTCTATTCAGGTGATTACTGATTTATGACTAACTTGATTAGATTGAAATTGTAACTTTACTAAAGTATCGATAAGCCGTTATGATTTGCAAATGTACTCCTCTCTGTTGTTACTGTGGGACACAATATGCTTCACTGTCAGTGATAAGTTGTTATATTTGATGCCTTATGTCTGAGTTCGAGAAAAAGACCCATCCAGGTAGGTATAGTGGAGTTTAGGCTGCGCCGAATGTGCACAGTGCATATGCCATACTTCCATCCCGCTATCATGGGAAATATGCCTGGCATTCGGAGCTGAGCGAAGACGCAGCGGCATGAGCCCTTGTCGTGGCCACGCCCTCAGATTGGCAGGATTTAAGTAGTTTCGATGAGGTTTAACATTATCAAAACGTTTCTTCTCCAGGTTTATGTGGCACACAAATAATCAATGTGCAATGAATTGTAATTGCATTTATATAGTGCTTACTACCCTGACGAGGCGTCGAAGCGCTTTTCGGCAAGTAGCACGCTACTCCGGAAACCAAAAATGAATAGTGGTGAATTAGCATAGGGAAATATGAAATTTATTTGAGCGGTGGGCATGTGAGTTTGTTATTTGGATTGATGGTAACATTATTGAAGAGAATCAGCCCATGTAACATTTTATTGATCAATTTAAAAACACTGCCCCTTCATCTTAGGAGGTACATAAAATTGCAGTGCTCAATAATAAAGAAATCATTCCTGGGAATTATTCAATGCATAACATAGCTTTTATTGGTCCATTTTTTTTAAACAAAGTTTACAATATAGTTCCTAGTTTTTCCAATTATTTTAAAGTGATGATATCTGAATTTTTCACATTAGGATTCACATTTTCTTGCCTCTTCTAAGTTCACACCAAAATGAATAACACTTGATAATACATTTGCATTTGTTCTATCCTCATCTAAATTTAAAGCCACATTTTATCCAGAGATTCATTTTATTTGCTTTCTAATTTTCACTTCATTTAAGAAACAGTAAATAAAAGCAAGAAGCTATAAAACTTTACTTTCCAATCATACATGCTCAGTAAGCACCACTTCTTACAGCAGGTGTCCATCACGGGGACTGTACTGTAATGTTTACAGGGTAACTAACACCTGGTTCCTCAAGAAAAGCATTTGCCTCTAAGTGGTATGTGATGCAATTTCTGGTTTATCAATAGATACCAAACCAGAGTAATTGGGCATACATATGGCCTGACACACACTGGACACCAAACTATTGCCACCTAGTGGTCTTTCATCATATTTACCCAATGGGAGGCACAGGGTCAGAATGGGGCACCCTTAGTGTGAGCAGTAACACACACGAAGATAACGGGTCTGAGGAAAAAAGGGGTGACGGGAGAGAGTGACGGGAGCTGTCCTGATAGCAAAACGGCTCAGCAAGTGCCTGCAATGTGCAAGGACCCGCTAGAGCTTTGGGTTTCTATATCGAAAGGATACAACAGATTAGAATCACCTCCTCAAGGCCCAAAACTCAAAATTAGTGCTTTTTTTTAAAGATCGTTTTTATTAGCATCAGTTTTGCCTACGACAGACATCATGCTAAATTTACATCATGGTGTTATTCATAGCCATTTCGCTGTTTGTGTCCCCTCCATCATTTCATTGGATAGGATCGCTGATGTGGGGAGGCACCTGTGCAAAGAGCATGTGTCCATGAGAGATGGTCTGTGGCCTGTACTGAAGTTCGGGCATGAGCTCTCAACGCCAGCCCTATAGGTGTCGTGTTGCTATTCTGAATAAACAATCTGAACTCTTCAAACTAGGGGATGAACAGGGGTACACTGTGTCTATAATGTCTTCGCTTGTTAGGGGCCAGCAGGTTAATACATCCTGACTGCGCATCTGATAGCTCGGCGCTGAGAAGGGGGGGTGAGGGCATCAGACCGGGGGTAACACATGGGCCATACGCCCTGGTGCACTGTCCCCGGCTTATTAGGGGTCTATTCTCCGGAGGACCCACCATGGTCAACCGCAGTGTGGGCATGCGCTGTGGGGGAGCGGGTGCTCTGGACAACGGCTCGTCTGTTGCTTCTTGTTTGAAGGAGTGTAATAGGATGGCCCAGGCCATGGATATGGGGTGCTTGTGGATACCCTTCAGCTCTTCAGAACGAAGCACCTCTTCTTCTGCGGCCCCCCATTTGTTGACTGCCCCTCGCCAGGCCGCCAGCGGAGGTCCCCCCGGTGCCCTCCAATGCATTGCTATGCATCGTTTAGCTAGAAGCAGCGCCAAGGATGCAAAACGCGCCTCTACTTTCAGAGATTTGCAGCGCTTGTGTATACCCAGTGAGCAGGCCTCCCAGGTGTGTATGTCAGTAAGTCCCGTGACTGTGAGGAGGGTGGCGTGGACTACGGCCCAATAGGCGCGAAGCGCTGGGCAATCCCAGAACATGTGGAGAAAGGATGCGGCGGGCACTGGGCATCTGGGGCATGTAAAGGGCATGTCTGGGTAATACTGTTGGAGCTTCTCGGGCGTGAGGTAGGCACGGTGTAGTATGTGCAGTTGTATGCTTTTAAACCGATAGTTGCGGGACACTTTTTTGGGGAACTCTAATGCGCGGTCCCACTCCCTGTCATGCAGTTGCCTTTGAAACTCAGCTTCCCATTTCTCCCGTAGGGGCGCGAGGGTGATTGGTTTTAGTGCCTGCACCGCTTTGTATAGCCAGGTGACCAGATGTCGCCCCGGGCCCATCTGTAGTACTGCGTGTATCACCGGGTGTGTGGGGGGCTCGGTGTCTATTGCATGCCACATTCTACGACAGTCTCTTAGCAGTTGTTGATGTAAAAGAAATTGGCCCCTGGGGATCGCCATACTCGCCACCAACTCCGCGAATGTCTGCAATTGCCCATTCTCATATAGACTGCCTACCTCTGTGACCCCGTGTGTCGTCCAGTTGCGGAGCACCCTCTCAGTGTAGTGTGCCCGGCCTCTTGGGAACCCCACTAATGGCAGGACGGGGGAGTACAAGGGTGCTTCGCGGTCCAGCCGGTGTATGCGCGTCAGACATGTTCGTGCCACCGTCATCTGAAGGGGCCGGTCACGTAGTGGCTCTGCCCCAGGAAGCAGCATGCGAAGTACGGTTGGGGTGGGAGTGGGCCCAGTATCTGTGACTGTCTCCCCCAGCGCGCGGCCCGCCGTCCATCTCGAGACCCACTGGAGCTGGGCTGCGAGGAAATAAGCCTCAAACAAGGGAGCACCCAGTCCCCCCTGAGTGATGGGCAGCTGGAGTTTAGCGAGGGCAATTCTCCTACGGCCCGAGCCCCATATAAGAGTACCGAGGAGGGTGTCGAGCTCGCGGAAGAAGGAACGCGGAGGGATCACCGGAAGGTTGGCAAAATAGTAGAGCAATTGCGGAACCACTATCATTTTGGCCACTGCGACTTTGCCGCTGACCGCAAGGGGGAGATCCTTCCAAAAATGCACGGAAGATCTGATACCAGCCATTACCCTATGATAATTCCCTTCATATAGGTCTGGTGGTGTGTGGTATAAGCGAACCCCTAGGTACCGCACTGCTTGGGGGCTCCAGGAGACTTCGATGCCTCCTAGCTGCAGCGGCCAGGGAGGAAGAGCGTCAACGAGAAGATATACCGTTGACTTAGACCAGTTCACTTTGAGACCCGCCACTGCCTCGAATTCCTGCAGCGCGTTAAGAATGGGGGTGAGATCGGATGTGACATCGCGGAGATATATGAGCACGTCATCCGCGTACAGCGATACTGCATGAGTGGTGTCCGCGATGGGAATACCCCAGCGCCCGGTCTCCTTACGGAGACGGACGGCCAACGGCTCCATCGCCATGGCGAAGAGCAATGGAGAGAGCGGGCAGCCCTGGCGTGTGCCCTGGAGTATTGGGAACGACGGCAATATGAGGGGCCCGAGTCTCACCCTAGAGAGCGGTGTGGAGTAGATAAGCTTTGTGTAGGCGAGTAGGCGAGGCCCCACTCCCATCCGACGCAGAACTTGAAAGAGGTAGGGCCATAATAGAGTGTCAAAGGCCTCTTCCAGGTCCAGGACCAGGCACGCCACCCGAGGAAAGCGGTCCCGGATCTGGTCCTGAACGTGAAAGAGGCGCCAAATGTTGTAGGAGGTATTCCGGCCCGGAACGAACCCACATTGATCCGGATGGATCAATTTCGGGAGGGCTGTGGCATACCTGTCCGCTAGTATCTTCCCGTAGATTTTGTAATCAGCCGGTAGGAGAGCGATGGGCCGATACGAACCCATTTGCAGCGGGTCTCTGTCCGGCTTGAGGAGGGAGACTATTACCGATTCGCGCATGGATTGTGGCAGCTGACCCTCGTCCAGTGCTGCTTGAAACTGCAGCACCAATTGTGGGACCAACTGCGTTGCAAATGTGTGGTAAAATTCCAGTGGGAGGCCATCCAGCCCAGGGGCTTTACAGGTAGCCAACGCTTGAAGCGCCTGTTTGACCTCAACTGCGGATATAGGCTCATCCAGGTCGGCTCTGTCATTCCGCGCTATGCGGGTCAACGGGTATTTGGTCAGGAATCGGGCGAGTCGCTCCCTGTCCACTGAGGCCGGAGCTGTGTATAACCTTGTGTAATGCTGTTGAAATGCATCTAGGATGGAGGCCTGTGTGTGTAGTAGGGTGCCTCCCTCGACGCGGACCGCTGTTATCGGTGGAAGGGTCGTGTCCTGTTTCACCAACCACGCCAGCAGTGCGCCCGCTCTATCCCCTTCCTTATGTACCCGCGCCGCGTATGCTCTAAAATTATAGCGACGTAGCTCAGCTAGTGCCTCTGCATATGCAGTTTTGGCTTCCGCCACTTGGGCGGGTGTGGCTGTATTTTTGTCAGCCGCGCATGTAAGGGTGGCCAATGCCTGTTCTGTTTCCCGGATGCGACGCTCTAGGACGTGGCATACCCCTGTGATGTGTTGGATGCAGGTGCCCCTGATGACCACTTTGAACGCGTTCCATTCTGCGGTTCGAGTGGAAGCTGTGCGCATGTTCTCCCAAAAATAGTGCTGTATATGTTCTGCTTGTGTCTGCTGGAAGACCGGGTCCTCCAGGCAGTCCCTGGGTAACCGCCAAGTGGGCACCGGCGGACGTGGCGGGAGCCACGCAAGAGTTACGACGTGGGCGTCATGATCGGACAGGACCCTCCCCAGATAATCGGCCTCTAGAATGGTAGGGAGGATAGAGGGGGAGCACAGGAAGCTATCGAGCCTGACTTTAAGATCGTGTGGTATGGAGTGGAATGAATAGAGCCGCGTATTGGGGTATTTAGAGCGCCAGGCATCCGTCAGCGACCAGTGGGCTGCCCATGCCGCAAAGCGTTTGGCTTGCCCTACTATTGGGGAAGCTGGATGGGGGGGTAAGACCTATCTAGTGATGTGTTTTGCACACAGTTATAGTCCCCTCCCAGGATCCAGGGCGCTTGGGTGTATGCGCAGAGCGGCAGTGAGAGAGCATCCCAGAATTTACTCTGTTCCACATTAGGCGCATAGATGCTCCCCAAGACTACCGGCTGACCATCCAGGAGCCCCTGCAGAAGGGTGTAGCGTCCATCGGGTCGACCTTTCTTGACTGCTCCTGGAATGGGACCCCCGGGCAGATCCATATAAGAGTCCCCCGCGCGTAAACTGAGTATGTGGTAGCACAGAGTATACCACGCCAGCGTTTGTGCAGTTTTGCCAATTCCCCAGTGGTCAGATGAGTCTCTTGTAGGAGCGCGATGTGCGCCTTCTGACGCTTTATGTAGGCATATATTGAGTATCGCTTGCGTGCAGTGTGCATGCCTCGCACATTAAGCATGAGGATAGTAATGGTGCCTTGATGTGCCATTGGGAGATAGACGGATTTGGGGGAAGGAGAGGGGCCACGGCGTCCCGCACCAAGTCTTGGCCCACCCCATCCTCCTCAAGCGCCGACGCCGGCTAAGTGGTGACGTAGCTCCCTGTGTGAGCAGGGTTAGTGACACAGTGTAGGGTGATGTGATAACGTGAGGGGGAATAACAGAGGTATGGGACCAGCCCCAATACTCAGGACCTACCGCTGGAAGCGATATGTCCAAACTAACTCTCATATAAGAAGAGAGCTTGAAAAAATTTGATGGGGGTGGCGTTACATGTCTACGAGGTGGTTCTCCGTAGGGGCATTTGTATGATCATTGCGCGCCAGTTGGCTTGTGAGATATCCATGTAGGTGCTATGTTGGTAGTGCTTGAAAACTCCTACTGTGAGGGGTACTCTAGTGCTACTGGTGAGGAGGCCTTGCTTCTGTATTCCGCTAGTGCCCAGATCAGATCATGGTGTCGGCGGTCTGAGGGGTGACCAGGGGGGGAGTAATCGAGTCCACCCTGGAGTGCGTCTCTTCACTGTCCTCCACTCCGATGAGAAGATGTGTGGAGCCCGGTCCATGTCCTCTGCAGGGGAGGAAGACTGAAGCTCCGCTACGGCTTGTAAGGCCCTCCGTCGTTCCTGTATGATGTGCTCCAGGTCGGGTGACGCCAGGGAGTGGGATAGTGCTGCCGTGTCTCTCCCGCTGCTTTTCCGTTGCGTGCGGCGTCTCTTGGAGTGTAGCGCCATCCACCTACGAGCATGTGTGGCCTCCCCGCCAGGACGCCTCGTGCAGTGCTGATCCGCCCAGTCATGGGCCTCCTCAGCGTCCGTGAAGAAGATGGTAGAGCCATCGTGGATAATTTTGAGCCGTGCCGGTAACAGCAGGGAATATTGTATGTTTTGTGCCCGCAGGCGGCGCTTCACCTCCAGGAATGATGATCTTTGCCGTTGTACAGCCCGGGAGTAATCTGGGAATATCATGATCTGCTTGTTCTCGACACGGATGGGGCCAGATTGGCGGGCTGCTCTGAGTACTGCGTCATGGTCCCGAAAGTGTAAGAATTTTGCCAGCATTGACCGGGGCGGGGCGCCGGGCGGAGGCCTGCGCGCTGGGACCCGGTGGGCTCTTTCAATGGAGAAAAATGCAGTGCGATCCACGCTCGGAGTGAAGGATTTTGTCCACATATCCATATATTCCACCGGGTTAGTGCCTTCGATACCTTCCGGGAGCCCCAGCACACGAATGTTGCAGCGCCTTGAGCGCCCTTCCAAATCATCAACGCGCTCTTCCATGGTGGTCATGCGGCCCATGAGGGTTTGTAGGGTCTCCTGATGCGCGCTGACTGAGGGCTTCACGGTGGCCATGACCTTCTCCCCATCCGCGACCCTGTCAGCCAGTTTGTGGTGATCATCCTGAAGTAGGCTGATGTCAATCTTCAGGGTGCCCAACCGTTCCTCCATGGACACCCGGGAGTGCTCGATGGCTGCCAGTACTTGATCTAGTTTGTCCGATAGGGAGTGGTCCGGCACTGCTGCCGCTGCCTTAGTCAAGGAACGGGTATTCGTGAGGTTTTCGGGCGCGGTCTCCGGCACCGTCGTACACTGAGTGCCCCGTGGTTTCCCCATTATGTTATATGCAAGGTTGCTTAGCCAAGCAGGTGTCGCTTGTGACCAGGCTGAGCGTCGCCGACTCACCAGCTTACAGGGCATGTCGGCGGCGGTCCGAGCGTTCCCCCGGAGTCAACCGCCACCTGCGGTGCGGGGGTGCGCAGGAGGAGAGGGTATGGAAATATTGCCAGTAGGTTGCAACGGATGCTCACATCAACCGTCCCAGCGTCGATTCGTCCACCCACTGCTCAGCCTCTCCCCAAGTGCGAAGCGGCGGTAAAGACAAGGACCATCAGGTGGGGGTGGGGGAAGGCGCAATGTAGGTTGTGTTGGGCACTCTCAGGAGGCAGAGTCCGTAAATATGGACATGGGGCGGCCGATGCCTTCTCCCCTCCGATCCTCACTGTGCTGGCTGCTATCTGCACCGATTGCTTCTGGGTGGGAGAGGCTTCAAGCGTGTAGGTCCATCGCTGGCGCGCGGGCCGCCGCGGCCGCCATCTTAAGGCCAGGCATGTTCCGGAGTTGATGCAACACCTAGGCGCATGTAGGGGTGTGGCGACCCCTCTTTGGGAGCAGTGGTCGTCTCAAGGTATGGTGGCCTACCTCCTCATGACGTTCGTAGCGCTCCGGTGGTGGGCTGCAGCATTCCATTCTCCTAAAGTCAGCCGTGGAGTCCAACAGGGCGCCATTTCTGGGTCAGGCGTCTCCGAGGGATCAATGTCTCCAGAATCCAGGCTGGGGTCGTATCACTATTGCCCCTTGCCTGCTGATCTCGGGCGGGAAGATGGCGAGTCTTTTCTCACTGCCACGTCGTCAGCCTGTGCGGATTTGGATCCTCAACGGCACCGACGTCTCGTCATTAGGCTGTGGGGGCCGTACGCGGCTGCCAGTCCGGCCCCGGTCTGTCCCGCAGGTAGTGTGGTTTGCTCCGTAGGTGCCGACAGTTGGTCCGCCGCCTCACCGCCCCTCAGGGGTGAGTCTTCTCCCCGTGAATTGTGCTGCGGGAGCCGCGCGGTCAGTCGCGGGCTCCGCCGTTCAGGACCAGGCTCTGGTGGTGGACAGCCGCCATCTTGTTTCTAGGGCCGGCGTCAAATGGAGGCACTTTTCCTTGTGAGTCCACACCTGGACAGGGCTCAGCTTTTATCTCCGGGCTCTCTCCATATTCATGCACTGAATCTCCGATTTTCGCCGGTTTTCGGCGCTTTGCGGCGCGATGTGGCGGGCGAGTTTCATGCCCGTGTGCGGAGCCTCAACAGATCATGTCCGCCATCGCAGCCTGCTTGGCCACGCCCCCCAACTCAAAATTGGTGCTTACCATGATTGGATAGGGGAAGCGCTGAAACTAGCCCCCCCCACACACCCCCAGGTGCCAGGATAAGGTGGAAACAGAGGGAAGGAGGGAAACGAAAGAGTCCTGACTAAGAGGGAACTAACTGCAGAAGAAAGAAAGGGAAACCCCAAAAAGTGTCAGAATGCTAAACCCCAGAGACTTGAACTGAGATGGAAACAGAGGAAGTTCAACAACTTCTGTTGCCAAGCACAGTCCTCTATGATTGCTGTCCTTTTAACTGGCACTGCTTCTCATAGTCCGAAAGTGAAACCAGTTCCCAACCTCACTGACCTGAGCTTCACAGCCCCAACCGTAAAGGGCCATCCCCTGTTTGTGCTAGCTGTACTGTAATTTGCTAAGGCCATTGAAAGAAGCTGTCCTAACTTGCTATAGATGTTTTTCTGAAGAACTGACAGCTAGAGAACCCCGAGTCTGAGGCTGATTCCTGACACATTGCTGCAGGGCGCAAGTTGGGGGTACACGCGGGTAGATGGTGTCCACCCACTATTTTCACAGTGTGGACGCCGTCTCCCCTGGCAAGAAGTTGGGCCCCAATAAAATATGCTAAACTTGTTTAATTTAATTTTCCGACACCGGGCCAAAGTTAAGGGGCCATCCTTTTGTTCCAGTTTGATCCTGGCTGGGAGCTATCTGGAGCCTAACAACTAGAATCCAATGCAAAGGATAGGAACCAAAAGCACACAGCTTATCACTTCACAAGTACTTAGGAGAAACTACAGTTTGGAGGCAAGCTTTTCACTTTGTTCAATCCCTGTATATAAGAGATATGCATGCACCTTATGAAGGTCAGATGTGTCGGTCTGTACGAGTATTTACACAAATAACAATTTAAATACCACTATTTTTTTCTTTTATAGCACTATTTATGCCAATGTAGGGTGTCAGAGCACTTTAAACCACAGGCACACGTTCTACACTGACAGTAAATCTTACAAGTGTGTAAATCAATGTACAGGTCATGGGTCATGATATCACTTCCTCTCATGCCTCGTACGATGACATGCACTTCCTGTGATGCCACATACAATGACACGCACTGTGATGTTACACGCCATGAGGTTACTTGCATACTTCCTAATTCGGTTAGTCCCCCCACTTCTTTTTTTAGGACTTGTGCCCTGCATTGCTGATGCTAGGGCATTCTATGACACTGCATAAGGGGCTACATTCTTTTCCTTTCCTTGCTGCTGTAGTGCTCCCCCGCCTTTTCTGCCCCAGCCCTTGTTTTTTTTAACATTTTCTGTTCTCACCGCTACTTCCAGCTCTTCTATCTGCTGTAAATAAATAGGCAGGCCGCCAACTTATAATGGTTTTAAAAACATTGCAAGATGACTGCCCATGCATGCACAAAGGCCATCTTGAATTTGTTTTCCTTATGCTTTAAGAAAAAACATTTCGGGATGGCTGCTATGCATGGACAAGCACACATGCCAGTCATCTCATAAAGTTTTTTTTAAGGCATAAGAAAAACAATTACACGATGGCCTCTGTAGGAAAGTGAGATTTGCTGGTTCACTGACAAACTATTGAAGTAAAAATATAGAAGTAAAAAATATAGATGAAAAAATATAGAATGCAAAAATATCGACTCTCTATACTTAAACAGGTAAGTACAAAAATATTGAAAAAAAATATCGATGTAAAAAATATAGTTGTACAAAATATCAAATGTTATATGTATAAAATAAAATAATAAATATTAAATATGTTAAATAATAAAATTAACATAAAACAATAAAGTAGATTTAATATAAATTTTAAAAAATATAATAGATAAACTTAATTAAAAAAAATAAACACACATACATAATAATTCATATATATTTACTTTAAAACAATTAATAAACTATTATTTTAATTTATTTTATCATTTTAAAATTATATAAAAATTTACAAATATATATATATATATATATATACATATATAGATATATATATACCAATAACATAAAATCTAATAAAAAAAGTTCTATTATAAATTAAAACATTAAACTATTTAAAAATCTTCAAACTTAAATTTCCCACTCCAGTGAGTGCAACAGTAGGGAAAGTGTTGGATAGCGGAGGGGTCAAAATTACTATTCCCACTCCAGTGAGTGTAACAGTAGGGAAAGTGTTAGTTAGCAGAGGGGTCAAAATTACTATTCCCTCTCCAGTGAGTGTAACAATAGGGAAAGTGTTGGATAGCGGAGGGGTAAAAATTACTATTCCCACTCCAGTGATTGCAACAGTAGGTAAAGTGTTGGATAGCAGAGGGGTAAAAATTACTATTCCCGCACCCGTGAGTGCAACAGTAGGGAAAGTGTTGGATAGTGGAGGGGTAAAAATTACTATTCCCACTCCAGTGAGTGTAACAGTAGAGAAAGTGTTGGATGGCGGAGGGGTAAAAATTACCATTCCCACTCCAGTGAGTGCAACAGTAGGGAAAGTGTGGGATAGCGGAGGGGTAAAAATTAATATTCCCACTCCAGTGAGTGCAACAGTAGGGAAAGTGTGGGATAGCGGAGGGGTAAAAATTACTATTCCCACACCAGTCAGTGCAACAGTAGGGAAATTGTTGGATAGCAGAGGGGTAAAAATAACTATTTTCACTCCAATAATTGTAAAAGTAAGGAAAGTGTTGGATAGCGGAGGGGTAAAAATTACTATTCCCACTCCAATGAGTGCAACAGTAGGGAAAGTGTTAGATTGAAGAGGAGTAAGAATTAATATTCTCACTCCAGTCAATTCAAAATTAAAAACAAACAAAATTTTAACAACAAAAATATTTAAAAAACAAAATAAATAAAAAAATATATAAATGTTAAAAATTAAAATACAAATATTTAATATTAATTAAAAAAACATATTATAATGTTAAATACATATGCCAAATACTTACAAATATTATATTAAATAAAATAAAAAATAATTTCCAAACAAATAAATATTTTTTATTAGAAATTATTTAGAAATAAAAACATTAATTATTACATAAATGTACTTTTTTTATTTCCTACCCTATAACACCACACAATTCTCAACCCACATCTAAATTTAAAACAAAATTTCCTTCCTTAGTTAACATAATTAATTACCAATTAAAGACATATTATTAATTAAAAACTAATTAAAACTCATTAAAATTATTTAACTTCCCACACTTTACCCCTATAATCCCACAACCCACAGCTAAAATGAAACTGTAAAAAAATTAATTACACAATTAAAACTTATTTTCAATTAGAAAACTAATAGTATTTAACAACTAATTATAAAGTAAGTAGAATTAATTTACTTCCATACTGTACCCCTATAACAATCAAAGCCACACACAAATAAATAGACAAATACCCGAATTAAATATAAATTAATTAATTAATATTAATGATCAACTAATTTTTAATTAATTAAACATAAATTACTTCTCACCCTTTACCCCTATAAACCCCACAACTCGCACCTAAAATTTATTACAAATTTCCATAATTAATTTTCAATCAATTACTTAATATTAATTAAGAACGAATTATTAATTAATTAAAAATAAATTACTTCCTACCCTTTACCCCATAAATCCCACAACCCACACCTGAAAAAAAATCACACAATTACCATAATTAATTATCAATTAATTAGTTAATATAAATTAACAACTAATTATTAATTAATTAAACATAAATTACTTCCCACCCTTCCCACCCTTTACCCCTAAAACCCCACAACCCACACCTAAAATTAATTACACAATTTCCATAATTAATTTCAATCAATTAAGATAAATTAACAACTAATTATTAATTAATCAAAAATAAATTACTTCCCACCCTTTACCCCTATAAACCCCACAAACCGCACCTAAATAAATTACACAATTACCATAATTAAATATCAATTAATTAATTAATATGAATTAACAACCAATTAAAAATTAATTACAAATAAATTACTTGCCACAATTAACACAATAAAATATAAATATAAATAAAAAATAATCATTAATTTATTATAAATTAATTACTTCCCACCCTATTCCCCTATAAACCCACAACCCGCACGGAAATAAAAAATGCTAAATTTAATTAAAATAAAATTCATAACTACTAAAAATGTAACACATATACTAAATAACATAAACAATACTTATACAAAAAAAGTACATCACATACGCTTAAAATATAAACTAAAATACATAACACTAATTAAAAAATCGATATTTTAAACAACTATATTTTTTCAAACAATATTAATGACTTCTATATTTTTTAAAACAATGGGGCAGATTTACAAGCCCCTTGCGCCACTTTTGCGTCATTTTTAACATGGGAAAAGTGACGCAAAAGTGGCTCAAGGGGCTTGTAAATCTGCCCCAATATTTCTTACCTTAAATTCGATATTCTTGACCACAATATTCTTGCTGTTGATATTTCTGAATCACGATATTTCCAAATCGATATTTGTGCTAGTCGACATTTCCAACTCGATATACTGTCTCAACACAGGATCTGCTTTTATGGTTATCCCCACTTTTTGCCCGGTGCAATGCTGTTTCTAACTAGTCGGACTGGGATCGTGCAAATCAGGACCCCAGTCTCTGTGCTTTCTTCCCTAAACTGGTTATGGTAAGTACTTAGGTACCTCCCAGATTGGATACTGGTGGGACCTTACCAGTCCCTAATATATGGTACTAAGGTACCCAGGGCATAGGTACACCAGGTGTCCCCCATAAGCTGAAGCATGTATTATGCCACCAATGGGATACCACTCAGACTGTAACTACAGGCCTGCAATTGCAGCCTGTATAAGCTGGTGCTAGCACCACTTATGAAACATATGGTTTTCCCTATATCTAAGGTCACTGCACTTAAAACCAATAAGTCACCCCTAAACCAGGCCTCTCAATCCTGAAGTCAGGGTGCTCAGTTCTAAGTGTGAGGGTGCCCCTGCATGAGCAGGACACCCCTCCAACCTTCCGAGTTTATTCTCCTGGGTTGTAAATGCATCAGCCATTATGGTAAATAGAGTGGCCATGCGTCATTATGCGATGACCATCTCTAAACTGGCTGTAACAAACCCTATCATGTTTAGTATCAAACATGTTGGAATCATACCCCCACACCGTGGAGAGGAGTGGAGAGGTGTGGTGCAGCGGCCAGGGCAGCTGACTTCGGAGCACAGGGCTCCCGGTTCGATCCCCGGCTCTGGCGGCAGCACAGCTCAGCACCATGTGACTCTGGGCAATAGCTCGCTTAATTTCCACGACGGCCCCCAGCGCCTTGAGACCTGTAAGGGTGAGTAGTTTGCGCTTTACAAATACAGATTTACATTTTTTTTTTTTTTACACCGTAAACAGTGTGGGCGGTATGATTCCATGCACTATAAAGCTCCTCCGTGAGGCCCTCAGTGCTCCCGGTACCAGCCTTCTAGACCCGGACAGCACAAAATGGCTGCTGCTCACCAGAGACATGATTTTGCCCTCCTGCTGCTGAGCCAGGCTCGAGCAGGGGAAGGCAGAACAATAGGTATCCTGTCACAGGGAGGTGTGACCACTTCCCAGACAGGGGTTAGTGTATTGGGGCTGGGTGGGAGCGCTTGCCAGCGCCACTCAGCCTGCTTATAGGGCACATTCGGTGCCCTCCTTGCATAGTCCAGTTCAAACCAGCTCAGGGAGCCGTTGGAGTCACTTCCCTGCATCGGCAGGCACCGTAACTAAGCTGACAGGTCTGCTGATCCTGGGCTCCCAAGGACTCTGAAAGGCTCAGCAACACAAGTGGTGGTTTTTCACATCCCTTGAGGCCTGCCATGTCCTCTCACCGAGTTTGAGGCCAGTATCCCTCGTCAGAGCCGCAGGAACTGAACCCCTGTGTACTGCATCGACTTACTGTTGCAAAGGCTTGTTGGCTTCCTTCCACCAAGATCTTCAGGCTACTGGTAGCCCCAACCTCAAGCACCTCCAGTGACCAAGATCTTTGCCCTCACCACAACACTTGCATCGTGGGCCTGCATCCTTGGTGCGCTGCTCGAGGTCCTCTCGCGACTCCAGTGCCTCCGGCCTGTGGGTCCTCTTGAGGGTCATCTTTGAGTTCTGTGGGCCCCCCTGATTGCTTGGGGCCTGCCCTGACTCCCCTGCTTGTGGTGAGTCACTTGGACCTTGCTGGTCCCGACACTGCACCTTCTTCGCTTTCCATGTTGTTTGCAGTTGCCCAGGCTTGTTGGTGCTCTCGACGGACACCGATCCCTCAACTCTCGACATCCAACGTGAGACAGCTCATGAATGGCTCCTGGTCTTCCACAGCGTCGCCTGGTCCTCACAGCTGCAGCTCCAAGGTCACTGTCATCTCTCCTGCACCACCCTACATCGGTGGGCATTCGTCTTCCGTGCCTCCTGGTCACTCCTGAGTGGCATGGACTCTGTCCCCTCTGCTTGCAGGTACTTCTCAACTTGAATCCACCTTAGGGTTCCACCAGACACTTTCGCCTTCTCCAGCAGCGGCATCTTCCTGAAGTCCTCCATTGAGTACGACAGCAGTTTCCGATGCAACTTCACACCTATGCACCCGGCTGCCCTGGTGCAGGTATCCTGGTTCCTAAGGTATCCACAGGTGGGGTGGCTCTCAAACCTCCTGTCTTCCACGGGGTTTCTTCAGGGCCTGCTGGGAAGGGTCCTTCTTCTTTTAAATTGTTATGTTATGTTATGTCAGGGGGGCCCACAGAACTCAAAGATGACCCTCAAGAGGACCCACAGGCCGGAGGCACTGGAGTCGCGAGAGGACCTCGAGCAGCGCACCAAGGATGCAGGCCCACGATGCAAGTGTTGTGGTGAGGGCAAAGATCTTGGTCACTGGAGGTGCTTGAGGTTGTAACCACAACTTAACCATTGACTTATATTGAACCTGCGGTCTTGTTCCCACTCTGCACATGGCCTCGTGGGGCTCCTGGTTACTTACCTCGGGTGGTCCCTTGGGTCCCCGGCACTTCTATGTCTTCTGGGTATAGTATTGACTTGAGTCGTCATTCGCATACCACTATTTTAGTATATGGTTTGGTCTCCCCCTGGTGACCACTGTGTATTTGTGCAACTTACCTGTTTCTGTTGAAAAGTATTGTGTGTATCTCCGGCTAGGAGATATCTGTATGTGTTAGTGAGTGTCTTATAATAAATACATATTTTTATAAATACACTGTGTGGTTCTTTTTCACTTAATCTGTATCTATAAGATTATGTTCTGGTAAAACAAGCTGCTTTACACTCCGTCTGGACTAAGCCTGAAGGCTGCTCGCAGCTACAACTTAGAGAGCTTTCTAAGGTTGTCTAAGACCACTAAAATCACCATAAGTGTTGTCTGGATTGATGCAAGGTGCCCACTTACATAAGTGTACATCATATACCAAGCCAGCTTATCACATTGGTGTGCAGAGGTTGGGATTCAAGCCTGCATTGTTTTACCAGAAGACCTTGGTGTGGATTAATTGAAAAACCATCACTAATATTAGGCACATATAATACGCTTAGAATAAGTAAGTTCTACTGAACGTAGGGTTGGGTAGTTAACAGTGGCAGCTGGTGACATTTGAAAGTGGTGCGGCGTAAACATTGGGCATGATTTTTATATAGCATGCGATGTGAACAAGTTCTATGGACAAACCTGGGGTCCAGGGGGAGTCCCTCTCCTGAGAAAGAAATGAAAAAAAGATTGGCAAATGGTGCATTTTAAAGCAAAGGAATGTAGTGATAAAGCAAGGCTTATTAAGCAGTGGGAACGTATAGGGGCCGATTCCGATCTCGGTCGGAGGCGCACCCAATACCATTCGGTCGGGAAAAAAGCCATGCGAAAGCCAGTTTCCCGACCGATCCGTACAGCACACCGAACGAGCAAGTACGATGCGCACAACAGCAAAAATTCCGGCCGAGCCGTACTCACCCAAACCAGGTCCTGTTCTCCGACCGAGGCGAATCCGGAAACGCCGAATCGAGTCGCACGGAAGGGAAAATGCAGCCCCGTCCGGCCGGACAAGTACGATGCGCTTCCCGTACGCGCCGAACCCGTCGCTACGCACGGCACGTCAAAGCATCCGGGAGAGGCGCACATAAGCTCCGAATCGCGCCACAACACGATCCACGGCTACGAGACGAACACGGCACCGACGAGGACGACGCGAAGCGACGAGGACGAGCGAAGCGACGAGGACGACGCGAAGCAACGAGAAGGACGAACGACACGAACCAACCATGAATCCCTTCGTCCCGATCATACCAATATTCTACATCTACTACCGGAACAGGCACGGACGCGTACGGCGCAGAAGGTAAGTCAGACACCAACCACAAAACACATACAACACGTACACGACACATCACACACATACACGGGAATCTGAATATACTTACACCAGCAACAGCAGCACCATAGGGGCGGGATGCCCATCACCAATGCCACATATGCACACAGGGGCCTGAATGCGCACCACCACCCCAACCCAGGGGGCTGGATGCCCACCACTACTACCACCCTTAGCCAGGGGGCAGGATGCCTACCACTACTACCACCCTTAGCCAGGGGGCAGGATGCCTACCACTACTCCCACCCTTAGCCAGGGGGGCTGGATGCCTACCACTACTACCACCCTCACCCACGGGGGCAGGATGCCTACCACTACTACCACCCTCACCCAGGGGGGCAGGATGCCTACCACCACTACCACCCTTAGCCAGGGGGCAGGATGCCTACCACTACTACCACCCTTAGCCAGGGGGCAGGATGCCTACCACTACTACCACCCTTAGCCAGGGGGCAGGATGCCCACCACTACTACCACCCTTAGCCAGGGGGCAGGATGCCTACCACTACTACCACCCTTAGCCAGGGGGGCTGGATGCCTACCATTACTACCACCCTCACCCACGGGGGGCAGGATGCCTACCACTACTACCACCCTCACCCAGGGGAGCAGGATGCCTACCACCACTACCACCCTTAGCCAGGGGGCAGGATGCCTACCACTACTACCACCCTTAGCCAGGGGGCAGGATGCCCACCACTACTACCACCCTTAGCCAGGGGGCAGGATGCCTACCACTACTACCACCCTCACCCAGGGGGCAGGATGCCTACCACTACTACCACCCTTAGCCAGGGGGCAGGATGCCTACCACTACTACCACCCTTAGCCAGGGGGCAGGATGCCCACCACTACTACCACCCTTAGCCAGGGGGCAGGATGCCTACCACTACTACCACCCTTAGCCAGGGGGCTGGATGCCTACCACTACTACCACCCTCACCCACGGGGGCAGGATGCCTACCACTACTACCACCCTCACCCAGGGGGCAGGATGCCTACCACCACTACCACCCTTAGCCAGGGGGCAGGATGCCTACCACTACTACCACCCTTAGCCAGGGGGCAGGATGCCCACCACTACTACCACCCTTAGCCAGGGGGCAGGATGCCTACCACTACTACCACCCTCACCCAGGGGGGCAGGATGCCTACCACTACTACCACCCTTAGCCAGGGGGGGCTGGATGCCTACCACTACTACCACCCTCACCCACGGGGGGCAGGATGCCTACCACTACTACCACCCTCACCCAGGGGGGCAGGATGCCTACCACCACTACCACCCTTAGCCAGGGGGCAGGATGCCTACCACTACTACCACCCTTAGCCAGGGGGCAGGATGCCCACCACTACTACCACCCTTAGCCAGGGGGCAGGATGCCTACCACTACTACCACCCTCACCCAGGGGGCAGGATGCCCACCACTACTACCACCCTTAGCCAGGGGGCAGGCTGCCTACCACTACTACCACCCTCACCCAGGGGGGCAGGATGCCTACCACTACTACCACCCTTAGCCAGGGGGCAGGATGCCTACCACTACTACCACCCTTAGCCAGGGGGCTGGATGCCTACCACTACTACCACCCTCACCCACGGGGGCAGGATGCCTACCACTACTACCACCCTCACCCAGGGGGGCAGGATGCCTACCACTACTACCACCCTTAGCCAGGGGGCAGGATGCCTACCACTACTACCACCCTCACCCAGGGGGGCTGGATGCCTACCACCACCCTTAGCCAGGGGGGCTTGATGCCTACCACTACTACCACCCTCACCCAGGGGGGCAGGATGCCTACCACTACTACCACCCTTAGCCAGGGGGCAGGATGCCTACCACTACTACCACCCTTAGCCAGGGGGCAGGATGCCCACCACTACTACCACCCTTAGCCAGGGGGCAGGATGCCTACCACTACTACCACCCTCACCCAGGGGGGCTGGATGCCTACCACCACCCTTAGCCAGGGGGCTTGATGCCTACCACTACTACCACCCTCACCCAGGGGGGCAGGATGCCTACCACTACTACCACCCTTAGCCAGGGGGCCTGGATGCCTACCACTACTACCACCCTTAGCCAGGGGGCAGGATGCCTACCACTACTACCACCCTTAGCCAGGAGGGCAGGATGCCTACCACTACTACCACCCTTAGCCAGGGGGGGCTCGATGCCTACCACTACTACCACCCTCACCCACGGGGGGCAGGATGCCTACCACTACTACCACCCTCACCCAGGGGGCAGGATGCCTACCACTACTACCACCCTCACCCAGGGGGCAGGATGCCTACCACTACTACCACCCTTAGCCAGGGGGCAGGATGCCTACCACTACTACCACCCTTAGCCAGGGGGCAGGATGCCTACCACTACTGCCACCCTTAGCCAGGGGGCAGGATGCCTACCACTACTACCACCCCACTCATAGGATGGACAATGCATGACACAACAAGCACACCACAACCTAGGGAATGCAAGATTAAGACATCCCCCACCACCATGACAAGCGTGTGTAGGCTGTGTCAAATGCCTACAACACCGAACATGACTTTCAACATACAATGTGACCCCCTAGCACATGTGCCACACATATATGTGTGTGGCACCCACAATGCAAGCAGCCCATGACCATTGTGGCAATGGGGCCTAAACCCCCATCATCACAGTGACCAAAAGGTAAGTGTGGGGTCCATAGCTGAAGCACATTTTGACCATTGTGGCAATGGGGTCTACACCCCCATCATCACAGTGACCAAAAGGCAAGTATGGGGTCCATAGCTGAAGCACATTTAGACCATTGTGGCAATGGGGTCTAAACCCCCATCATCACAGTGACCAAAAGGTAAGTGTGGGGTCCATAGCTGAAGCACATTTTGACCATTGTGGCAATGGGGTCTACACCCTCATCATCACAGTGACCAAAAGGCAAGTATGGGGTCCATAGCTGAAGCACATTTTGACCATTGTGGCAATGGGGTCTAAACCCCCATCATCACAGTGACCAAAAGGCAAGTGTGGGGTCCATAGCTGAAGCACATTTTGACCATTGTGGCAATGGGGTCTACACCCTCATCATCACAGTGACCAAAAGGTAATTGTTGACAAAGAAAGAGCTGCAACTGCCAAACTGCATGGATCATTCCTGGTCACAGAACCAAAACCCATCTGTGGCAAAGTAGTGTATGTGTCCCATTGCAACATAAATTGGGGGAGCCAAATACTGCAGTGCAAATGAAACATTCCTTTGGCCATGTGCAGACAAACAACACCCATGGGGGCTGAGACCGTCAACAGTCATCAATGACACAATGACAGAAGTGACCATCAGAATGCAGAACCACATATTTGCACCAATGGGCACACAAATGCAGATACCCTGTGGAGACAGCAGATGTGAGGTGAACAGATACCATACCATGGCAGCAATGGGACACACAAACCATGATCACTGTGCTGACCGATGACCTAGGAGTCCCAGGGACAGCAGGGGAAACACACCAAACAACATACAGCCAATGGCACACCCAAGATATGCCAATGCAGTGGTGCAGATGCACAAACACAAACAGGCAGACCAACACTGTCATCATACACAGCAGGTGAGGGGTGGGGGTGCCAGTGTCCCCAGGCAACCACACAACACATGAGGAGAGCTGAATACCAATCATACAGATGTGCATACACTGCCACACTAAGGTAACTCATGGATCCAAATCCCCTATGTGGGCAAGCAGGCATTGTCAGGTGAGAGGGAGCACAAAACACACATGTCACACAGGCACGTAGGAACAACAACTGACACAGCAAGTCACAGACACACCACAGCACCACCCCCAGGGCCCCCACAATGTGGTGACCCTGGGCTGAATAAAAATACCACTGTGATGACAAAGCTAAATGTCGTTCACACTGTGAACCACAGTCAGGTGTCCTGACAAACAAACTACCATCACACCTACACAAGCACAAATCAATCAGCATGGCCAGTAAGCCAAGGCCAACATGGAGGCAGGGGCCTAGCCGGGCAACAACTCACATCTGCACACACTCAACACCACACCCCTCGACCTCCAACAATGTGCAGCAGTGAAGTACACATGCACTGGTGACATTGCACATGCACCCATGACTATTCCAGGGTGGTGGGTGGGAACCAAGGTGTAGAAACACATCACACATGGACAATCAACAAGACTCCTGAATGTCTGACACACTGCACACTACGCTGTACATGGACATGACGGCAATACCACACCGACCAATGGGATCCCAGCCACAGTCACACACCAATGAAGAAGCCAAGGTCACCCACAAAGAACACACATAGACAACAACCAACATTGCAGCCCGGACCCTGAGGAGTGCCAGCAGTCACACACACAACGTGTCACAATCACTGAAAGATAACACAAACTGGAAATCACATGACAGGGGCAAACAACAAGTGCCAAGGGGAAACCTGACTGTGACCCATCTGCGTCTGCACACAAACTCAGCCCTGACAGCAAACACACCTATGGGTGACACCCTGATGACCAGTAATGTGCCATGCACCCACATCACAGAGAACACAGGGAGAAGACTTTGGGGGAACATAGCTCAAGTCAGCAAGCATCACAAACAGGTACAACACTAGGGATCACAGCATGCGCAGATGAATGGAAGTGAACACACAGACATGCACATACAACACACACCTTGGGCGCAGGCAATGTCACACGTGTACACACTGCCATGAGGGGACTCCACTCCTGTGTGAGGAAAGCTGTGCCATATGTTGCCTCAGTAGGGCCCCATCATGTCAGCTGAGCACTTGGTCACACAATCAACAATTAGCACCAAATGAGGGCTCCCATCACATCAGCCTGGTCATGGATGTGCCAACGGAATCATCAGCAGAGATCCAACACACTTGTATAGCAATGTTGCACTGACTACACGGATGAGTCCCTCCCCATTGATGCCCAAACCTGCATGTCCACTGGCGATGGCAACACGGTCAGGGAAGTAGACAAATGCAACGATGGCAGGCACAACAGATGTGCAGGGGTGGAAGCCACAGATATGAAATTGCCAATGTAAGTAGGAAACCCATTGCCAAATACTGAACACATGACACCCTCAGATGCTGCTATTGATGACATGGATACACCACATGATAGGACACATTCCCCCTGGACCACATGGGTTCCTGCACAGTAACACTTCATAATCATGATACCAGATATCACCATCACTGCAGCTAGGGCATGGTTAGCTGCACCAACAACATGTACATCTGAAGCATGAGCACTAGAGAAAAGAAAGTTGCTTTATTCAGCATATGTGTTGTTTGATAACGACGTCCAGAAGAAATTAGAGCAAAGGCCAATGGCCAGTCCATTGTCAAAGTTCAAACAGGGTGACACTGGCAGATGTCACCCTACGCATGCCTGCACAAAACCAGGGACAATCCACTAGGAGGGGCAACCGGGGGGCAGGCCAGGCACCGCAGGGACAGGATCAGGGCTCACCAGGGGGAGTCAGGGAAGGGGTGGTGGGTGCTGGAGAGCCACTGACAACTGCAGTGGAGGTGTCTGACATGGTGTGTGCCGGTACAACTGGGGGCATGACTCAGATGTCGTGGGTGCCGGCACAACTGCAGTGGACCCTGCAGATGGGGTGGACAGGTCCGCCACTGCAGTGCCCAAGTCAGACAGGGCGGTAGTGGACTCCACTGCAGTGCCTACCTCCAGGGGAGGAGAATGGGGAACAGGCAAGGTGGGTTGGACAGAGGGGAGGACACCCTCACCACATCAGTGGCACAGACAAGCGCAGCGGGGGGTGTGGTGCTGGGAGAGCAAGTGGCAGGGGGAGAAGGCCGGATCCTCTTGGGGATGGTATATCTGTGGGTGGGGAACCTGGGGCAGGGTGTGGTGGGGGCACCTGTGCAGTGGGGGCCTGAGGGATGGAGGACAGAGACCTTGTGCCTGAGCTGCAGGGCGGTGGCGGGGTCTTGCTCTTACCACTCCGGGGGACTTGCGGGTGGGGGCCTCAGTCCGTCTGCGCCTGGGGGAGGGTGTCCGGGGGCGAGGGGCACTCTGCTCCGTGTGGGTGGGCTTCCTCTTCCCCGGGATGCTGGAGCAGCTTCATCGGTGGGGAAGAGGCCGAGGTCACAGAGGAAGAGCTGCTGTGACTTTGGGGTTGCATGTGAGGCAAGGGAGGGTGCTTTGGAGGGAGAGGGAACTGAGGACTGCGCAGTGCATGTGGATGCGTGTGTGTGTTCCAGGGCCCCATCCCCTGTGAGTCTGGCTTCAGTCCCCTGAATGTGCGTGCGTGTGCGTTTTGTCATTGGCGTGTGTGTCAGTGTGCTGGATGTGTGTGTGCTGGTGTGTGCCTGTGCCGGTGTGTGTGTGCTTGGGACGGGTAAGGTGCTGGGGAGTGTGGATGGAGCAGAGGCAGGAGGGGTGAGGGACCGTTTGAGGAGGGACACTGCTGCCGTCAGGGAGGAGTCCATGGACCTATTGCCCCTCTGTAGGTCAGACATGCCCGATGAGATGCCCTCCATGAACGACACCAGCTGAGTCAACAGCGCGGTGTGCGCATGGAGGACACTCAGCATGGCTGTCTGCCCTACATGGAGCTGGCGAAGGAGGTACACAGACTCCTCACTCAGGGCAGCAGGGGACACAGGGGCAGAGGGTGCGGTGCCTGGCCCAAAGGAAACACGCTCCCGGACATGGGAGCCTCCACGGACCTGGGGAATGGGAGCCGATGGGAGGGCGGTGGTGGTGCTGGTGGTGGCGGGGACAGCAACACTAGCTGGGGTGTGGTGGCTGCTGACACCCGCCTCCACAAGGGAGTCATCCTCCGAGTTGCTCTGGTCCTCAGCTGAGGTGGATGCTGCTGAGGACTCCTCGGTGTGGCTCCCTCGCCCTCCGTGCCACTGGGTCCCTCCGACCACTCCTCGGCTGCTGACCCAGTCTGGCTCTCCGGCTCCTCCTGGTCCGTGGAGCTGTCCCCTTCCGTGGCCGTGGATGTATCTGCAAACAATGGGGATACAGACAGACATCAGTCACCTGCACATAACGCACACACCACTGTGAGCACAGCACATCACAGAGCAAGCCCTGGCATCATCAGTTGTACATTGCTAAAAGTGCCCTAACTGAACAGGAGAAGTCAATTGTCAGTCTGATGCCAAGCATGGCACTCACATCCCACATGGCCTTGCACCCATCTGTCTGGTGTCTGTTGGATTGCAACACCCCAGTGTTGACACATGCACCAAGTACACAGTAGTTGGACAGTGCAGAGGACACGGTGTGGACACATCACAGCTCTTGCCACTGAGTCAGTACAGGTTTCTGGATGAAAGGGATGCCCAGAGTCAAATAGGAAATGCATGTGATGCATACCAGCGACAGACACCATGATGCACCCATGTCCTGATAGCCAGCGCCACTATGGTGTGCATGTAGCACATGTCACTCCCCTGCAGGCTCACCAATCAGTAGACACATGCCATGGCGGAGGCATGACTGCAAAGTCATACATCACTGTCTCAGTGATGTATGACTTTGCAGCCAGACAACAACACTCTGCACTGTGTCACAATAGTAGGTCATGGGGAATGCAAGTCCTGGAGCTGCACAAGTGCACATGTACATCCCCCACAACACATCCTCTTAACCCTCATCTGTCCAGGTCATACCTATTGGACATATGGGAGACCTGTGACACTACCCTCTGAACCTGAGCCCCTCACACTCTGCTGTGCATGGGGAACAGCTGCCTGAACTTCACATTTACATGCCCCAGTCTGCATGGGCAGCTGATCAGACACCTATGTGTCACACAAGTATCGTCTCCTATGGTCACATCTCCAGTGGCATGCTGAGCCCCTACCAAGAAACTCCACAGCAGTCCTGGCGACTAATCTACAGCACACTGACACAGAGGCAGACACCTGAGGGGTCAAATCACTGTGCACAATGTGTCCGCTGATACACGGGAGTGGGAGTACAGAGTGTATTGTATGGCCTGGAGTAGGCATGACTGTCCAGCCCCACATGAATGAGGGATGAGCCCTGGACTGTAGGCAGCTGGCTGAGTATGTGTGACACACGTCATATACATACTCCTGGGGCCCAAACATTGTTCCCACCCGCAGCATGGGTGTGTGCCAGATACCCCAGCCACATGTGGTGGATCAGCTCAGCAATTGGACCACAGATCAAAGTAACACGCTGAATACATGTCAGAATACAGGCATTGTGTAAGCAATGGACCCACCCATGATGCCCACCACAGAGTCAGGGAAACAGATGCTGTCTCCCACCTTGAGTCAAGCAAACTGCAAGGACACAGTCCTAAGTGACAGAATTCCCTGCATGTAAGGGCCACACCTGGGTATCAGATGAGGAGTGGGCAGTGCACAATAGAGGGACATGGCTCCTGGACAACATGACTGCTGTACTGTGGCAGTTTAACCAGGCCCGAGGAGGGCACATAGCATGTTAGACAGAGTACACAGTGCAGTCTTTGACTCACCCCCTCCTTGCTGCTCTCTGGCCTTCAGCTGCCCATCCAGGTCTGGAAAGACCACCGCCAGGATCCTGAGCATGTGGGGGTCAGGGTCCGTGTTCCGCCCCTCCTGAGAGGAGGCGACAGCTTCAGCTGGACCCGTGCAATCCTCCGGGTCCAGCCCCGAAGGTCCTGCCACCTCTTTTGGCAGTTGCGGATCCGGCGCTTGTAGACCCCCACGGACCGGACAGCCCGGACGATGTCCTTCCATATCTCATGCTTCCGATGGGCAGAAGCCTGTCAGGATGACAAAGTGATAAGGCCATTACTACACATGCAACATATCCGTGCATGACACAGTTGCATATACATGTCGCAATCACAGGGGCACATGGTGTACACAGGCAGTGCACGGCTGCCCATGGACAGTTTTCCAGAAGTCACTACATGGTATCATTGCATGGGGAGTAAAACCCTGTTCAGAAGCACTGTCACTGCACCATACCTGTCCAGTGCAAGTCACTACACACTATGGGGGTGACAACTACTCAGTGAGCCTGCTAGCCAGTGGCGTGCTGACTCTCAGCCTTGCTAGTCAGACAAAATGCACATTCAGAAAGGCAGTGCACAGAACACTCACCTGCTCCCCTGGTGTCCCATACAGCTTGCTGTACTGTGGAAGTAGGCTGTCCAGCAGGGCCTGGTTCTCCTCAAGGCTGAAGGCTGGGGCTCTCTCCACAGTACGTGCCATTGCAGGGTCCAGAGGGGCAGAGACAGCAGCAGTGCAGTGGCAGATGTCGTCCTGGAGCATGTAGTGCAGGCAAGTGGGCTCTCAGGGGAACAGGCAGCAATATATATGTGCTGGAGAGGCAGATACTGTCCCTTGTGTCCAAAGTGATAGGTCCAAGTCGTTTGCATCTTCTGAATCTGGCCAATCCATGGAATAGCAGCACCAAAACACGCCCACAGCATCCTTCAAAACTTCAACTTCATGACATACATGATTTTGCAACATTGTTGTGGGTGACCAACTGATTTTCCAGCAACCGACTCGTTCGAAATTCGAAAACGCGTCCGTTGCCAGGCAAGCCCATTGTCAATGGGTGCGCACCGATCGGTCCATTGCGGTACAACGCGCACAGGGGTACAACGCGTACCCGCACACATTGAAAGCAATGGGCCGGCCGGAGGCACCGATCGGTCCATTGCAGTTCAACGCGCACAGGGGTACAACGCGTACCCGCACACATTGAAGGCAATGGGCCGGCCGGAGGCACCGATCGGTCCATTGCAGTTCAACGCGCACAGGGGTACAACGCGTACCCGCACACATTGAAAGCAATGGGCCGGCCGGAGGCACCGATCGGTCCATTGCAGTTCAACGCGCACAGGGTACAACGCGTACCCGCACACATTGAAGGCAATGGGCCGGCCGGAGGCACCGATCGGTCCATTGCTGTTCAACGCGCACAGGGGTACAACGCGTACCCGCACACATTGAAGGCAATGGGCCGGCCGGAGGCACCGATCGGTCCATTGCAGTTCAACGCGCACAGGGGTACAACGCGTACCCGCACACATTGAAGGCAATGGGCCGGCCGGAGGCACCGATCGGTCCATTGCAGTTCAACGCGCACAGGGGTACAACGCGTACCCGCACACATTGAAAGCAATGGGCCGGCCGGAGGCACTGATCGGTCCATTGCAGTTCAACGCGCACAGGGGTACAACGCGTACCCGCACACATTGAAGGCAATGGGCCGGCCGGAGGCACCGATCGGTCCATTGCAGTTCAACGCGCACAGGGGTACAACGCGTACCGCACACATTGAAGGCAATGGGCCGGCCGGAGGCACCGATCGGTCCATTGCAGTTCAACAGCGCACAGGGGTACAACGCGTACCCGCACACATTGAAGGCAATGGGCCGGCCGGAGGCACCGATCGGTCCATTGCAGTTCAGCGCGCACAGGGGTACAACGCGTACCGCGCACATTGAAAGCAATGGGCCGGCCGGAGGCACCGATCGGTCCATTGCAGTTCAACGCGCACAGGGGTACAACGCGTACCCGCACACATTGAAGGCAATGGGGCGGCCGGAGGCACCGATCGGTCCATTGCAGTTCAACGCGCACAGGGGTACAACGCGTACCCGCACACATTGAAAGCAATGGGCCGGCCGGAGGCACCGATCGGTCCATTGCGGTTCAACGCATCACTGTATATGTGACTGGCATAGGTCAGCATGCCTGTCTCAGATGGACATATGCCAGCCACAGATAGCTCCCAGGGAGTGAGGGGCACACCTACATCACAACAGCCTGTCCAAACCTTATCATAAGGCATGTAAGGCTGCATTTCCTATTGTGTGTATGTTGGTGTACATGTTGTCCTGTGGGTGTCACCTGTGGGCAGCCACCCCCAGGCTGTGCACGTGTTCATGGGGACAGGATCCTGGGTGTTACGTGTACGTGACCACTGTGATGTGCAACTGTTCATATCTGTGCATGTGTCATGGTCACATTTCACAGTGGTGTTTGTGTATGTCATGTCACATACCCCGTGAGTCCCATGTGGGACGGTATGTTTGAGCCAGGGTGTCCCAGTGGCACAATAGTGATGGCCCTCCACAGTCTTTGTGCATGTAGTGTTTACAATGTCTCTGATTTCATGTGCACAATGGGAGACAGTCTCCACATCCACGTTGTGTGTGCATGGACTCTGATGTTGTGCGTGTGTGTCACAGACGTCCATGGCTGTCCTGCCATGGCAAGTGTGGCCACTACCTGTGGGGGTCATGTTTGTTTTGCTGTGGTGTACACATGATACTCCAGGTGATGCCAGTGTCCATGTGGCATTACAGGGTCCCTGGGAATGTGCCTGTCGTTGAGCTGTGGTGCCTGGGGCACATCTGTCCTCACATGTCACTGTGGGGGTGACTGTGACACAGCATCATGATATCCAATGGGCCAACCTGGGACAAATTGATGCCACCTGTAGGACCGTGTTGACAGATGTTGGCCATGTATGTACCATACATGTCGTTCCGGTACTGCACACTTCATGTAGTTGTGCCTCATGATGATGTATGTTGGGATCTTGAGTGTGTTCAATGCCGCATATGTGGGGTGACTGACGATCTTGCTTACTTCTCCTCTGCACTGCAGGGCTCCTGCTGTCCATCGGCCATTCCCAGACCTGGCAACGATGGTGGAACGGGACAGCATCCGACGGTACCGCTTCACCAGGCAGCTGATTGAGGATTTTGCAGTGCAGTTGTCCCCACATTTGCAGCCTGGCCGGCCGTATCCTACAGCGCTGACCCCCAAGGTGAAGGTGATGGCAGCCCTACACTTCTTTGCCATCGGTACCTTCCAACATACTGTGGCGTCTGCTGGTGGGATGTCACAGACCATGTTCAGCCGTGTGCTCCGCGATGTTTTGGCGGCAATGTTGCTCTTCCTGAACCGGTACATCTATTTCCCTAGACTGCGACGACTCACTGACGTGAAGAGTGACTTTTATGCCCTGGGGAGGATGCCGCATGTAATTGGCTCCATTGATGGGACACATGTGGCTTTGGTACCACCACAGGCCCAGGAGCAGGCCTACAGGAACCGCAAGCACTACCACTCGGTCAATGCACTGGTGGTGTGTCTTGCAGACATGACCATCACACACGTGTGTGCCCGTTTCCCTGGTTCAGCACACGATGCCTTTGTGATGAGGAGTAGTCGCATCCCCAGGATGATGGCACAGATGCAGAACCAGCGTGCCTGGCTTGTCGGTGTGTACTGACTTTGTGCCATTGTGTGTGATCTGATCTGTAGTATTCCGCCCACTTTTCCAAGTCAGCTGATGTGCACTTGTCTGTCCGTAGGTGACTCGGGATACCCCAACATGCCGTGGTTGCTGACACCCCTCAGGAACCCTGTGACACCTGCCCAGATGCGCTACAATGAGGCACATGGTCGGACCAGGAGAGTGATTGAGCGGACCTTTGGTCTCCTGAAGAGCCGCTTCCACTGCCTGGACAAGACCGGAGGGTCCCTCCCATATGCCCCTGCGAAAGTGTGCAAGATTATCATCGTCTGCTGCATGCTACACAACCTGGCAGTGCGGAAGGAGTTGCCTCTCATCCAGGATGACGATGACCAACATCCGCCACCTGTGGAGGATCCTGGCCTGGACCACGATGCCAGTGACGATGATGATGATGATGATGGTGATGGTGATGTCCGCACACAGCTCATCACCAACTTCTTTAGCTGAATGTGAGTATCCTGAGGTGTCATGTGAATGATGTGAGTTGGCATGATGTGTGGGTGGTGCTCTGGTGCTGTTGGAGTGTGTCCATGGGCTACTTGACAGGATGTGTGTTGCGATGTGTGGTGACAGGTGGGCTGTACTCCCCAACAGTGTTGACATGCTAACTTGGTTCTGGGTGGGTATCTTGTAACATGTATTGTGCATGAGTTTTGCTGATCTGTCCTGTACTGCATTGCTTTTGACTGTGTGTCATTTCTGTCCTTCACAGGGTACTTTCAGATTCGTTTGGTCAACTGTGTCCACCAACGACGTGATTGCACATCCAGGCTGGTAGCTGTTGTGTCCCTACAGGTGATGTGCGCCACACCCATGGACTTCCTTCCGTCTACAGTTGTTGACTGTGTGCCCGCTACCAGGTGGGGTTACCTTGCATCTGTAGTGGTTACGGCATGTTGCTACTGTGTAATAAACCTGTGCTTCACTTAGTGATGTGCGTTGTCTGTGGTCACACATTTGACTGCCATTTGCTTACTGCACCTGTGGGCTACTTGACTACAACTGGGAATGGGTGTGGTGTCTGTGCATTGCACCGTCTTCCCTGGCAACATCAGTGTAGGCAATGAGTCAGATGGCCTAGGTGTGTATGTGTTGTGTACCCCTGGTGGTGTGTCTCCCTCATATGTGTCACGTTGCCTGTACTCACATGCCTGTGTTGTCCTTGCTGTTGCAGTTCGCATACACAGTGTAATTTTGCAGTTCATCATCCCCATAACAGCACCCACGTTGGAATCACGACAGAGGCAAGTATGGTGTATTAGTGTGTTTATTGTGATACATCTGTGTTAATAGTGCATAGGATGGGTTGTGCTGTACATGAATCTTGCAATCCCAAGTTCCTAGGTGAATTGAAAGTCCAGGTAGACAGGATCCCCAGTATCGGGGCCACAGTTGTCTGACACATTGTTCCAACTTGTACTCCCCATGCAATGTGTGGGAGTAGTGTTGCCATCAACAGGGTGAACAGTCTGTGCACAAAGGCGAAAATCCAGAACAGGTTCAGGCTTCCTGGGAGTTGCGCTTGGCCATCAGCCTCTCACTTTCCCCTCCTCGGACGACCCCTCTTCTTGGGGGGGGCCCTCAAGTGCAGGCTGCTGCGGTGCAGGGGACTCTCCGCCAGAGTCCTCCTCCCTCCCTGTGGCAGTTGCAGTTTGTTCGGTACCAGATGTTGTTGGCACACAGGGAGGTGTGGACTGGTTGCTGTTCATCTGGCGGAGGCATTGTAAAATGTCCCTGTGCACCGCCGTCATCTCATGTAGTACATCCCACTTGGACTCCACGCGGGACATGTGGGAGTCCACACGTGACATGTGTGACTCCACGTGGGACATGTGGGAGTCCAAGCGGGCATGATGGGCAGCCTGCTGCTGTTTGATGTCTCTGAGGAGCCCCACTACCTGGCTGAGCTCTCCGGTGCTGGACTGGTACGCATCAGCTATGCGTACCAGTTGTGGGTCTTCATGCACACCAGCAACGTCTGCAAGCAGCGACCTCTGTCTCCCACCCCTCCCACCACCCCTGCTGACATGTGCAGTGTGTGCAGTTGCACGCACAGATAACCCTGGTCCACCTTGGGGGTTGGTGGTGGTGGTGGTGTCCATGGCCCCAGGTTGGTCCAGGGTCACTGCGCTGGTGTTGCTCCTTATTCTGTCCATGTCGGCAGGGATGGTATTCGTGGTGACAGTCGTTGGAGGGGTGGGTGCAGGGGGTGCAGCTGGTGGACCTGCTGGTGCTGCAGCTGGTGGTCCTGCTGGTGCAGCATGTTGACTTGCACCGGATGTGCCAGGTTGTTCATCGTCCGAGGAGGACAGAGGCTGTACGACGCCAGTGAGCTCGGCATCCTCTTGAGCCTGGGACTGGGACTCCTCAGCGTCTGCTGCTGTGTCCCTATCATCACCTGTTTTTGGGAGACACAAACAATGTATGTCATGTTTCTGCAGGCATCAGTGGTTGACACACCTGACAGTTGTGACTGTGCCTCGGGGTGCGGGCCTGTACATTGTATTGTCCTAAGTCGTCACAGTCAGGGGTTGATATTGGTGTGGCACATTGTCCTGCATTATTTGGGCATTTCTATGTATTCTCTGGGGTGTGAACATGGTCTGCATTGATTGTGTTTGGTTGACAGCCAGACCTCCTTCCCACCCACCCACCCAGCCAGTCAGTTATCCCACCATGGAACGTGCTTGCATTGCAGGGAGTGTAAGTTGTCTCTCAGGATGTCAGTCAGTGGTGTCCTGCTGTTTGTTGGTGCACAGTTGGCAGCAGGGCCTTGTGCTCCCCACAGCAGTAGCCAGTGTCAGCCATCTTGTGAGTCCTTCTCCACTCCCTGTGATGTGAGCATGGTTCAGGGTGGTGTTGATGGGACAGTTGTGGGGGTGAGCTATGTCTGTGACTACGACTCCCATCATGCTATTGCCTCCTCCCCTTTCCCAGCATGCCCATGCTTCCTTCCTTTTGACTCTGCTTCCCTGTGGGGTGGGCTGGCTGTGCTGACAGGATGGCTGGGAGTGTTGTCCTGGCAGTTGTTTGGCTAAGAGTCCCAAGAGTGTCCCTGTGCTTCACACAACATAACCCAGGGTGGTGGTGCTTTGTGGGATCTTGTGTTAGGATGGAGGGCATTGCATTCTACCAGGTGGGTACTGTGGAGTTTGTGTTGGGGGGTGAGGGGAGGTGCTGGTGACTATAGTCAGTGCTGCAAGTCCCCCTTCCCACCCAGCCAGCCAGATATCCCACCATGGAACGTGCTTGCATTGCAGGGAGTGTGAGTTGTCTCTCAGGATGTCAGTCAGTGGTGTCCTGCTGTTTGTTGGTGCACAGTTGGCAGCAGGGCCTTGTGCTCCCCACAGCAGTAGCCAGTGTCAGCCATCTTGTGAGTCCTTCTCCACTCCCTGTGATGTGAGCATGGTTCAGGGTGGTGTTGATGGGACAGTTGTGGGGGTGAGCTATGTCTGTGACTACGACTCCCATCATGCTATTGCCTCCACCCCCTTCCCAGCATGCCCATGCTTCCTTCCTTTTGACTCTGCTTCCCTGTGGGGTTGGCTGGCTGTGCTGACAGGATGGCTGGGAGTGTTGTCCTGGCAGTTGTTTGGCTAAGAGTCCCAAGACTGTCCCTGTGCTTCACACAACATAACCCAGGGTGGTGGTGCTTTGTGGGATCTTGTGTTAGGATGGAGGGCATTGCATTCTACCAGGTGGGTACTGTGGAGTTTGTGTTGGGGGGGTGAGGGGAGGTGCTGGTGACTATAGTCAGTGCTGCAAGTCCCCCTTCCCACCCAGCCAGCCAGATATCCCACCATGGAACGTGCTTGCATTGCAGGGAGTGTAAGTTGTCTCTCAGGATGTCAGTCAGTGGTGTCCTGCTGTTTGTTGGTGCACAGTTGGCAGCAGGGCCTTGTGCTCCCCACAGCAGTAGCCAGTGTCAGCCATCTTGTGAGTCCTTCTCCACTCCCTGTGATGTGAGCATGGTTCAGGAGTGGTGTTGATGGGCCAGTTGTGAGGCTGAGCAATGTCTGTGACTACGACTCCCATCATGCCATTGCCTCCACCCCACTTGCCAGCATTCCCATACTTACTTGCTTTTGTGTGGAGTTCAGTGGGTGTGGGTGTGAGGGCAATGGCAAGATGGCTGACAGTGGTGTCCTGCTGTTGGTTGGTGTGCAGTACCCAGCATGCCCTTGTGCTCCCCACGACACAGCAACAGTGTCAGACATCTTTGATGGGCCTTTCCACTCTCTGTGGGATGTGCATGCGTGAGTGTGAGCTTGCTGGGCCATGTGGTGGGGGATGTAGGGCTGTGACTACGACTCCCATCATGCTATTGCCTCCACCCCCTTCCCAGCATGCCCATGCTTCCTTCCTTTGACTCTGCTTCCCTGTGGGGTGGGCTGGCTGTGCTGACAGGATGGCTGGGAGTGTTGTCCTGGCAGTTGTTTGGCTAAGAGTCCCAAGAGTGTCCCTGTGCTTCACACAACATAACCCAGGGTGGTGGTGCTTTGTGGGATCTTGTGTTAGGATGGAGGGCATTGCATTCTACCAGGTGGGTACTGTGGAGTTTGTGTTGGGGGGGTGAGGGGAGGTGCTGGTGACTATAGTCAGTGCTGCAAGTCCCCCTTCCCACCCAGCCGGCCAGATATCCCACCATGGAACGTGCTTGCATTGCAGGGAGTGTAAGTTGTCTCTCAGGATGTCAGTCAGTGGTGTCCTGCTGTTTGTTGGTGCACAGTTGGCAGCAGGGCCTTGTGCTCCCCACAGCAGTACCCAGTGTCAGCCATCTTGTGAGTCCTTCTCCACTCCCTGTGATGTGAGCATGGTTCAGGGTGGTGTTGATGGGACAGTTGTGGGGGTGAGCTATGTCTGTGACTACGACTCCCATCATGCTATTGCCTCCACCCCCTTCCCAGCATGCCCATGCTTCCTTCCTTTTGACTCTGCTTCCCTGTGGGGTGGGCTGGCTGTGCTGACAGGATGGCTGGGAGTGTTGTCCTGGCAGTTGTTTGGCTAAGAGTCCCAAGAGTGTCCCTGTGCTTCACACAACATAACCCAGGGTGGTGGTGCTTTGTGGGATCTTGTGTTAGGATGGAGGGCATTGCATTCTACCAGGTGGGTACTGTGGAGTTTGTGTTGGGGGGGTGAGGGGAGGTGCTGGTGACTATAGTCAGTGCTGCAAGTCCCCCTTCCCACCCAGCCAGCCAGATATCCCACCATGGAACGTGCTTGCATTGCAGGGAGTGTAAGTTGTCTCTCAGGATGTCAGTCAGTGGTGTCCTGCTGTTTGTTGGTGCACAGTTGGCAGCAGGGCCTTGTGCTCCCCACAGCAGTAGCCAGTGTCAGCCATCTTGTGAGTCCTTCTCCACTCCCTGTGATGTGAGCATGGTTCAGGGTGGTGTTGATGGGACAGTTGTGGGGGGGCAATATGTGTGACTGCGACTCCCATGATGCTATTGGCTACACTGACTTGGCCAGCATACACAGAATTCCTTACTTTGAGTGGTCTTCACTGTGTGTTGGTGTTGTTGTGGTGGCTACATGTGTGGATGTGTGTGTTAGTTCTATTTGTGCCACTGCCTAGCTGTAGTTGTGGTTGTGTTTGTACATGTGTTGGCACAGTTGGATGTGACTTTTTGATGGCATGTGTTGTGTTTATCTGACTGACATACACATTTTGGGATGATTCTGTTCTAGTTGCTGTGTAATTGCTATGAGTGCATGGTTTGACTCTCCCTTGACAGTGATGTGTGTGTTTTGTGGCAGTTTATTGTGTACATTTGTTGTGTACTCACCAGGCTCTGGGATGTCCTCTAGTCCATATACGCTCACTGGCGGAAGGATGGCCCGCACCTTCTCCTCCCAGGGCCTGAGGTATATTGGCTTGGCAGGAGGGCCACTGCCGGTGTGTTGGCTGTTGATGTAGTCTTTCTTCAGCATGTCCCGTACCCTCCTGCGCACGTCATACCACCTGTTCTGGATGTCCGTCTTTGTGCGCCGACATGGTGATTGGGCGTTCACCCTGTTGATGATCCTCTCCCACATCTTGGTTTTCTGCGACATGGGGGTCTGTTGGACCAGAGTGCCAAACAGCTGTGGCTCCACCCTGAGGATCTCGTCTACCATGACTTCCAATTCACTATCTAGGAACTTGGGATTCTTCTTGGGGGCATGGTGATGGGTGGTGATGGTGGGTGATGTGTGTGTTGGTGTGCAGGTGAGGGTGTGTGGGTGTGTGTTGTGCTGGGTGTATGTGAGGTAGGTATTTGTTGGTGTGCTGATGGTGTGTGGCTTGTGTGAGGATGAGCTGTGGGTGTGTGGTTGCTTTCTCTTGGGTGCTGGCAGTGGAATGGCATTTGCAAAGGCTCATGGTAGTGATTTGTGTCCTTTATATAGGTGGAGTTGTGGGTGTGTCTTTGTTCTCTGTCCCCACCCCCCAGTATTTATTGGCTTGGTAATTGCTTGTTTGGCCTTTTTTGGTTGATTTTTCCTTTGTGCTGTTTGTGTATGTTGGAAACGTTCTTGTGACCGAGTCGGACCCTGCATTGGTCTCGTACGGTGTTTTCCGTTTCGTTCACGCTGTGTTTGTGCAGTTTTCTATGCTGCGTACGCGTCGGTCGCGGTGTATTGTGTTGCTTCGGCTCGGTTTTGTATGCGTGTCGGTCGTACGGCTTGTCCTCCGTCCGACTCGGTCGTGTTTTTCGCGCCTTGCATCGTACTTTGCATTTTGGAGTTGGCTGGTACGATTCGGTCGGATTTGTTCCGGGTGCGTGTCGGTCGCTTGGATTTGCGTGTTTTTCCGGCCGGATTGCTATTTTCCGAGCGGCTCGGTCGGTCGGCTTGGTTTCCTAACGTGTCGGTCGGATTTATCGCGGCTTGCATCGTACTTGGCGTGTCGGGCGCCACTGGTACGTGTCGGTCGGTAATTTTTCCGGCTCCGAGTCGGTCGGTGCTTTTTCCGGCCCGAATCGGAATCGGTCCCATAGTCTTGAAATATTAAACACATTGAAAACTGCCCCATATCTTCTTGAATTAATTTGTTCAACAGTTACTATAATGTGAAAATTGTTCTGCATGACAACATTAGCCCTTTAAAATGTATGCTTGCCCAGTGTCTTGCACTGCATGCAGCATTTACTTTGGAAAAATATGCTCTAACCAGACTTCGAGAAGCACCCACAGATGCTAGCTGTAACCAGTCATATAGAAATATGTGCAGACAGGTCTTTATGTGAGATGAAAAAAGTGGGTGCTCTCTATAAAGGAACATGCCAAATACATTTCTGTGATTCCCATAGTGTGCCATCAGACCGGTATTTTGGTTTCTCTCTGAGATGTAATTTTATCCAGATAAATGGCACATCAACTGACATACGCCTAAAGCCTGTCAGTATGATTGGCTTTGTCACTGGGTGTTAGCTGTTTACGATAAATGAGTAACAACAATGATTTCTTATAAATAGTTAACATTGGAAATGTTTAAATTCTGAAATAGTGAGTCTGTGAATTAAATAGCATTGAGGCCTGTGGAAGGAGTTTTGGCCTTCAATTATGTGTGCTTTATGTTAGATATGTATCCTCTTTTTCTCTGCATATCTTGTCCATCTGCACATCTTCAACCCCCTCTCTTTCCTCTTCAACATCCTCTTTTGACTCTTCCCCGAATGCCCTTCCTCGCATCTCTGTCACTTCACCGCCCCCAACATGCACTGCACTCCCTCAAATTTAAGCACTTTAATTTCTCTTACTTTAGCCTTGCAAATATTTTGCCATCAGTGTACCCCCTTCACACATATCCACAGAATTTCAGTTGCAAATGGAATACCCAAACATTGGGGGTCATTATAATAGCGGGCGGATCGCCACCGCCCGTATGGCGGTGGCGATCCGCCCGCCATTTTCCACCGCCCGCCTACCATTTACCCCCCGCCAAATCACGATGGCGGTGGGGACGCCGGCGGACGGAAAGACCGTCCGCCGGTTTTCCGCCGGTCGTACAGGCGTCCCGTGCGGAAAACGGGTTTAATATGGTGGCGGTGTCTGTGAGACACCGCCATCCATATTAGGATGTAGGCGGTGAGAGCCTTTTCATGGCGGCATTTCCGCCATGAAAAGGCATGCGGTGTCCGCTTTGGGGCCCGTGGCGGGCCCCCAGGATGTTGGGGGGGTGGGGGGTGCACAAGGGGGGTACCTATGGTACCCCCCTGCATTTGAATGCACAAGGTGGCAGGCACCACGCGGTGCCTGTCACGTTGTGCATGCAACAGCATAACATGCATTTTGTACATTGCGGCGGGTGCTGCTGACAGCACCGCCCGCCACAATGTACAAAATGCGGGATGCGCCCGCCAGTGTGGCGGGCGCATCCTAATGTGCCTGGCGGGACCGCCGCGACTTCAGCGGGCGGTCCCTGGCTCCGTTGCGGTGGCGGGCGGACAAAGTCCGCCCGCCATCGTAATGGACCCCATTGTTCTGTGTGCTCTGCAGAGAGGCCAACCCACTGACAGGCACTTTGTTTGGATTTAGCCTTAGCGCGTGAGCACTCAATCAAAACACCTGGCATGGCTCAAGCTTCTAAGTATACACAGGAAAAAATACAGATAAACAACATTATAAAATAGCTAACTCGTGGGGAATACAAGATTAAGTGAAGCATGTAAAATAGGAGAGGAACTAAATCGCTAAAATGCATTCCCTGGACGTTTTTAACATTCATTGTTTGCAAGTCAATCCATGTTTTTAGCATCAGTGTTAACTTAGGGGCATGTACACAGGGCCAGTTTTAATACCATACATCAGAGAACTGGCCACTGTAAGCACGTTACACAGTAAGCACGTATCTCTCGCTTTGGGCCTGACTCGGATATTTGGATCCATTTCGCAAGGGAGCAAATGCTGCAGCTCCACTTCTAAAGGAGCGAGCAATGTGCAGCGAGGGCCTGGGGTGCCACAGTGGGGATGATTAGCATGATGAGGGATCTCGGCACAATATACAGAACACAGCATTAGCTTGCAAACACTTACCATTACAGAGAACAAGGCACCGGATCAGACGTGCTTGCATCCACTCTCACATGTGACAAAAGGGTGGGATCTACGTCTTTGAATGACGGATGTCTGAAATCACGCAGGGATGAAGTCTCCTACGCCCGAAACCGTGGCGCTTATTGCGTCACTGGCCTACAGTGTGCATGCAACCATAGACCCCAATGGTAATAAAGGGCTTTAAAACAGAAAGCCCTGCGTGGTGCATCACGTTAAGAAAGTTGATTTACTGCCTGTCTTCCGTCTCCTGCTTCAGAGCAAGGAGGGGCAGGCAGCCTGAAACAGACAACCCAGACTTAAATACATCAATTTATTTAGAGATACGATCATATCTCTAAATAAATCGATCTAGTTTATATTTTTTAATGTAAATGTGTAGGAATTTTCAGAGGGGCGCAGCCCCACAGCCCTAATAGAGAAACCGCCCCTGGTAGTTAAGGGTCTAGCACAACCCTTTCTCCAACCTCAGAGAGTTTAGTTTCCACCAGGGTAGGTAGGTGCAACACCTCACTACACCTAGAACCAGGTCTTTAGTTGGGGATACCAGTGTAACCCAGTCTGCTAAGTACAGTGGTCTGAAGTTCCAGGAACTAAGGACCCTGTGTAGCCTTAGAAAGATAAAGACAGGTGGCAACCCCACCATTAATCTGCTCTTAGAGCTGCTACATAAGGATGATGGTCATCCTGTAGAGGCAGAAGAACAGGATAATGTGGGTGGGGATACTCCTGAAGAGGAGCATCAGGGGCTCTCCCTGATGATCTCAATTCGGAGTATGGTCAGGAAGACTCAAATTATTCCAACCTACCAAACTCTGACCCCTCAGGGAATAGTGCAGATGGCACAGAGGAGATACCCTTTGCTCCTCCTGTGAGGGTCCAAAGTAGACGAAGGAGGTCTTGATCCTGTCGTGTAGTACCTATATAGGATCTGCGCGTTTAGACAACATACACTGTAGGATTGCTGTCAGACTGATTCTAGACACCCCCACCGGGTATGTTGGCCTGTGTACCAGCTGGCTCACAGTGCCACTAGAAACTCCTCTTACCAAGGAGAGAATAGTTCCTGGCAACTATTGAACATGACAACCCTGACCCTTCAGGACCGTGAAAACAGTGTACTACTTTTCGCCCAGTCACTCGTGCTCACTTAGTCTCTGAGAGATACACAGAATAAACGGTAGGGACGTTTTTCAATAAGTATTTATTGAACAATCGTTGTTCTAGTGTAAAATAGGTGTGCTGAAACAATCATTAGACAGTAACAGATATAAGTGATTATAAGCACTAAGAAGGTGAAAGGATGGTAGATTTCTACCATTTTGCTATAATCATGAACATAGGCAGGTATATAAAATGAACACAGGCAGGTATATAAAATACATGACAATGAAACGATGTAATCCTAACTAGATGTACCTAAGTGTACCTAGCATGTGTGTAGGTGTTAAGCCAAGAAACCCTCTAGGATAAAGTCAGCCGCATTACCTGAAGTGAGAGACTGTGGGACCCCGTCTTGGTCTTGAGCTGGACACCCCGCAAGGGATGTTAGACCACTGCGAGCTGGAGTGTCTGCATGCAGGAACCTCAGCGTCTCGGGTCAGTGTGTCGGCCTGGAAGTCGTGATCTCCTCTCTCTATCTCAGCAAGATGTGATGTTTATATACCCGAAGGTATCCCCAGGGGTTCTACCTTGCTGTGCCACTGTCGGACTTAGGATGACGTCAGGAATGAACTTTGTACATAGTAATTATGCAGGAGGTGGTAGTCCTGCTGAGTTTCCAAGAATCCAAGGATCCTCATGCATAATGTATGAGGCTATTGTTCAGGGAAAACCCCACGTTCTGTGAGCAGTACTGTAACTAGGTACAGGGTCAGTCCTAACAGCCCGTTATGTATGTAACGTAGGGATGAATATAGGTGAAAGGTTGGGATGTTATCTGAGCCTATATTTGGGATACCTATATGGAATTTAGCAATCCTCCTCTAGAGAATCCAATACTTCAGACATTTCCATAGGGACCTCCATATCTAGTAAGAGGGACAGCTCTTTTGACAGGGAATACCAATTGCTCAAATGTGAGAAAGCAAGGCTTAGGCTCAGGAAAGATCAATTGGCCCTAGACAAAGAGTCCCTGGAAGTAAAGAAGGCTAGGAAGAAACTGGGACTAGAATCCCATTGTGGCAGCAACAGTGTCCCTAGAATCAGAGAAACTTCTTTTGACAATAGGAGCCTGAGCAGGATAGTCTCTCCTTACCAGGCGGGGGATGATATCCATAAATGGATCACTGCTTTAGAGAGGGCCTGTAAAGTTCAGAGGGTCCCTCAAGAGCAGTGGGCAGCTATCCTGTGGCTCTTCTTTGCTGACAAAGGTAGAGATAAGCTCCTCTCTGTTAGAGAAGAGGATACTGACAATTACTCAGTACTGAAGAGTGCTCTCATAGATGGGTTTGGCTTAACCACTGAACAGTATAGGATTATGTTCAGAGACACCCAGAAGGCACACACCCAGGACTGGGGAGATTTTGTAGACAGTGCTATTAAGGCTCTGGAAGCCTGGCTTCGTGGAAGCAAGGTACAGGACTATGAAGGATTGTACAATTTGATTATGAGGGAGCACATCCTTAATAACTGTCAGAACCAGCTTTTGCATCAGTACCTGGTGGACTCTGATCTGACCTCTCTCCAAGAATTGGGAATGAAAGCAGACAAATGAGTCCGCACCAGGGTTAAGCAGAAAAACCATGGTAATGGAGGTGACCAGGAGAAGCAAGATTCTTCTAAATCCCAGGATAAGGGAGGGGACAAGGGTAAAGATAAAAAAGAGTCTTCACAAGGGCCCCAAAAACCTGAATCTGGGGGTGAGTCCCAAAATTCCAAGAAAGGCAAAAAGAACCCTTGGTGCTACCTTTGTAAGGTGAAGACCCATTGGACAGGGGATGCAGATTGTCCAAAGGCCAAGGAAACTCCTACTACCACTGCCCCTAAGGCACCTGCTCCCCTGAGCAGTAGTACAAGTGGTACTACAGCAACCAAGGGATTAGTGGGGTTAACCTTGGGTCCTGAGATGGGTTCTGACCTAGTCAGAACTCCAGCTCAGGCTGTTCTAGTCTGTGATGGTGGCATAGATCTTGCCACCTTACTGATAAATCCCACTAACCTTGGCAAGTACAGACAACAGCCTTTAATTAATGGAAAGGAATCAATGGCTTACAGGGACACAGGGGCCAGTGTCACTATGGTGACAGAGAAACTTGTGTCCCCTGATCAGATCACACTTGGACAAATGTACCAAGTCACCAACGCTTGCAATGTCAGGACTAACCATTCCTTGGCAGTTGTGAACCTCGGCTGGGGAGGGGTAACTGGACCTAAAAAGGTTGTGGTATCTCCAGACCTACCTGTAGATTGTCTGTTGGGCAATGATCTACAAACTTCAGCCTGGGCTGAAGTAGAGTTCAGCACTCATGCAGAGATGATGGGCATCTCTGCCAGTGTGTTTGCTGTCACCAGGGCTCAGGCCAAACAGCTCACCAGTGACAAAGCACTGGATCCTGAAAAAATGGACCAGGTGCTTCCCAAGAAAAGGAGCAGGAAGGGTAAGGAATTGCCCTCCTCACAAACTCCTAGTGAAGATCAGCCTCCTGAGGGAGATGATCTCTGCCCCTGTGGAGGAACTGTCCCAGAGGAACTTGGGCCTGACCCCTTATAACCATTACAGCTCCTGTAGTGGCCAGGGCCCTCCTGGGAATCTTTTCCATAGTGGGCTTCCCTAAGGAGGTTTTAACAGACAGAGGTACAAACTTCATGTCTAGATATATCACTGCCATGTGGAAAGAGTGCGGAGTAAACTACAAGTTAACCACACCCTACCACCCACAGTGCAATGGGCTTGTTGAAAGGTTCAACAAGACCTTCAAGGGTATGATCATAGGACTCCCAAAAAAGCTTAGGCAAAAATGGGATGTCTTACTACCCTGCTTTCTCTTTGCCTACAGAGAGGTTCCTCAGAAGGGGGTTGGCTACAGCCCATTTGAGCTTCTGTTTGTACATCCAGTTAGGGGTCCATTGTGTCTAGTGAAGGAAGGTTGGGAGCAACCTCTCAAACCTCCTAAACAGGACATTGTGGACTATGTCCTTGGCCTGTGTTCATGCATGGCTCAGTACATGAAGAAAGCCAGCAGAAACCTGGAGGCCAGCCAAGAACTTCAAAAAGCTTGGCAGGACCAAAAGGCTATCTTGACTGTTTACCAGCCAGGTCAGACAGTGTGGGTGTTGGCGCCTGTGGCCCCAGCAGCTCTCCAAGACAAGTGGAGTGCCCCCCACGCTATACATGAACAAAAAGGTGAGGTCACCTACTTGGTGGACCTAGGTACTCCAAGAAGTCCCCATAGGGTACTTCATGTGAACCGCCTGAAACCTTTTGTGGACAGGGCTGACATGGGCTTGCTCGTGGCAACTGATGAGGGACAGGAGGAAGAGAGTGACCCTCTCCCTGATCTCCTCTCTCAGAACCCTGATGATGGGTCAGTAGATGGAGTAGCCTTGGCAGGCAGCCTCACTGACCAACAGCAAACTGATTGTAGGCAAGTCCTCAATCAGTATAGAAACATTTCTCCCTGACACCCAGTCAAACCCCCTGGTGTACCCATGAAGTGGACACAGGTAACAGCCTGCTAAGAGCAAAATCTACAGACAACCTGACCATGTCAGGAACTGCATCAGGACAGAGGTCCAAAAGATGCTGGAATTGGGGTCATTGAGCCTTCAGATAGCCCCTGGGCTAGTCCAGTAGTCCTTGTGCCAAAACCTCACACCAAGGGTGGAAAAATAGAGATGAGCTTTTGTGTGGACTACAGAGGCCTCAATGCAGTCACTAGATCTGATGCCCATCCCATTCCAAGGGCAGATGAACTTATAGATACTTTGGCCTCAGCCAAGTTTCTGAGCACATTTGACCGGACTGCTGGCTACTGGCAAATCAGACTAGCCGGGAATGCCAAGCCAAAAACAGCATTTTCAACCCCTTGTGGGAATTATCAATTTATTGTAATGCCCTTTGGTCTGAAAAATGCACCTGCCACATTTCAGAGGCTGGTGAACAAAGTTCTCACAGGCATGGAAAGCTATAGTGCAGCATATCTATATGATATATCTGTCTTTAGCTCCACCTGGGAGGATCACCTGGTTTACCTCAGAAATGTTGTAGAGGCCCTGCAAAAGGCAGGCCTCAATATCAAGGCCACTAAGTGCCAGATAGGGCAGAGTCAAGTTGTATCCTTGGGCCACCTGGTAGGTGGAGGCCAGGTTCGACCATTGGAGAGCAAAATCCAGACCATTGTGGACTGGGTTGCTCCCACTACCCAGACTCAGGTCAGAGCATTCTTGGGCCTGACTGGGTAACACAGAAGATTTGTCAAAGGATATGGGTCCATTGTGACTCCCCTGAATGATCTTATATCAAAGAAAATGCCCAAGAAAGTTCAGTGGACAGTAAGCTGTCAAAAGGCATATGATGACCTAAAGCAGGGCATGTGCACTGCTCGCATCCTGCAAAGTCCTGACTACTCTAAAACTTTTATTGTCCAGACAGATGCATCTGAGATAGGGGTAGGGGCTTTTTTGTCACAACCTAATGCAGAGGGCCAGGATCAACCAGTAGCTTTTATCAGCAGAAGGTTGACACCCAGGGAGAAACATTGGTCAGTCATTGAGAGAGAAGCCTTTGCTGTGGTCTGGGCCTTGAAGAAGCTGAGGCCATACCTGTTTGGCACTCACTTAATTGTTCAGAGAGACCACAAGCCCCTCTTATGGCTTAAACAGATGAAGGGTGAAAACCCAAACTATTGAGTTGGCCCATTTCCCTACAGGGGATGGACTATACAGTGGAACATAGACCTGGGAGTACCCATACCAATGCAGATGAACTCTCCAGATATTTCCACTTAGAAAATGAAGACTCAACTGGGCAAGGTTAGTCTAATCTCCTTACGTTTGGGGGGGGTTGTGTAGGAAAGTAGGATCTGCTTTTATGGTTACCCCCACTTTTTGCCTGGTGCTATGCTGTTTCTAACTAGTCTGACTGGGAGCCTGCTAATCAGGACTCCAATGTCTGTGCTTTCTCCCCTAAACTGGTTATGGTAAGTACATAGGTACCTCCCAGATTAGATACTGGTGTGACCTTATCAGTCCCCAGTATATGGTACTAAGGTACCCAGGGCATAGGTACACCATGCCCTGGGCTGAAGCATGTATTATGTCACCCATGGGAGACCACTGAAACTGTAACTACAGGCCTGCCATTGCAGCCTGTGTGAGCTGGTGCTGGCACCACTTACGAAAGATATAGGTTTCCCTATTTCTAAGGTCACTGCACTTAAAACCTATAAGTCACCCCTAAAGCAGGCCTTTCAATCCTGAAGGCAGGGTGCTCAGTTCTAAGTGTGAGGGTGCCCCTGCATGAACAGGACACCCCTACAACCTTCGGAGTCTATTCACCCGGCTTGTAAGTGCATCAGCCATTACGATACATAGAGTGGCCACACGTCATTACGCGATGACCATTTCTAAACTGGCTGTAATGAACCCTATCATGTTTGGTACCAAACATGTTGGAATCATACCTCCCACGCCGTAAACGGTGTGGGAGGTGTAAAGCTCCTCCGGGAGGCCCTCAGTGCTCCCGGTACCAGTCTTCTAGACGCGGACAGCACAACATTCTGCCCTCCTGCTGCTGAGCCAGGCACGAGAAGGGGAAGGCAGAACAATAGGTATCCTGTCACAGGGAGGTGTGACCACCTCCCAGACAGAGGTTAGTGTTTGGGGGCGGGGTGGGAACACTTGCCAGCGCCACTCAGTCAGCTTGTAGGGCCCATTCGGTGCCCTCCTTGCATAGTTCAGTTCAAACCAGCTCAGGGAGCCGTTAACTCCCGCTCTGGCACAAAACTGGACAAAGGACATGGGAGTATCCTCCCCACTGTCCGACCCCTCCCCTGGGAGGGAACCCTGAATCGTCCCAACCCTCTCCCTAGGGTACTTAAGGGCATATCTGAGGGGAGGTCCCTAGATTCGTCGTGGGACAAGATTCATTTGAAGACACCACCTCTTCTTCGACTGTCTGGACTTCGCTCTGGAAATCAAGACTGCGAATGAGAAGACTCCTACTGCTCCTGGTCTTGTCGCCCTGCCCGTCTGCTGCAACATCCGTGCCTGTGCTCCATACAGGAACCTTCCAAGGCCTGTGGGCATCCAAGACACCTGAAGGAATCTCCCTTGAAGTGAAGGAGTCACTTACCTGCATCACCATAACTCTTGAGGGTCATCTTTGAATTCTGCGGGCTCCCCTGATTGCTTGGGGCCTGCCCTGACTCCCCTGCTTGTGGTGAGTCACCTGGACCTAGCTGGTCCCGACACTGCACCTTCTTCGCTTACACGTTGGTTGCAGTTGCCAAGGCTTGTTGGTGCTCTAGACGGACATCAACCCCTCACCTCTCAACATCTGACGTGGGACAGCTCATGAACGGCTCCTGGTCTTCCACAGCGTCGCCTGGTCCTCACAACTGCAGCTCCAAGGTCACCGTCATCTCTCCTGCAACACTCGACATCAGTGGGCATTCGTCTTCCGTGCCTTCTGGTAACTCCTGAGTGGCATAGACTCTGTCCCCTCTGCTTGCAGGTACTTCTCAACTTGAATCCACCTTTGGGTTCCACCGGACACTTTCGCCTTCTCCAGCAGCGGCATCTTCCTGAAGTCCTCCATTGAGTTCGACAGCGGTTTCCGACGCCACTTCACACCTATGCACCCGGCTTCCCTGGTGTACGTATCCTGGTTTCTAAGATATCCATGGGTGGGGTGGCTCTCCAACCTTCTGTCTTTCACAGGGTTTCTTCAGGGTCCGCTGGGAAGGGTTCTTCTTCCCTAAAATTGCAACCGCGACTTACCCATTGACTTGTATTGAACCTGCGGTCGTGTTCCTACTCTGCACACGGCCTCCGTGGGGCTCTTGGTTACTTACCTCGGGTGGTCCCTTGGGTCCCCGGCACTTCTACGTCTTCTGGGTTTAGTCTTGACTTGAGTCCTGATTCGCATACCACTATTTTAGTATATGGTTTGGTCTCCCCACTGTGTATTTGTGCTACTTACCTCTTTCTATTGAAAAGTATTGTGTGCATTGTGTATATCTCCGGCTAGGAGATATCTGTATGTGTTAGTGGTTGTCTTATAATAAATACATATTTTTATAAATACACTGTGTGGTTCTTTTTCACTTAATCTATACCTATAAAATTATGTTCTGGTAAAACAAGCTGCTTTACACTCCTTCTGGACTAAGCCTGAAGGCTGCTCTCCACAGCTACCACTTTAGAGAGCTTTCTAAGGTTGTCTAAGACCACTAAAATCTCCATAAGGGTTGGATTGGTGCAGGGTGCCCACTTACATAAGTGTGTGCCATATAACAAGCCAGCTTCTGACAATCACCTGTTGTAAGTGTGATTCTATGATGTCATGTTAGAAAAGAATGTTTGAATAGGAATGTTCATATGGTTCTAGGGTTCCAGCGGTGACCAGTATGTCAGTTGCTGCTAGGGTCTTAGAGGACTAAGATGTATTTTACAAATGTCGTGCCATGGGCACTTTAGATTACAATGAAGCCTACTTTTGACAACCATTAATAAGTGGGTCAACTCACTTCATATTGGAAACGAGCAGAAATCAGCTGGGCGCCCACCGACTCATGCAGCATCCTTCGTGAGTGTTGGGTCCCATTGCTGTGTGACCAGCTGATGCAGAAGCAGCGTTTCAGAGGGGATTGCGGCTTGGCATGAGTAATTCCCCGTGTGTTTTGGTGCTGCGACCCCAGTAAGTGTCTGATGTTGGTGGGCATGAACTTTGGAAAGACGCAGCACTAAAGCCTACTTTTGACAACAATTAATGAGGGGGTCCACTCACTTCACCACCCTGCCTACACAAGCATGGTGATCATTTGTAAAGATTTTTGCCATAAACTATTGGGGAAAAAACAATAAAATTACAGTGGCAAAGCTAATAGCTCACCACTACAGTGTCATGGTAGAGACCCGTAGGCATTGTCAATGTTTTTTTACTTTCAGTTTCCCCTTGAAAGGTTTATAAAGAAAACAAAAAGTCTAAATCCTTCCCTCTTCTATCCCTCCACTATCCTTTTCAATCCACATAACAGACTAACATGTCCACCTCTCAAATTAATTTCATATTTCACTATACTAATTCACCACTAATCCTTTATGGGTTCAAGAGTAGTGTGTTACTCGCCAAAAAAGAGCTTCAACACCTCATCAGGGGGAGCAGGCGCTATAAAAATGCGAACCTTTTTTCCCTCTTCTATCCCTCCGCTATCCTTCTCAATCCAAATAACTGACTAACATATCCACCACTCAAATTACTTTCATATTTCACTATACTAATGCTTTATGGGGTCCCAAGTAGCGTGCTACTCGCAGAAAAAGCGCTACGACGCCTCGTCAGGGGTAGTTAGTGCTATATAAATGCAATTACAATACAATACAATCTGTGTGCAAGCCTCTCAGCCTCTCGCAGACAACGACACCTGTGTTCCAGGGACGTCTTAAGGATTTTGGGGGTCCTAGGCCAAATGTACTTTGGTGACCCCTGTTCGGAACAGCTTTGAATTTATGATCCTGTTTCAGCTCTTTCGTGCCGTGTCTGGTGGCTTAGTGGACAAATGTGTCCACTCTAGGGGCCTGGGTTTGACCTCATGGTCACAGGTTCAAATCCCAGTGGGTCCACTCAGACTTTCATCCATCTGAGGCCGATAAAATGAGTACCGTTGGGCAACAATAAACATCTGTTATTCAGCCCCTTGAGACCCTAGCTTGGGTGATACGTGCACATTACAAATACACATTTTCTGTTATTCCCTCTTTGGCCAGGTCACTGACAGTGCACATGCACACTGGTCCATATTCTAAATGTACTTACATCTTATATTCAAGGATAGTGACGAGTTTTCAATATTGTAACACAGCAGCAGGTCACTAATGTTACTGCAAATAATCTCTGTGACACCCTCCCATTTCTCACATGTCAGTTCCTATTGTCATCTAAACTAAACTTTTGTTTTTTTATAGATGTTGGATGAAGCATAAATACATTTCTCTACAAAGTATCTATAATAGACTCTCACACATCAACCACATTACAATAAATGAAAGGAAATCTGTATTTAAAACAACGTGTTTAAGAATTATCCAAGGTCATCGGGGCAGGACCCTCTGCAGAACAGAGCTGGCTCTATCAAAGGGCCCCCTGAAAGGCTGGAGGCCCAGGCCCACTTTGCCCATGCCTTAAAAGGTCTCTGCTCTGTTGCATTCCAAGACTAAGGGAGTACGTGAAAAAGAAAATAAACATGCAGATTTGGGCAGGTGCAGTGGTAACACTCTGGTCTGTTGGCATCTGATATGCCGCACGCAGGTTTTCCAAATATATAAACTAAGGGGCGAGATGATTTAATGAAGTCTATTTTTGGGGCGAGATGATTTAATGAAGTCTATTTTTGTTGTTGATTTGGAGACTCACGAAAGCAGACGTGAGCACGCTGCCCTGCTGCCTGTGAGAAGGAGCGTGCCTGAATGTCAGGGCCCATCTATCATGTCAGCTTTCATCAGCCAGGCTGCATAAGGTCACATTTGCAAACATGATTATTGTCGGCTGGTAATCTTCGCCACAACTGATGTTGTTACTGCCTCTGTTTCCTTTGCTGAACATGTTTCCACGCTGCTGAGGGGAGCAGAGCAGCTGAACCCTCCTGTCACTCTTGACATGGCAGAGTCTAAGGTCCACTCTGTGAACGCGCCGCGGCGACACCGACAGCACGTGCGCATGCGCAGAGCAATGCAGCGAAGTAGGGAAACAATATGATTACTGCAACGGCGGGAAATGTAAACAGACGTCAGCGATGACGTCACTTCCTCCTCAGAAATGTGCCGCGATGGGCGGGAGGGCACAACGAATAAGTGAAGAGGTATCACTCAGGGCACACACTGGAAATAATCAACTGTTATCCACTGATGGAAGATGAGAACCAGCAGACAGTGGTCATGAGGAAGATGCCGGTGAGTGTAGTGTACTCCTTAGCCCGGGAGCATACAAAAGACCGCGCCACACACGGAGCTCTGGATTGCACGCCTTTATTCATCAGCATTCAACCGTTAACTGAGGTACAGCATCATAACTTTATTGACCACACCCAGACACCTCCCAACCGATTACGCGATGCTTGTAAGGAGTCCGCCGAGGACCACTAGAGTCCTCACGCACATAAACACACGACACGACAGTGAGCAGGCTGGAATTGTGACTGCTCGGCCAGCTGGTTCCCCTACATCGACTAGAGACTTCTCTTTAACCTGGGCTCCTGATTCCACTTCACACACCCCGTGGCTTACAACTGGGGAGCTGGGGCCTGTGTTCACCATACAGCGAGCTGTGAAAGTGTCTGAAGAAACCGAGGGCCAGAATTATTATTGTATTTCGTTGCCCTTGTGTCATGCAAGGTGTCGCAAAGGCAACACAGTACTTAAGTCAGATTTGCCAAGCAAAGCAAATCCACCTTGCATGGCCCTGCGTTGCTTGGTAAATTTGGAGTAACGCAAGGCAGCACAAGTTGCTGCCTTGCGTTACTGTGCCCTGGGAAGGTGTTACATGGGTGGAGAGGGTGTTCCCAGGCATCCACCCATGGATTTTGGCGCATTCCCAGATTTACTAAGAGGATGCATTAAAATGCTAGGCCAGCCCCAACAGAGGCGCAATGAGGAGAAATATGTTTATTTCTCCTCGTTGTTTCCACTTCCTAAGTGTGCTGCATTCAGCAGCACACTCAGAAAGTCAGAAAGAGAAAAAAGCCTCAGTGCAGGAAATTGCAGGAAAGTATTCCTTCCTGCACAAAAACAATCCTGAATGCAATACAGGCACTCTGGCACCATGGCGCAAGGGTGCCTGCATTGGTGCTAGGCAGCACATAGTGTACCAGTGCATAGAGAGAGCAAAATATTGGTAAATATTACACATACCTGCCTTCTTCCTTTGACACAGTGCAGCAAGATGTCTTGCTGCATTGCGTTGCATGAAATAATGATAAATTTGGCCCACAGTAGCAGTAGCAGTTTTTGTCCTCCATCCAGCGATTAGTACTGAGGTACCAGCAGTGGCATAGCAAGTGCAGTGGCACAAAGCCCAGGGCTCCGAGAGACCTACTGCAGTTAAATAAATGATGTGCCGTCCGACTTTACTGAGGTAGGAGACCGTTTTTCCATATTTGCTTTAGGGCCCATGACGTCATCGCTACGCCACTGAACAGATCCATACTGGGAAATTTGGTGGCCTCCTTAGAAAAATTCTATGTAATCTTGCTCTTACACAGAGAGGACCTGCACTTTAATCTTGCATATAAAATTCCACACGACAGTAGGGAGGCAGCGGCAAAAGGATTGTTCAACCTTGACCTGAAGAGCCCGATATATAGCCCTTTAAGATTACATTTAACGGTGATGCTCCCAGGTCTCCAAGACTTCAAGGGTAGTGAAGAATTGTGAACTATACTGGACATGGTCAGATATCCCCAGTCCTGCCAGCAGCACAAGGACACCAGTAGAATCTAGACCGCAGTGGCCACCTGCATGATAAAGACCACAAGCCAAGAGACGCTCCAGGACACGATGGATGTTGAATGTCTTTTAACTACTCAGTGTAAAAGGTCGTTGCTGCCAAAAAAACTGCTTTAACTTTTGTTTATTGAACATTATTGAACAGAGCCAAGCAGTTACCTTGGAATGCATTTGTCACCCCGAGTGGGACGGGTATGCCCAGACATGGGTCCCGTGCTCTCCATGCCACTGGAGTCAAGCTATCCTGGCTGATGAGGGGTGAAACCCCGAAACCAGTCCTAGGATGCTTGTTTCCAGTCCAGAGAGGACCTGGCTTGGCAGTTCGGGCTGGACTGTTCCCATTGGGTGCAGGGTCAAGACTGATTTGCATATGGCTGGGTCTAATCTGGAATGGCATGGGGAGCAAAAAAACGATGGATTTAGGCCCAGATCTCTGCACTGGGGTGAATGTATGGCATTGTTCTGCATTCTGTCCATCAATTGTTCTTCTTGCATTTGTCACCCCAAGTGGGACGGGTATGCCCAGACGTGCTTCTAGTGCTCTCCATGCCACTGGAGTCAAGTTATCCTGGCTGATGAGGGGTGAAACCCCAAAACTGGTCCTAGGATGCTTGTTTCCAGTCCAGGGAGGACCTGGCCAGGCAGTTCAGGCTGGACTGTTCCCATTGGGCGCAGGGTGAAGACTGATTTGCAAATGGCTGGGTCTAAACTGGAATGGCATGGGGAGCAAAAAAACAATGGATTTAGACCCGATCTCTGTACGGGGCGAATGCATGACATTGTTCTGCATTCTGTCCATCAATTGTTCTTTTTGCATTTGGAATGCCTACCAAACATCAAGTGACTGTTGTGGTAGGCCTGGCTGGTACACTTGGGTACAATATACCTCCCTTGACGGTCTGCGGCCCAGATTTACTAAGAAATTATGCAATGCAGCGCAGCTAGTAAAGTTGCTGTTCTGCATTACGTGTACAGGAGCGAGCAGAACTGCTTCATATCTACTTGTGGCTGCCATGTATCAATACAGACCCCCTTGTGCCATAGTGCAAGGGTGTCTTTGTTGTGGTCTGCATCGTTTTTGCTTAGGAAAGGGTCTCCTGCCCTGTACAAAAACTATAAGGCGTTTCCCACTTTGTAAGTGCACTGCAGTATCCAGCACACATGAAAAGAGGAAAAAACAAGGAGAAATTAACGCTTTCCTCCTCGTTATGTCTGCCTCGAGGAGGCACCCAACTTTAGCGCAAATCCCTGTCTACAGTTCTTTGTAGATCATGATTTGCGTCAAAACCCATGTGTGGTTTCATGGGAACTCCCATGCACCAGCCATGAAACGCCCCTTGAAGTAAAGTAACTCAAGGCATTGCATTGAGTAGCTTTCCATTACTTTTGGTTACAATCCAATGCAAAGCACGATTTGCGATGGATTGTAAATACCAACAGAACACTTTGCATTAGGTTTGCATTAAGAAAGTAACGCAAACACAATACAAAGTTTTTTTTAAATCTGAGCCTTGATGTTTGTGAACATGGTGATCCCAAAAGTTCCGAGTGCTTCTAAAGGGCTGCAAAGAGTAATGGTTGTGGTCAATAATTTAGTTCCTCATCATGTATGTATGCTTTAGTATTTGCAAGCTTGACCTTAGCTCGAGAACAGCGGAGTGATGATGTGGGGGCGTGGCCCCTGGAAAGATACTATCATTGGGGGAAGGTCTAGAGTAGGCTGTCGGGCTTGGGGTAGTGTGCTTTGTACTAACCCAAAGAGCAAGCCTCTTGTCATTTGTAAGGTGTTCTCATGCAGATCAAGTCACCAAGTACCAGGTGTAGTGAAAGGACCTCTCAAGTGCTCTGACCCCTCCCCCCATGTGACATCATAAGAAGTGGCATCATGTGGCCTTTGACCTGGTGACTTCAAAACAATTAAATTACTCAAACTTTCAACCTGATTACATAACAGTAAGAAAATTCATGTGGCCTTTCCATCAAAAGACATCGATGGAAGTAGAATAACGGAAATCGATGATTTAAAATTAATATTTAAACTTCTCACTGTAACATATATAATCAAGTACTCTACAAATAAAGTTAGTCTACATCTCACAAAAGATTCCAGCATCTCACCTCCCCTCTTTTCTTGCCCCCTACAGGTATATCTTAGTTAACAAGTGATACATATGTTGCCGCTGATTCCAATATTGTAACACATGATTGACTTCAGGCTACAAATGTCACATTGCCTTTTAAGCCTTCTCATTATATCTTGTAATGATCATATACACGTTTCGTAAGGTAATTTGCACTTTGCAACACTGTTCCTTATAGCAGTCATATGACAGTTTCGATCCACTTCTGTCACACTGTCAAGACTATTCTCTTTGCTGATATCCAGCTACGTCTACTGCTATGTGGCATTCATTTTGTTGACATATGCACTATGTATCGCTTCTGACTTGTATGTATCGCAGTATTTTCTCGATGGTATACCCATTCTTTCAAATGCAATAAAATATTTGAACACAAAAAAAAGCATTAGTTCCATTTAATCCATTACATTTTTACTGTATGTGCTTATGGTAACAGAAGCACACTGAAGCACACCTGTTGTGCTTCTAGGATCTAGAATGCTATGTCAGTCTAATTCCACAGGTCCATCCCTTTTCCACTTCCACTAGAAGCTGACAAGACACCCTTTAAGCAACACCTCGTCATGGAGTAACCGCCTGGGTGCCATGCCACCCCCTGAAGAGTCCTATTCAGCGCCTGAATGCCCTCGTGTGTGACAAGCCGCAATCTACAAATCCAAGTTGATTGATTGATTGATTGACTCCTACCAATTCCAACCTCAGTCAGATCTTCCACCCACAGCTCTTCACACTCCTTGCTGTCTGACACTCTCTGTAAGTCTCTCCTCAGCACTGTCACTGGTGTTCCATTCCAGGACACATGCTAGGCCTCAGTGGAAATGTCACTGACAAGCTGAGAGAAACCTTCCTGAACCTCATTAGCATTTTTGGGGGGTTCTGCTGAAAAGCAAAAGAGATTGCCAGAAAAAAACATAGTGGCTCAATTGGCATTCACGTTTATTTGCCATAGTGGCAGATAATCTCTTATCATAGACAGACCCCTCAGTGAGCAGGAGATCTTTAAATATGGCAGACAGTCCTCCATCAGAGGAGCGCAGGCCAAGACCTGGGCCATGCGTGACTTGGTCAGCAAATCCTTAGGTTACAGGGGCATTGCGTGCTTAGGACTTAAAACTAGTCTATAGTTTATGGATGTCACAGGCTCAGGCATTGGACTGCAGAACTAACAGAAATGGTACAGCATTGGCTATGTGGCACCAGTGCTATTTCCAAGGTTACACTGGTCAGTTACAGCTTCAGACTCGAGGCGGCAGATATCCCTTAGAGGGCACAGACATCACAGTCTCATACATCTCACAGGTTACACAGACCTTATTGGCAAACGCCTCAGGCAAGAGTACTTTGCAATGATACTGGAAGTTGAGTTTTTAGCTCACAGACCCTCTGTCTCAATCTCCCACATTTCCTTCCTTTTATTGTTCTTTTTAACTTCCTCACTCTTTTCTCTCCTGTGTCCTTGTGGCCTTCTCATCCTTTTCTTGCGTCTGACATTTGCTGTTTCTCTTCCCGTTGTTCACCGCTCTCTCCATTTTCTCTCACTTCTGTTACAGACTCCCTCCTATTGTTTACCTTTTTCTCTCCACACTGGCACTGGAAGCCATTTTATGTGAATGGTCTCTGGCTAAAACAAAATGGAGGCCAGCCGGTTGGTCCAAAGCCTGTTAAAACAAGTTGCCAGCCGAGGACGGCTCAGACAGGGACTCTAAGGCCTAGTTCCCTGGTTAATCAATCCACCACTCTGCCTCCCTGTGATTCCCTGGCTTCTTGGTATCACCGAAGTCTGCCTCCTTCAAGCAGTGCTACATATCAGTGACTAATGCAAAACGAACAGATGATGGACGGAATGCTGAACAAATCAAGCATTCACCCCAAGTCACAGATCTGGGTTAAATCCAATGTTTTTTTGCCATGCCATTCCAGTTGGGGCCCAGCCATATGCAAATCAGTCTTGACCATACTCCCCATGGGAACAGTGCAGTCCAAACTGCCGGGCCAGGTCCTCCCTGGACCAGAAACAAGCATCCTGGGACCGGTTTTGAGGTATCACCCCTCATCGGCCAGGCTAGCTTGAATCCGGTGGCGTAGCGAGCACGGGACCCACGTGTGGGCATACCCTTCTGACTTAGGGTGACAAGTGCAAAAAGAACAGATTATGGACAGAATGCTGAACAAATCAAGCATTCACCCCAGTCACAGATCTGGGTTAAATTCATTGTTTATTTGCTCGCCATGCCATTCCATTCCAGTTTGGATCCAGCCATATGCAAATCGGTCTCTTGACTGTTGGTGAATGTTTGATTTGTTCCGCATTCCATCCATCATTTGTGTGTCTTTTACATATCAGTGACTAGGCCTTTGCAGTGCCCGCCAAGTGCCAAGTTTGTATTAAGATTTGGTATTGAGGGACCAGAGTTGACTATAAGTTTCACTGAAAAGCCCACAAAGCAGTACCATGGAAGGTGATCGGAGATCTTACAAGATGTTGACCTGAACACTTGTCATCCTCGACATCCTGTGTCACATGGTAACTGGGATCAGGCTCCCTGTTTTGCTCAAGACATGCCTGCAAAAGATGGACATTCCTTGGAAGCTGATGGGATGTCTCTCATTGCTATGACGTTTATGTGAGCATTATGGGATGTTTGTTACCACTGACGTGGACTGAGAAGCGGTGGGTACAATTCTGGAGATACGCAACACCAAACACAATACAACAAGCAACAGTCGTGTACCACATAAATACATGGAACCATGCAATATAACCAAAAACTTCCTTTATCATTGATGCTAGGTGAGGGCAATAGGTTTGTACCTTTTGTAACTATGGATTCTTTGCACAGAGGTGCCAGAGACAATTAGCCATCATTTAGAGTCTGGCAGAGAGGGAGCTCCATCATAACTTGGCTCCCACTCTTCCAAAGTGCCTGCCACTTCCCTAAAAGAAATGGGACAACCGATGACTGACCTACTGTGCAGCTATCACTGACGTCACTAGTGGTCAACCAATTGCGGTGGCTCGTCGGCAACAGGGATGCTGCATTTGATGCATCGAGAGGGCCGTCCTATTTAGTGCATGGCGGATCCAGGCGGATTACATTGTATCCAGGAGATGTTTTTATTTTATTTTTCCGAAACCCACAGCAACATGTCAGCCCACTAGGCGTAAAATGAAGGCCCAGCCCATGAGGCGTTACATGAATGCAGAGTGGGTGTTCCCACGCATCCACCCATGGATTTTGGTACATCAATTGGTGGTGCTTACAGATTTGCTGAAAGTGCATCTGCAACAGCAGTGGATGCACTTTCGACACAGAGATCCCTGACAGGCGCGTGGAGCTCTCTAAATGGACAGTCCTCTCCAGAGGTGGAAAAGCAGGTCTTCCCCGACCCTATGGGTTGATAGTGTTCTAACACATTATTGACATTTAATATTGAGATGCAGCTATGTGGACCTCACAAGATAGACCCCCAAGACATCTTCAAAGTAGGTAGATATGGAGTCAAGAATAGTACATCTATGCTTCCCAATGTGTCCTCGCCTTGACCATATGCTGGTTTTGCGATACGGTGGACTTGATATATCTGCAGATAGATATTGGTGGCCTCGATATTGTGACATACTACGGGGGTGGCAGGCCACGTGCCAGGAAATAAATGTTGTTCTGGTCCTTTCTTGGAGTGTTCTGCAGCCCATTAGTCTGGGTTGATGGTGGGCCTTGCAGCAGGAGGTACAGTCTTGAGAGTGCAAGGAAGGTTCAAAGGCTTGAGGCCCATAGAGCCAGAGAGATTCACATGAGAAAAGGCTGAGCAGTTGCAGAGCCACCCCTTTTACATAGCACCTCAAGATATGTGTCAGGGGTGTCAGGAGCTAAGAAATGGTAAATCCTATTTATCCCAGGAAACCCTTCCATCTTTCCAGGATTTCTGTTTCTGAAAGTACTAAATTGGGTGATTTGCATGGCTAACAGCTGAAATTGATATGAATTTATGGCTCTGATCCACAGCTCTCCCTCACTCCAAGCTCTTGCCTCATTAAATCATATATGTAGCTGTTTTATTTATTTAGTGTCATTGAAAAGGAATCATTTCTAAGCCCTTCATCTGTGAACAAGATTCATATGACTTGCAGGAGGTGCAAATGGCATCTAAATGTTCTTACCGCATTTCTGTGTGATAATATTGATTGAATTTGTTCCTCTTACTTCCCGAGCGTGCAGGAGGCTTCTTCAGAGTGCTGATAAAAATATAAAATGATCACAAATTTCATGAACCATCGTGCATGTGGCTTTAATGCATCCCTGACATCGACTTGATGAGATGGAAATATAAATGATAACAGCATAGCTGCACCTAGGTTCTTAAAGCAATATCTTTATTTCTTAACGTGTATTTCATCATTTGTTGTTCATTATTTTATGCTATGCAATTAATTGCTTCTGATTTGTTTCAATGTTGCCCTATGGCTGCCTCAAGACAAACACATACAGAGACATGAATATGTGGCCTATAAAGAAACAAAGTGCACAGCTGCTTTGTGGCCAGGTTCGCTCTATGTAAATCTGCCTAGGTTCATGCATGCATACATGAATATATACCTAATAAACATATTCATATGGATAACACTGAGGCCCTCAAAATTATCTCTTTGGTCCAATGCATTTCAATGGAATGTTGACTTAGGGGCAGGAGAAGGCGCTCATTAAAACTGGAAAAATGCAGAGGTATATGGCAGGCACAGTGGCACTTGTGAAGAGGGATGGGGCGCTATATTGGCCTCCTGAGATTCTGGGTGAGGGGCTGACCCCTGAGGGGCTGACCCACCGTGTGTGTGTGTGGGTGCGTACGTGCCTGCCTGCCTGCCTGCGTGCCTGCCTGCGTGTGTGTGTGTATGTGTACACCGGGAAGGGGCAGGTATGACAAGGCATTCTTCGCATTTTCTTATTGGGCAATCAAAAACCCCAGGGCCGGCCCTGCACAGTGGCTGATAGCAAGAGTGTGGCAGCGTCAGTCTCAGCCCAGTGAGGGCAAATACAAGATGGAGTAAAGAGGGCATTGACTGGGCTTCTGTGGCCAGCAGACGGACAAAATTGAGAGCATTACGCAAAGTAATCTGAAAAGCAGAAACTATCCTAATATTCTTCAGGGAGAACAGCATGTCAGGGGTATGTGGATCCCTCCCAGAATGGGTGGCCGGTCCATCCTTTTGGTTAGCGCCTTTTATATTATTCTTTCGTTTATTTGCATATCAAGAAGTGTGTGGACTCGACCAAGAAATAGGGTGACAGGGTGTCCTACAATGGACACAGTAGCGGCCGGCATTGCTCACGGGTGGGGGGTGGGCGCGAGGAGTCGCGGGGGCGGGGGGGATTCTGCAAGCAGCGTTGTGATTGGTCAGGACGCCGCCCAGCCAGGGGTTATGGGGTGGCCATGTTCTCCATGCAGGCTGCAATGCAGCCTGCATGGAGAAGGGCAGAGTGCGCATGACTGGTTTGGGACCAAACAGTCTTTGCGCACTCAGGAGTGGACAAACCACTCCTCCTCTGCCCTGCTCAAAGAGCAGAGCAGCCCCAATAACTTTTAGTTATTACCATTTTATGTTTTGGTTTTTTCGCACTGCGAGAAATCAGTGGGGCAACGCTCCTCCGCCCTAGTGGAGGAGCCACCCCTGAATGGACATATCCTTTATACATAGGAATAAACCTATTTAACATATTCAGAAACTTAGACTACATTCTTGAAGGAGATACTGGAGATGGTATACATACAGAAAACAGACATAAATACATAGATTATTTCCTTGTAGCCTAATGTCCTGAAGCTTGAAGAAAGGGTGAGCGAGAGACAGACAAATCTTAAGATTGGTTAGGTGTAAATCTAGCATTAGGTTCATTCGATCTGCGTGTGTTGGTCAGATACAGAACTTATTCAAAAAGTTGCCAGTTAAGAGTTGGTCATGTCCATCCTTGGTGTCTGGCAAAGAGAAGGCTTTTCAATAGTCAATTAAAGAGGGAGGCCTCTGACCTTGCCATATCTTTGTGGGTAGTGACTTCCAAACATTTTGGGGTGTTTCCTGAGAAGCAGCAATTTCAGAGATATTTTAAGGCATGGGCAAAGTGGCAATTGCCCAGGGCACCCACATACCAAAGGGGCGTGCTGGGAAAGAGAACTTTCTCTTTGTCTCAATTCTGTCTATTTTGCTAGCTCAACCTTTAACATAAAATCCAATACCAGTGGCGTCAGAGGCAACGTACCTTTCGCTGTTGCCTCCGACGCCGACGGCCGCCTCAGTGCTCTTCAAGCTGTCTCTGGGAAGGCAGAGGTTGCCCAGCGAATCCAGACGCTGCTTTCTATGAGAGCAGCGCCAAGATTGGTTTGAGCGGCCTGCTCTGCCACTCAGACACTGCCTTGTAGCCTGCGGCTTTTCTCCAACCTGGTTGTGAACACAGCTGGGTTGGAGAAATAGAAGTGCGCATGTCTCTTTGGCCGACCTAGGAAGGCCAGCGAAACTTACATGCGCACTTCTAAGTGCCCACCACCTGCCTGTTAAGGCCTGGCCCCGCCCTGCCCTACACGCATGCCAGAACCAGTAACAGAAAGATAAAATGATATTGTTTCTTTATCATTTAATTTTGTTACGCAATTACGTAGGAGCCACCTGGTCCAATAGTGGTTGGCATCACAGGGCTTGAATTAGCAGAACTTGGGAAGAAAATTGAAAGTTTTTCTGACCAGGGTCCCCCATATTTCTTACACAAGGCCCCCAAAATCCTTAAGAGGACATTGAGCAAGTCCAGGGGACCAAAAGGGTAGAACCTGACAATATATACACTATCACGTTTAATGAAACCACTCTCTTCAGACTCCACACAACCTCCACCAGTCAACTGGTGCAACCCTGGAAAGCACAAAAGGACAGGGCATAGCAAAAGTCTGCCTCTGCATACCTGCCTCTGCATATCTAAAAAGGCTGCTGTCTCCACATCTCTCACCCACACCCTGGAGTGTGAAACTTCACAAATGCTTCAGGAATGGTAGAAATAAACAGTGCTAGTTTGGCAGTGCACACATCAACATCATGGCCAGACTTCCCATCCCTAATACAACCAATCTAGGATCCAGGTCTGAGTAGTTTTCTGAAGAAAGAACGTAAAGCAATCCTTTGCCATGAAGTAATACATCATGGACAATTTGAAATTTCTCTACTACAATTAAAGGATTTTAATAGTCAACCGTAGGTTTGCAGCACTGCAGGCGTAAATTATGGGCATCAAATTGTAGTGCAGACCAGGTTAAGGGATGAATGAATGGAAGAATGAATGTTGGTGAAGTGAGAACCATTGTTCAAAAAGGAGAACTTTCAAGGAGATGTAATTAAGCAGTAGGGTGAGAGACAGGAGGCGGTAATATCATAGATATGATTTACAAAGTAGAAAATGTGTGAGTAGTAATGTTAACATGGTCAGATCAGAACCTTACAAAAGACTGGGTAACCAGCACAATAAAATTGAATAAAGATGAAAGGGTGCAGCATTACTGGGGTGTTAGAAACTGTAACTAAAGGTACATTGTCAGGCAATAAATAGCTGTAAAAACTTGCGTCATGGCGCATGTTGCTGTATAAAATAGAAGGAGGTCGTACTAAGCGCATGGTGGAAGTCTTGTCTCAGGACAGTGCTGAAGTTAACTTGTGTTAAACAAAAACTAGAGGTGAGATAGCTTGAAGAAATATCCCATTTGCCAAATAATAATCGACGCAGTGATGTGTTCTATCCTAGATAGACCAAGACCAGGCAAGCAGCGAGACGCTGAACCACCTGGTTTTGGTGATGACATATTTTTACAAACTGAGATATAATGCATTGGCATAATCCAGCCTAGAAGTGTTTGGGGGGCCAGTAAAAAACAAAGCAAGTGGTTTGATAAGTTGGTTCAATTGTTCTGTTTTTACTGCAAATGAAACAAAACTACTGACATTTCACTGTTTGCACTGGAGAGGGGTGGATCCTCTACGTCGAAGATGTTGCTGAGTTCGGGAAGGTCTGAGCAGGGGTTATGTACTTTAATGACACGAGGAGTTGCACCTCAAGGAGTGTGAAGCAGGTGAGGAAGTGAGACTCAAGAGGAGAGTGCAAGGACAGAAGAGTTTGCCTCAGCTCTTGGATCCACAAACCTTGATGGAGTCTGGTTGTAATTTGGTAACATTGAAAGATGATGGTCTGTGGCACCTGGATGAGAGCCTCTGGGTAGAGTTGACTGAAGAGACTGTAAGGGGGAGGGGCTGTGATTATCCTAGAGGAAGGCTCTGATGCGGACCAACAGGAGCAATGGGTCGATAGAGTGGCCCTTTGGGCCAGGTATATCGACGATTTATTTGTTGTCTGGAAAGGGACCCAGGAGGAGGCTGTAACATACATAGCCGCCCTGAATCAGAATGAGCTAAATCTGATATTTACAGCAAACATGAGCACCACAAGTGTCTTTTATCTGGATTTAGAGATGTATATAGAAGGTAACAAATCACTGACCAAATTGTACCGAAAGCCCACTGCCGGCAATTCCATCTTACATGCAGGTAGCCAACACCCCAGAGCATTGATTAAGAACATACCATTTGGGGAACTACTGCGCCTTAAACGCAATTGCACTAACGAGGATGAATATCGTAAGGCACAAAGCAGCGCAGTTAAGAGATTTTAGAGAAGGGGCTACATAGATGGCATGTTACATGAGGCAGTCACGAAGACAGAGTCTATCAATAGACAACAACTTCTAGCAGATAAAGCCAAGACACAACAAGGCAGAACCAAATAAACAGGGGCTATAAGGATGATCACTGATTTTAATGAGAGGTCATACAAAGTATCCCAGATCTTCATGAAGAACTGGCATATTCTTCGTACTGATAACGTTATAAGAGAAGCGATACCATTACAACCGCAGATCACATATAGACGCAGTACTTCTATCAAAAATCATCTTGTACATAGCCATTACAGAACTACCCCGACTAAGAAAGAGATATGCAGGGGCTTTTTTCCTTGCTTGAGATGTAAGGCCTGTAAATTTAGCAATAAGGTTACGGAATATGAATTTGAAGGACAGGGCGCAACTAAATGTAAAAAGATAATGAAATTACTCAATTGCAATTCTGAATATACCATCTATTGCTTAGAATGTCCCTGCCCCAAAAGATACATCGGCAGCACCATACATCCTGCCAAAAAGAGAATACTCTAACACATGCGTGCAATCACTAATAAGGACCAAAGCTATCCGGTTGCCCGTCACTTCGAGCAGAAGCACAATAGCAACCGTGATTTACTCAAGTTCTTTTGTATTGACCAAATACAAAAAGACGAGCGAGGAGGAGACAGGGTCAAGAAGTTGCGAAGTCTGGAATCCAATATATTGTAGAATTATCTACCAAAACCCCTTTTAGCTTGAATAACGAGGAAGAGTTGTGGGTCCACATAGGATTGTATGGTGCTTTGATATCTTTGGCAATATTACACTCCCCTTTTTTTCACTTTGCCTATTTAGGGCTTGATTGCTTAACAGTGAGATCTTATCTGAGCTCTGCTTATATCTTATGTTATAGGTAGGATCGAACTGAGCTAAGAGATATGGCTGAGATTGGATTATTTGGTATTTTGATGATTGTAAATAGGACACAGCCATACTACTATCATGACTATATGAATAAAAGCATTGTATTTGCCGGATTAGATCTCCATACCTCCCCCTTAAAATCATGACTGAATGATTACACACATTCGGTTTGAGAATTGTAATAATTAGTATTAATTTGAGGATGTTCTTTATATTATTTGGCGCACATCGGAATAGATTGTTATGATTTTCAATATATTACAAGATGGCCGCCTTAGGACAGACAGGATTGTATTCACTTTCTCTGTTTTCGAATGTGTGACGTACTTCCTGAATGTTTAAATATTGTTTGTTTTGAAGACATAACTGACATTGAAAAAGGCGTTGTTGCCGAAACGCGTCTGTCAGTACCCCGTGATATAGCCCAATAAATCAGCATATTTATTTTCCGTAAGGAGTGTCTCAGTTTTTATCCGCACAATTGTGGACGTTGGAGTAAGGTTTTGGGCGCGGTTCACCACCGCGTTGGAGTGCACCCGGGACGCGAGGTGCGGCGTATAGTGAACTTTGTTTTGTACCATATATATATATATATATATATATATATTTCAAACACACGGTATTTCAATACGAGCTGCACTCGAGACAAGGTGAAGGTTACCAGCCTTTATTGTAGGTACAGATGGATGAGCAAGCCAGTGCAATAGACAGCTTTTCCTGTGCCTGACGCGTTTCAGGACCATCCCTTCTTCAGAGGCATAGGGGGAAAGATCGCGCTGCTGGTAGGCAACAACTTCCTAATATAATGTCACGCCCCTTATTCACTTCAATGTAATTATGGGAGTTGTAGTGCCTGCAATTCACTCCCTCAATTTCGGCGCGCTGATATCTGCCGCAAATAAGACCCGACATGGGCCCCAGCTGTAGAATCCATCTTACATCCTGACACAATGCTCCACATTAGAAACGGCGAATCCGTTCCAGTGGCCCCCTCGGCATCATGGGGTGGTGCAGACTCGGCGGCTGAACAACCGCCCATAGACTTCAAACACACGGTATTTCAATACGAGCTGCACTCGAGACAAGGTGAAGGTTACCAGCCTTTATTGTAGGTACAGATGGATGCGTAGCCAGTGCAATAGACAGCTTTTCCTGTGCCTGACGCGTTTCAGGACCATCCCTTCTTCAGAGGCATAGGGGAAAAGATCGCGTGCTGGTAGGCAACAACTTCCTAATATAATGTCACGCCCCTTATTCACGTCAATGTAATTATGGGAGTTGTAGTGCCTGCAATTCCTCCCTCAATTTCGGCGCGCTGATATCTGCCGCAAATAAGACCCGACATGGGCCCCAGCTGTAGAATCCATCTTACATCCTGACACAATGCTCCACATTAGAAACGGCGAATCCATTCCAGTGGCCCCCTCGGCATCATGGGGTGGTGCAGACTCGGCGGCTGAACAACCGCCCATAGACTTCAAACACACGGTATTTCAATACGAGCTGCACTCGAGACACAGGTGAAGGTTACCAGCCTTTATTGTAGGTACAGATGGATGCGCAAGCCAGTGCAATAGACAGATTTTCCTGTGCTGACGCGTTTCAGGACCATCCCTTCTTCAGAGGCATAGGGGAAAAGATCGCGCTGCTGGTAGGCAACAACTTCCTAATATAATGTCACGCCCTTATTCACGTCAATGTAATTATGGGAGTTGTAGTGTCTGCAATTCCTCCCTCAATTTCGGCGCGCTGATATCTGCCGCAAATAAGACCCGACATGGGCCCCAGCTGTAGAATCCATCTTACATCCTGACACAATGCTCCACATTAGAAACGGCGAATCCGTTCCAGTGGCCCCCTCGGCATCATGGGGTGGTGCAGACTCGGCGGCTGAACATCCATCTGTACCTACAATAAAGGCTGGTAACCTTCACCTTGTCTCGAGTGCAGCTCGTATTGAAATACCGTGTGTTTGAAGTCTATGGGCGGTTGTTCAGCCGCCGAGTCTGCACCACCCCATGATGCCGAGGGGGCCACTGGAACGGATTCGCCGTTTCTAATGTGGAGCATTGTGTCAGGATGTAAGATGGATTCTACAGCTGGGGCCCATGTCGGGTCTTATTTGCGGCAGATATCAGCGCGCCGAAATTGAGGGAGGAATTGCAGGCACTACAACTCCCATAATTACATTGACGTGAATAAGGGGCGTGACATTATATTAGGAAGTTGTTGCCTACCAGCAGCGCGATCTTTTCCCTATGCCTCTGAAGAAGGGATGGTCCTGAAACGCATCAGGCACAGGAAAAGCTGTCTATTGCACTGGCTTGCGATCCATCTGTACTCTACAATAAAGGCTGGTAACCTTCACCTTGTCTCGAGTGCAGCTCGCATTGAAATACCGTGTGTTGAAGTCTATGGGCGGTTGTTCAGCAGCCGAGTCTGCACCACCCCATGATGCCGAGGGGGCCACTGGAACGGATTCGCCGTTTCTAATGTGGAGCATTGTGTCAGGATGTAAGATGGATTCTACAGCTGGGGCCCATGTCGGGTCTTATTTGCGGCAGATATCAGCGCGCCGAAATTGAGGAGGAATTGCAGGCACTACAACTCCCATAATTACATTGACGTGAATAAGGGGCGTGACATTATATTAGGAAGTTGTTGCCTACCAGCAGCGCGATCTTTTCCCCTATGCCTCTGAAGAAGGGATGGTCCTGAAACGCGTCAGGCACAGGAAAAGCTGTCTATTGCACTGGCTTGCGCATCCATCTGTACCTACAATAAAGGCTGGTAACCTTCACCTTGTCTCGAGTGCAGCTCGTATTGAAATACCGTGTGTTTGAAGTCTATGGGCGGTTGTACAGCCGCCGAGTCTGCACCACCCCATGATGCCGAGGGGGCCACTGGAACGGATTTGCCGTTTCTAATGTGGAGCATTGTGTCAGGATGTAAGATGGATTCTACAGCTGGGGCCCATGTCGGGTCTTATTTGCGGCAGATATCAGCGCGCCGAAATTGAGGGAGGAATTGCAGGCACTACAACTCCCATAATTACATTGACGTGAATAAGGGGCGTGACATTATATTAGGAAGTTGTTGCCTACCAGCAGCGCGATCTTTTCCCCTATGCCTCTGAAGAAGGGATGGTCCTGAAACGCGTCAGGCACAGGAAAAGCTGTCTATTGCACTGGCTTGCGCATCCATCTGTACCTACAATAAAGGCTGGTAACCTTCACCTTGTCTCGAGTGCAGCTCGTATTGAAATACCGTGTGTTTGAAATATATATATATATATAATATGGTGATGGTGTGACCATGTATTATGCGGGATAGAGTACCCTTTGACATACAATATGAGGATATTGCAAGTCACCGAGGAGTTCCATAACTATATAGAGGAATGAGGCCGAAGGACGAGTTCCTGTATACGGTTATGGAACTCTGAGGTGACTTCCACTGTCCTTATAATGTATGCCAGGGGTACTTTATCCTGTATAATACATGGTCACACCATCACCTTTCCCGCAAGCCACTTACAACCTTGGTGCATGGCTCTTTCATATGAAAGAAGCGAGCTTGTTTGCAAACATGAAGAATAAAAATAAAATCTCCAGTGCAAAATTAAACATATCAAAAACCTGTTAGATATTTGTGACAAACAGACATTAAAAATACTTAAATACGTCAGTTTAAAAAAAAAAGCTGCAGTAGCTCGAAACATGTAGAAACATGCAAAAAGATTCTAGATTTTCTCTATCTATGGAGTGCAAAAAATAAACATATTCTCTCTGCTTATCATTGTAAGCTATTAAGAGCAAAAGAAAGAAAAGCAATGTTCCCTTCGTTGCTGCTTTAAATAGCTGATTGTAAAGAAATTAGTGACTGCCATTTCTACAGGGATATTACAGAATTCCATGTATTTTACAGATATATATATATATATGCAGCTCCAAGCGCTTGCGAAAATCAGCACACGTAGGCACTCACAGGGATTACTAGCACCTTTTATTAGCAGACGCGTTTCAGCAACAGCTTTCCTCAGTGCTAAAAGGTGATAATACCAAATGCACAGCGTTACGTTTAAAATAGAGTAATGTCTCTCATGATTGGCACCCCGGGACATTGCAGGAGCCGGCCCTGGGGGGTGGCGGTCCCCAGGGCCATCGAGGGCTCCAGGAGGGTGGCCGCGCGGCCCCCCTCCCATCATTTGCATAGCCCCGGGGAGGTGGTGGTCCACGGGGCTGGGGGTCCGCAATGGACCCCCATATTTAAATAAAGTTTGCCCCGGGGAGGTGGTGGTCCCCGGGGCAGTGCGGGGAGGGGCAGGAGCCCTCCCCCACTTTTCATTTTATTTAAGCCCCGGGGAGGTGGCGGTCCCCGGGGCTTGAGGGGGCTGCGAGGCCCCCCCCGAACATAATTTACAATGCCCCGGGGAGGTGGCGGTCCCCGGGGCTGCGGGGGGGCCGTGTGCCCCCCGCACATAAATAATAAAGCCCCGGGAGGTGTCTGTCCCCCGGGGCTGCGGGGGGGCCGCGGGCCCCCCTCACATAAATAATAAAGCCCCGGGGAGGTGGTGGTCCCCGGGGCTGCGGGGGCTCCCGCGGGCCCCCGCTACATAAATCAGAATTGCCCCCGGGACCTGGCCCACCCGGGGGCTTTAAAAAACGAAGCGCGGGAGCCCACGCTTCGTTTTTTTAAAATTTTCGTCCGGAATCGCGCCGGGTGCGCGAATCCGGACGAATTTTTTTTAAAAAAATGCTTTTTTGGGCCCTGGGGGTCTTTGTGGGACCCCCTGACCAGGCCTAGGGGGTCAGGGTGTTTTTACCCTGCCCCCTTTTCTTCTTTTTAATGTTCCTCTCACCTTTTTCCTTCTCCCTCGGTACCGAGTCACAAGATGGCTGCCAACACTTCCTGGTTTAAAGTGTTGGCAGCCAATCAGAGGCAAGCTTGTGCTCGGGAGGGCTCAGCCAATCAGATCTCACAATTCTCAAATATCGATATCTGTAAATCTTTAAATATCTCAAAAACTACTGAACGGATTTACACCATTTAAAAAAAAAGTGTGCTTTCTGGACCAAGAGCTATCTCTCTGCCAAATTTGGTGTAATTCTGTTCAGCAGTTCAGGCTGTAGCCGTGTCTAAAGTTTCCTATGGAAATTAACATGGAGAAAACACGTTTTGGGACCCCCCTTTTTTCTCGGCCCCCGCTTGACGAATCACCCCAAAACTTTCAAGACAGGAGCTGACCTGAGAGAACAATTAGTTTTGAAAATTTCGTGAAGATTCGTCAAACGGCGCCAAAGTTATTGGCAAATCAAAAAACGCTTTTCCTATGGAAACAAAGGGGCCGATTCCGATCTCGGTCGGAGGCGCACCCAATACCATTCGGTCGGGAAAAAAGCCATGCGAAAGCCTGTTACCCGACCGAACCGTACGCGGGTCCCGGCCGAGCGAGTACGATGCGAATTCGCCGACCGACTCGTCCGGGCGACCCGACCGCTCCGACCGACTCGTACCCGGACCGTACCGCTCCGACCGACTCGGTCGGACCCGATTCGCACCGCGCAATGGAGACGTTTTCCGGCCGGGTAAGTACGATGCGCACCTCGACCGCTCCGACCGACTCGCGCCGTCCGACTCGAACTCGCTGTCGGAGCCGTACTTTGGGGGTCGGTGTCGGACCCCCTGTACGCGTACCCGTGCGAGGCGCACATTGGGGGGACCCAAGGGTCCCCCTACCTGTGCGTGTGCGCCGCGGGCGCGCTCGCGGCGTACTCGCTGTAGGGCGCCCTTGTCCGCCTCGCACCCATTGAGGCAATGGGAGCCCGCGTACGCGTTGTACGACCGGCTCCCATTGAGTTCAATGGGAGTCCGACCGACTCGTGTCCGATAACATACGGACGCATCGGACTCGTTCGGTCGGACTGCACGGGTCCGATTCGGTCGGAAATCTCTCCGGGTCCGGCTCGGTCGGGGAAATTTCCGGCCCGAATCGGAATCGACCCCAAAGTTCTAACTATAACTGCCTACTGGCTACCGCCAGTAGGTATATATATATATATATATATATACATATATATATATATATATATATATATATGTTATATAAACACTCATCCTGTCAAACCTGAGCCGAGAGAAGACGTGCACTCCAACAGTGTGCTTCTGATAGATTTAATCCATGTAATCCATGAAATCAGCCCTCAGGACAACCAGTGGTACAGAAAAACAAACACCCAATGCGTTTAGGCAGCAGGTTCGCCGAAATGCATTGGGTGTTTGTTTTTCTGTACCACTGGTTGTCCTGATGGCTGATTTTATGGATTACATGGATTAAATCTATCTGAAGCACACTGTTGGAGTGCACGTTTTCTCTCGGTTCAAGTTTGACAGGAGGAGTGTTTATATAATACTTGTGCGCTGCCTCACCAGGACACGCACCACATCTGATTGGATTCCGGGGCAGGAGGACCCTTGCAGGAGGCCCAATGAGTAGCATGTATATATATATATATATATATATATATATATGTATATATATATATATTCACTGAAAAAACCATAGGTTTTAGGGACAGTTATAGTTAGTTGGACATTTCACTCGTACAAAACCCGTGAAATTCCCCGTTATAGTTAGTTCAGCTAACTATAACTCGCGCCCCTGCAATGCACTGCTGATGACGTCACATATTACATCACTCATGACATGGTCAGTGACATCACTGATGACATCACTGATGACATCTCAAATGACATTACTGATAACATCATCCAGTGACTGTGTGTTTCTGTAAAGTTTAAATATGTTTAATATATATAGGGAAAGGCGTATTGAAGAATGAGCGGGTGTATAAGTGTGTGAATGGATGATTTAGTAGGTGCGTGACTAACTCTATAAGTGAGTGATTAAACGTATCTTACTGAATGCATGGGTTAGTGACTAAACTGGGTGAATGTCTGTATCCGTCTGTCTGTTGCTGTTTAAGCGGCTGCATGGGTTTGTGAATAGCTACATGAGTGTCTATATGACTTATTGATTGGTTGTCTGAGTATCTGTATGGGTGCCTGAGTGTTTGTGTGGGTGGGGTGTGTGTGACTCTGTGCATAGATGTGTGAGTGGGTGATTCACTGGGTGCATGGTTTCAAGAGTGCATCTGTGATGGACTGTATGGGTGGGTGAGTGTGTGTATGGGTCTGTTAGTGAGTGAATGTATATCTCAGTGGTACATGTGTGAGTAACTACATATGTGAAAGGCAGTATATATGTGTGTTGCAGTATATAAATGTGTATAAGTGAGAGTGTGTGATTGTGAGAGTGGCTGTATGGATGAGTGTGTACTTGTATCAGTGATTGTATAAGAGCGTAAGAATGTGCTAGTATTTGTATGAGTAAGTGAGCTGGTGTGTGTATAACTGTATAGGTGAGTAAATGGCAGTGTGATTAATTATTTTCATGACTGACTAGGTGTGTGAGTACCTCTATGGATGAGTGGCGGTGTGTGAGTGTCTATGTAGGTGTATGAGTGCATATGATAGTCCTGTACTGAGTGACCGTAAGTATGAGTGACTGTACAGGTGAGTGAGTGGATGTGTGTGTAGACCTAAGAATCAGTGAGTGTGTATGTAGTTATTGGTGTTGGAGTGTCTATGGTTTTGACAATGGCAGTCTGTAATTTACAGTGGCTGTATCAAAAGTTATATTAGGGTTTGAGAAGATGCATCAAATTATCACATGGATGATGTCATCAGTAATGTCATCAGTGATGTGATTTGAGATGTCATCAGTGATGTCATCAGTGATGTCACTGACCATGTCATGAGTGATGTAATATGTGACGTCATCAGCAGTGCATTGCGTGGGCGCGAGTTATAGTTAGCTGAACTAACTATAACAGGGGAATTTCACGGGTTTTGTACGAGTGAAATGTCCAACTAACTATAACTGTCCCTAAAACCTATGGTTTTTTTCAGTGAATTTCAAAGGTTTTTTAAATGCTAATTTCTAACTATAACGTGTCTGAAACCTATGGTTTTTTCAGTGAATTTCAAAGGTTTTTTAAATGCTAATTTCTAACTATAACGTGTCTGAAACCTATGGTTTTTTCAGTGAATTTCAAAGGTTTTTTAAATGCTAGTTTCTAACTATGCCCACAGAGGTAGGACATGTGAAGAAAGAAGAAAAAACGCACAGAAAGAAGCAAAAGAAATGCAGAAAGAAGCAACAGAAATCCACAAAGACGACAAAAAGTGCAGGAAGAAGCAAAAGATGTGCAGAAAGAACCAACAGAGGAGCAGAAAGAGGCCTTGTTCCAAAATCATCCTGTGCCCACAACTTTTTCCGACGTGTACTGCTGATAACTGACTCTGACTAACCAGAGCCAGTGCTATGCTAAAAGACACTTAGAATACAGTGAAAACACCTACATACACTAGGGAACACTATGCGTTGGGGTACCCCTGTGATTAGCATGACCTCCTCTGTAAGTCCCTAGTACATAATAGGGCAGGGAGATTAAAACTACCTCTTAAAACGCGCTACAGGGCGCGTTTGCACAGTGGTGAAGAGAGGGGGGTCCTGAGGTTACATGTGTGCAAACGCGCCCCGTGGCACGTTTTAAGTTGCGGTATTAAGTCCCCTTGAATCCTGAGTGTCCCTGGGCCCCAACTAGCTCCCCAGGTACCTACAGTTAGGACCACAGAGCTGAGTTGCAGAGAGGCATTCCGAGGCCACGCACCTTTTTTCACCTCTCTGCAACGCAACTGTGTTGTGCTTACTGAAGGTACCTGGTGGGCTAGTTGGCCCCCAGGGTCCATCAGGATTCAAGAGGAATTAATTCCCCAACTTAAAACACGCCACGGGGCCTGTTTGCACACATGTCACCTCAAGCCCCGCCCCCTCCCTTCACCACTGTGCAAACGGGCCCCATGGCGCATTTTAAGTTGGGGGATTAACTCCCCTTGAATCATGAGGGTCCCTGGGGTCCAACTAGCCCACCCTGTACCTCCAGTATGCGCCAGGAAGCTGCGTTGCAGAGAGGTGTTCAGAGGCCACACCCCTTTTTACACCTCTCTGCAACGCAGCTCTGTGGTGCTTTCTGGACGTACCTGGTGGGCTAGTTGTCCCCCAGGGACCCTCAGGATTGAAGGGGATTTAATTCCCCATCTTAAAACGCACCACGGGCCCTGTTTGCACACATGTCACCTGTAGCCCCGCCCCCTCCCTTCACCACTATGCAAACGCGCCCCGTGGCGCGTTTTAAGTTGGGGGATTAAGTCCCCTTGAATCCTGAGGGTCCCTGGAGTCCAACTAGCCCACCATGTACCTCCAAAAAGCGCCACAGAGCTGGTTGCAGAGAGGTGTAAAAAGGGGCCTGGCCTCTGTACACCTCTCTGCAACGCAGCTCCCTGGCGCATACTGGAGGTTCCTGGTGGGCTAGTTGGCCCCCAGGGACCCCCAGTATTCAAGGGAAATTACTTCCCCTTCTTACAACGCGCCAGGGGGCGCGTTTGCAGACTGCTGCAGGGAGGGGGCGGGGCCTCCGGCACGATGCCGGTCTTTTTTTTTTGTTTTTGTTTTTGTTTTCTATGTGAGGGGGGCTGTGTGGCCCCCCTTCCCTCGGCCACTTTTGGCCCCGGGGACCCCATCCCCCGGGGCCTGAGGAATTTTTTTTTTTTTTAACGGGAAGGGGGCCGCATGGCCCCCCTTCCCTGGGCCTCTATTGGCCCCGGGGACCCCATCCCCCGGGGCATGCCCTCTTTTTTTTAATAACAAAATATTTGGAGGGGGGCTGCGTGGCCCCCCTCCTCAGGCCATTTAAGGCCCCGGGGACCCCATCCCCCGGGGCCAGCCTTTACGTTTTTGTTTTTTTTTATTGAAAAATGTATTTGTGGGGAGGGGGCTGCGTGGCCCCCCTCCCAGGCCACTAATGGCCCCGGGGACCCCATCCCCTGGGGCCTGGCCACTCGTTGGGGACCATGTGGGGGTCCCCAATCCCTGCACGGTCCCGCCGGCTCCCCGCGTCCTGCGGGAGCCGGCATTGCTTTTCCATAAGGGGAGCTGCTGACATGCAGCTCCCCTTATGGAAGAGCAATCTGCTTTGCTTCACTGAAGCGAGAGCAGGTTTCCCTGCTCTCACTTCAATGAAGCAAGCAGTTTGCAATGACAGGGCGGGAGCCGCGAGGCTCCTGTCCTGCCATTGCAAACAGCAGTGTCCCGGGGGTAGGCACCCCGGGACACTGCAGGAGCCGGCCCTGGGGGGTGGCGGTCCCCAGGGCCACCACAGGCTCCAGGAGGGGGGCCGCGCGGCCCCCCTCCCTTCAATTGCACAGCCCCGGGGAGGTGGTGGTCCCCGGGGCTTCGGGGGTCCGAAACGGACCCCCACATTTCTTTCATTAGTGCCCCGGGGAGGTGGCGGTCCCCGGGGCGTGTGGGGGGGCTGGAGCCCCCCCACACAGGTAATTTTTTTATTAAAAAAATAAGCCCCGGGGGGTGGCGGTCCCCGGGGCTGCGGGGGGGCCGTGTGCCCCCCGCCAGCATTATTTATATCAAGCCCCGGGGGGTGGCGGTCCCCGGGGCTTGGGGGGCCTTAGAGGCCCCCCCATAAAATATAAACCCACCCCCGCATGCCCCCGGGACTTGGCCCACCCGGGGGCAAAATAGCCTCGAAGCGCGGGAGACCGCGCTTCGATTTTTTTTAATCACGGCGGGATCCGCGCACCCTAAGCGCATCCCTCCGATTTTTTTTTTTTTTAAATGCTTGTTTCTGCCCAGGGGGTCCTTGTGGGACCCCCTCAGCAGACCTAGGGGGTCAGGGTGTTTCTACCCTGCCTTTTTTTTGCGTTTTGCAGCTTTGATTTTTTTTTAATCACGGCGGGATCCGCGCACCCTAAGCGCATCCCGCTGATTTTTAAAAAAAAAAATGCTTTTTTCTGCCCAGGGGGTCCTTGTGGGACCCCCTCAGCAGACCTAGGGGGTCAGGGTGTTTCTACCCTGCCCCCTTTTTGCGTTTTGCGACTTGTTTCTGTGCCTCGGTTCTACCGAGACACAAAATGGCTGCCAACACTTCCTGATTTGGAGTGTTGACAGCCACTTGACAGCCAATTAGCATGCAGCTCGTGATCGGGAGGGTGCGCGGACCCTACGCGGCCATAGATATATATGTGATTTTACTTTTAATTTTCTCAGGAACTACTGAACGGATTTACACCATTTAAGCAAAAGGCACGACTGAACCAAGGGCTACTTTTTTGGCAAATTTGGTGTAATTCCGTTCAGCAGTTCGGGCTGTAGCTGCGACTAAAGGTTCCTATGGAAAATTGCATGGGGAAAACACGTTTTGGGTCCCCCCTTTTTTCTCGGCCCCCACTTGACGAATCACCCCGAAACTTTCAAGATAGGAGCGGACCGGAGCGGGCCATCAGTTTTGAAAATTTCACGAAGATTCGTCAACCGGCGCCAAAGTTATTGGGAATAGAATGTTGCGGATTTCCTATGGAAAATAGGTCCTAACTATAACTATCTACTGGCGACCGCCAGTAGATAAAAAAAAAAAATATATATATATATATATAAAAAACCACATCCACCAAGTGCATCAATGCTAAGCAACAGTGCAGGATCAGTTTTTAAATCCAAAAGAAGCTGTGTCATGTAATCAGTAACACAGAAGCTCGCACGCCGGGATGTGTTTTTGAAGAAAAGTTTATTCGGCTACGTGTTTCGACCTGGGGGTCTTCGTCACGGCCAATATCAACAATAGTGCACAGTCACCCTTAAAAACAAACCAAAACCATAGACATAGTGAACACACTATCCGGTTTTTGCCCAACTCCAAACGCAATTAAGGCTCTTGTGAAAAGGGAAGATTATGCAAAAATTATACTTGATGCATTACTTATAAAAAGAGAAGAAAGCTCTCATATTTCAGTGCATTTGTCCAACAGCCAATACAGTTGTAAATCAAAGAAAAGAAAAGAAAGGAAAGAAAACCTTCCTACAGTCACAGAATAATATACCTAGTGGTGTATAAATTCATATCTTAGACAATCAGCCATGGCATAGATCTTATCGCAATATTAAAACAGGCTATAATCCTTTTGCATGGAGCGAAAACACTCATCCCAAAGTACAACATGATTATATTGCCTCTGTGGAGTCCTACATTTTATCCGAAGCCATATTTTGAAAGATTCAACTCAATTAAACGGAAGAAAGCAGTGCCCGGCCGGGGGGACATTCATCAATCATCCCTCGGGATGTGGTGAAAGGAAATGGAAACTTGACTTTTTCAGAATAGCTTCCTCACGACAAGATGGCGCCACAGCACTAAAAGAGCGTGAGCGTGACGCAGCAGTACCACTCGTATATTTTCACATTGCAAGGTAGTAATAAATGCATGCTATGAAAATCACGATTAATCAGGCGCTTACAAAGGGTGAAAACATTCCGCAGCATCTGACTCCGCCGCGCCTGATTTGTTTGGAAGGGCGCGTGCTCCAGGGTGGCGTCGCAGATGGCGCAGCCTTCTCTTGTGCGGCGCTCTTGGCCCTCACGCTGCTAGGCAGCGTTGGCGGCTTTGAAATAGTTTCTTTTCTCAGCATGCTGAAGCTCCTGATAATTAAGTTTGAATTTTCTCTTCCTTGATTCCGTATGGTTGCTGGCAGGGTTTATTCAGATAACGCGCTTGTGCATTTTTCACAACTTTCCCACAAAATGGCTTCTGCTCAGTTTGACAGTTGGGGCCACACCACGTGCTGCAACTTAACGTCAAATGTTGACGTGCTCTGGAACTAAGGAAGTGATGCCTAAATATCTAGAGGTCAGCAAAGGTGCGTGCATACGCCAAACTTGTGAAGATAAGGGAGGGAATGGCTGGTCACAATGGTAGAAAGGGTGCACTGCTTTGTTTATGTTCAGGGTTGGTGCGAGTGTGCAGTGAATAAATGGGGCATCACCAGTGCTTTAAATGGTCCGGTACTGTCCGTTACTGAGTACTGATACTTTTTTATTTTGAGTGGGAGAATACCTGCACTTCTCAAGAGAGACGTAATACTTTTAATTGGAGAGTACCGCACTTCTCAGAGACAAGCAGGTACTCTGGTACTGGGTACGTGCACTTCTATGTTTCCATTTCAAGCACTATGCATCACTGACCCCTGAAGCAATGCTGGCTCTTGCTTAGCATGAGTGAAGCTGTAAAACATTTGTTTTGGTCTCGCGAGTGTCCTTGTACTGTATGATTCCGGGCATGCGCCTGACCATTGCATCAACATGGCCCCAAAGTGAGCTAAGCAAATTTAGGGCTGTCTGCATGAGTTCCCCTAACTCCCTTGTGCTTCATTCCAAGAGTAAAGAGTTTGGCCCGGTACCGCCACTGTGTCACCGATACCCGGGGCATGGGTAACTCGGAGGGGAGGGAGAATTACCATGTATTCTGAGTAAGACCCTAAGAGTCCCCTTAGAATAGAGAAATCATTGGGGAATCTGTCATTCCAGACCCGACTCTCCTGGGTATTCCATATTTCTCCCGGGTATTACACCCGGAGACACCACCTGCTTGCATCTGATAGAGTCACCAGAGCTGATATTAAATATGGGGCTCACTGCCCTAAATGTGCGGCTGCCCACCTTTAACTCAGTACGCTGCGTTCAGACCGGGACAGTAGGGTGTCACATTGGAATAGATTATATTGGTTGACTAACCTCTTAGTGTGCCACCTTGACTATCTCTTAGTGGTTTGTCCAGAATTGTATGGAAGACACTAGTTTGAAAAATTTGCTAGGGTTATTGTATGCTACATATATGTTGTTCGTTTATGTCTAGAATGTTGTGATATATGTCATTCTTTTGTGTTTGTTTCATTGATTAGGAGCCATTGTCTTTGTGAGATATAATTATAGTCGATAAAGTTCATCAAGAATAACAATTGTGGAGAGGGTAATTAAATGTACTCTACTCGCTAACTGTTTTGTATTTATTCCTTTATACCACTTGCTTTTTGTTCATAATCAGACCGGGACAGTAAGCATTAGTACAGGGAATGCGATATTCCAAGTGCAGCCGCAAACTCACACCTGCAGGGGGAACAGCGCATCAGTGAAAAACAGCAATCCGCCCTGAGTGAAGCCACCAACCTGTCTTTCACTGCGTAGGTGGCAACCTACCCTGAGTTTTAAAGGGGGTTAGAGATCCCCCAGCACGCTGGAGCAGTAATAAACTGCTTATGCGGTAAGCACTCTAAAACAGTTTAACATGGTGACCTATGCCAGGTTATACAAATTAAAGAGTTAGTGAAGCCCGAGCTCGCACCTTTGGAACATTTCCAGCAATTACTCTGGCAAACGGATCAGGTAAATAGTAACAAGAAAGCTTAGTCTTTCAGAACAACTCTTCAAAGCATAAGGGCTTGATTCACAAAAGTAAACTTCACTTTTGTTTGTTTATCAGGAGATGTCTAGAAATGCTGGGTGGTAGGGAATTTATGGATCCCCACAGATGCTGGAACTTTCCCTCACAGAAATGTGAGGAAAATCTGTGTTTTTAGCCAAGGTTTGTGGTTTGCAAGGGCTTCTTCGTAACAAAACTTTGTGAGAACCACAAGTGTTGCACCACCCTGTACTCCACCGGGTGCCTAGCTTTCAGAAATGTCTGGGCATGGTAGGTTTCCTTGCGTGTCTGCTGAGCTAGAGCCCAAAATCCACAGCTACCCGCATTGTAAAAAGAAAGTGTTGATTTTGTTTGGGTGAAATGTGCTTGTAGTTACCAATTGGATTTCTATGTATTTGTTGCTTCCAAATGAAAGCCAGGGTGCAAGAAAGAAGGCATTTTGCAAAATGCCCTATGAATCACATGATAGTATGAGTAACCAAAAATTCATCGGTTTACAGATAACCAATGTTTCTAAACTGAGTACTTGTGTACATTTAAGAAATACATAAGTTTCCTTCATACTTATTTTTTACTTTATATTTTACTATGTGAATTGCTGTATAGTCCCTACGCAATGAGAAATCATTGTAAGGTGCAGCTCAGTTGATGGCAGTGGGTATTGCGTGTTATTGGAGAACCTTCAAACCTTATATCATCATCAATCAATCAATCAATCAGGGAATTGTAAGCGCGCTACTCACCCGTGAGGGTCTCAAGGCGCTGAGGGGGGGGTCCGCAGATCTGTTTAGCCGAAGAGCCAGGTCTTGAGGGTCTTCCTGAAGGTGTTCAGGGAGGGGCGCATCTGATGTCTGCCGGTAGCTCTGTTCCAGGTCTTGGCTGCAATGTGAGAGAAGGATCTTCCGCCTGCTCTGGCTCTGTGGATGCGCGGGGTTTCGGCCAGTGCGAGGTTGGAAGATCGGAGGTTTCTTTTGGGTACGTGGAAGTTGATTCTGTCGTTGAGGTATTTGGGTCCGTTGTTGTGTAGGCATTTGTAGGCGTGAGTGAGGATTTTGAAAGTGACTCTTTTCTCCACGGGGAGCCAGTGGAGACTTCGTAGGTGTTGGCTGATGTGTTCGTGTCGGGGGATGCCGAGGACGAGTCTGGCGGCGGTGTTCTGTACTGTCTGGAGTTTGCGGAGTAGGGACTTGTTGATGCTGGGGTAGAGTGCGTTTCCATAGTCCAGTCTGCTGGTGATGAGTGCGTGTGTGACTGTCTTCCTTGACTCTGGGGGGATCCACTTGAAGGTCTTGCGGAGGATGCGGAGGGTGTTGAAGCAGCTGGAGGTGACGGCGTTGACCTGTCGGTTCATGGAGAGTGATGAGTCGAGTACGATGCCGAGGTTCTTGGCGTGGTCTGAGGGGGTAGGTGGGCTTCCGAGGGCGGTCGGCCACCATGCAGAAGGGGTGGTACCGAGGACGAGGACTTCTGTCTTCTCGGCGTTGAGCTTCAGGCAGCTGTTGGTCATCCAGACTGCGACGTCTTGCATTCCTTTCTGGAAGTTGAGTTTGGCAGTGGTGGGGTCTTTGGTGAGGGAGAGGATGAGCTGGGTGTCGACGGCGTAGGATACGATGTTGAGGCTGTGTTGTCGGACGATGGCTGCGAGGGGGGCCTTGTAAATGTTGAAGAGGGTGGGGCTCAGTGATGAACCCTGTGGGACTCCGCAGGTGATTTTCGTGGGGTCGGAGAGGAAGGGTGGGAGTCTGATCCTTTGGCTTCTTCTGGTGAGGAATGATCGGATCCAGTCCAGGGCTGTTCCTTGTATGCCTGCGTCGTGTAGTCTGACGACTAGTGTGCGATGGGAGACGGTGTCGAAGGCCGCTGATAGGTCGAGTAGGATGCGGGCTGCGGAGTGGCCTTGGTCCAGGAGGGTGCGGATGTCGTCTGTGGCGGCAAGTAGGGCGGTCTCTGTGCTGTGGTTGCTTCGGAATCCGGATTGGGATGGGTCGAGGACGGCGTTTTCTTCAATGAATCGTGTCAGTTTCCTGTTGACTGTTTTCTCTGCAACTTTGGCTGCGAAGGGGAGGAGCGAGATGGGCCGATAGTTCTTGAGGTCGGTGGGGTCAGCTGTGGGCTTCTTGAGCAGGGGTCTGACTTCTGCGCGCTTCCAGTCGTCTGGGAAGGTGCCTGTTTTGAAGGTGGTGTTGATGGTGCGTTGTAGTTCGGGTGCGATGGCGGCCACGGCTCTGTGGTAGATGTGAGGGGGCAGGGGTCGGTGGGGGCCCCGTGTGGATGCTTTTCATGGTCGAGGCAGTGTCTTCGGCCGTGATCGGTGTCCAGTTGGAGATGGTGGGCTGGCTGGTGTTTCTGGGGGCGGGGGCCGTCTGTGGCGCCTGGTGGATGGTCGATGAAGTTGTCGTAGAGGTTTTTGATCTTGAGGTGGAAATAGGTTCCAAGCTTGTCGCAGAGGTCTGTGGCTTCGCTGCGTGGGTTGGTGAATTCTTGAATGACACTGAAAAGTTCCTTGGAGTTGGCCAGGATTTTGTTGTGGATGAAGTTCCTTTTGGTGGCTCTGATCTGGTTGTGGTCATCGCGACCAGAAGGACTGTCGAGCGTAATGGTGTATCCCTTTTGTAAATCGGCCATTGTGACAAGAAGTTGTAGATAAAAACATTGTCACAAATGGCTTTTTTTCCTACTCATTTTCATTATGTTTTTTATTTCAACAGTTAGTTTCTTTGGGAAAACCTGGAAGGATCTACACAAACTATGTCTTGCGGTGTTAAGAATTTTGTCTACTTTTCAGAAATGTATGGCTTTCCAGGACCATCCAGGCGTTTCACACCTACTTCTACCACAAACTCCAAGCAGGGTGAAACCACAACAATTACGGAAAATGGACTACCTCTTAGAAAAATGCAAAAACTGTGGTAAAAACTGTTTTTTGATGCAACTCAGCTTGTACCCGAAATCTGGGAAGATGGTGATCCTAGCACAGCAAACCTTTGTTGATGCCATTTTTAGGAGAAAAAATCATACGCTTTCTTGAACTGCATGTTTCTTAAATTTTTCTCACACAAAATAAAATTTAAGGCTTAGATACCTTTTGTGGAAAAAGTGTATGAAGGTTTGAAACATGAGGTACTCTTTTACACCGAAAAAAAGAACGGGTGAGGGAGGATTTGCAGGAAGAGGAACCCTAGCAGTTAAAAGGTTAAATGAACACGTATGCAGAAATATCACAGTGATACGCTTGTATAATAATCAACAAAGGGTAAATCAGTGTAAGAGTAGTGACTAATAAATGTGCAAGAGCACACTAGGACGATTGATCATAATATTGTCGCGTGTCCTGCATTACAGGCCGCATACGTATAGGTTTCTAAGCATCATCAGCGTTAGTAAGCACCACATAAATGCAATTACAACACAACAGCCTGATTTTTATAAATTAAATGGTGAGCATCCTATTAATTCCACATCAAGTAATTTCATGGTTAATCAGTATTCATTATAATGCTACATTTGTGGCAGAGGCCAGTCAGACACGATTCCCATGTAGCTTACATTTGTTCCTGTGTCAGTACTGCATGGTGGCAGGAGCCTGCTTCCCAAGTTGCTGATCAAATGGAACCTGGTACACTTCAAAATGGCTGACTTAATTTGTGATTCAGGCTAGTAAGAGTGAAAACCATACACTATTTTCCACCGACGCTTTTGGTGCGGTAATTACATTATATTTTATTTTGAAGGACTTTACCCGTATATTACGGAATCATGTCCCCTTAAGCCTGTCCGGTGATCACTAAAATAAAACTGAACATTCAGACTAAATACCCCTCTTCCAAGAATCCTCCCATGCGTTTGGCACTATATGGCGCACGTTCTTAAACTTTCTGAAGCACTTAAACTTGTACCATTCTGAGTGTTTAATAATAGCTGCGTGAATACCCAGAAAGTGATGGCTCTGTGGGTCTTCACCCTATTTGCATATTATTTCCATAACCACTCCCTCAAAATACCTCTGGGGACAGCCATTGGCCTTATCTAAATTCAAATTTGGGCCTGAGTTGTGTATGTACGGATACTATGCACGCATAGATCCCAGTGCAAGGAATGTGTCCGCATGTGCTTCGCACTTTGTCAACTACTTGTGCAAGTACATAAATGACAACTTTTATCCTGTAGCTAATGGGACATTAGATGGAAGAATGTTAGTCATATTGTCCCAGAAGTGTTCTTTTATTTTTACTGGTGATATGGAAAACACTTGTAAAATTTGATAATTTAGTATAGCTGAATGTAAGTGATTTTTCCCATGCTGATTCAAATACCACACAATTACACTACAGATTGTAAGGTGAAGCTGAAGGAGGTTGTTGTGACTTAACGTATCCATTTTAAGGCATATGGCTTACAACTGATGTAAAGCAAGTCCATAGTGCAGGGATGTCCAACATAGGTTCAGGAGGGCCTGATCCACCATAGATTTTCTGGATAACCACTAACTAGGTTAATTAGGTCCATTTAAACTATTTATATGTAAATTTGTCTTATGTGGATATCTTGAAAATCTGGCATGGATCCGACTCTTCTGATCCTACATTGGATGGACCTGTTCAAGCGCATCAAACAGGTTTTGATAAAAATTATCCCCCACACTGCTAGGAAAGTGCTGATTGATGCCACGATGCCCTCTGAAATCCATAGAAAAGGAAGGTAAGTAAGAGGGCATTTATCCAATTTAATATTGAGAGCCTTGTCGCGCACCCAATGTGACCGCGCGACTTTGTTTCACTAATGTGGTGGATGTGTCGGTGTCAGCGGCTCTTTGATGCGCATTGCCCTTGACAAAAAAAAGCAGGGTTCCTAAATGTTACAGCCTTAAACCTGCAAAATCAATTTGCTTGCCAATTTCATTTATCATATTAATCCCCAAAAGTAATGCGCACGCACACACACAGACACTCATGCACATATGAGAAATTAAACAAGTACAACCTACTTATGCAGCATTTACAATTCCACAAATCTAAATTTCATAAAGGTGTATGCAAATGTATCATCTGGGATCAGAACTAATTTTACAGTTTAATCAGAATCAATTGCTAGCAGAAGCCAGAGATCCCCAGCTAACTTTAAGGAAAATGTACATTTTCTTAAAGGTAGACGTACAAATATTATGCAGTACTTTCTTTACTGATAGGTCCAGGAGCAACGTTAATCACAAGAAAAAAATATTGCAATTCACTGGTTGCTAATTAAGAAGCAACAGTCACCATGAGTTTGCCAAAATCCAGTCTACAGGAGGTCTGCAGCACAAAACATGGTCCTCTATGTTTGGTGAGATAAATTGTATTTAACCAATAAATGTATGTTCGAATTTGTATTGATGTAATACACAGCTAGATAGGAAGCATAGCAGTGTTGCACAACAGGTTCAGTTCAGAGTTGTATCTACAAGAATGGCACAAGGCACATCAGTGGGTAGCCAAGGGCATGCTTCTTACATACCTGTGAACATGCCAGCATTTAGCAGGTGTCACCCGCTGTTTAGGTCAAGCCTACTAGACGGTGCATGCACTGTCTTTTGCAAGACATAATGTGGGCATTCCCAGAACATACAGCGTTCCTCTGTGTTGCTTCCCCCAATCGGGCCCTCCTTCTCTCTTGTCGGTTGTTCTTCTTTCCATCCCTGTATCCCCCCATTGCTTGCTTACCCATGTTGCTTTCACCCGTTGCTTCTCTTCCCCCACCCCGTCCTCCGTGTTGCTTCCCTCCACCCGCATCCTCCTTCTCTCTCCCTCACTGCTTCTCCTCCCCATCCCCCGCTATGTTGCTCCCACTCCAGCCCTCTGTCTTGCTTTCGCAGGCCCTCCGTCTTGTCTCCCCCCCCACACTCTGGCACTCTGTGTTCTTCTCCCGGCCACCTGTGTTGGTTCCTCCTCCACGAGCCATCCAACTTGCTCACCTACCATCAGCGCTTCAAAAACAAAAAACAAGTGTTATTTTGTCGCTGTGCACAAGTGTGGCACATGCACCTACCTAAATTACCCTACAGTGGGTTCATGGGGCCTTTTTAAAGTTTATTTTATTTAGGCATGCAGCACTTCTATTCACCTGTTTGACAAAAAAGCCTCCATAGAGTTTAATGGGGCCACCCGCTTTTAAAAAATATATCACCCTACAAAAAACTGATCATTGACCTTAACAGTATCACTGTCTTAAACGCAAGACTTTACCTGCATTTTTGAGGCAATAGGTTAACAGGTATGTTATCAGTTAAGACTAGAGGGTCGGGGGAGCTGGTCTTTTAACAATGGTGGATGAGTTGCTCCTTCAACTTTACAGTTTTCAGTTCTTTTGTGAAGTGCAGGTGAGATGTAGTTGTAGGAAGCCTGATGTATGTTTGGAGGGCCATAGTGAAGCCTTTCTTATTTGCACTTTTTTTCTCCACAGTTCTTAACTTGAAATCTGGCCATGTCTTCATATCTTGGCTTCTTGTCTTGCAGTCTTCCCAAGATGGCACATTCTTGTGGAATGGATGATGGCACCCTGGGTATTACAGTCTCGTGCCTGGTGCAGCAGTGAGCATGCAGGAATAGCCAGTGTATCTTCTTGAGTATATGATGGGCTATACGTGTCGGTTGCTATGGAGTGAGGCATTGGGGGAGATGGGCAGTCGCTCCCCATAACCACACAGGTAGAGGACAAGTGCTTGGACTGTGGCTCTCAAGCCAGAATCAGGTAGGCAGGGATTTATATTCTAGAAGAGTGTTAGCTGATAACCTACGAGCTGGATTTTCCAAAGAACATAGGATTTGACGAAGTTGGCCATTTGGTACTATTTTTTAAATCATTTTTTCCATTTATTGAAGGTACTTGCAATTCTTCCAACAGAAGTGTTGTCCATAGCAATGCAGTGTCACATTAGAACATTTAAATTGGGGAGGTAAATTTGGTCAAGTTGAGGAATGAAACCATCTAAAGTAGGAGTGAGCAATAAATTCTGCTCCGTCAGTGGAGTTTGCGGAGTTTTGGTCACTCCGTGTTACGCTTGTAACACAGAGTTCTGGCTAAACTCTGCCAACCGCCGCATAGTGGAGCTTTTATTCATGCTCAGCTAGCCAACGGTAAGTTGATGAGTGCGAGCGAGAATTGCCATCCCCTAGTGCCATTTTCGGGTGCTGGAAGGACACCCAGTGAAATTTTCTCAACGCGGGCAGTCACGAACGTTCACGGTGAGAAAGTTGCCTCTCAGGTCGAAAATCTACTCAAGCTGCAGCAAAGAAGCAGCACCCTTTGGCATATCGTGTGGTTCCATTCGCACTGATTTTGCAGCACAGAACAAACAAGCTCCCAGTGCTAAAGTGACATGCCAACTTGAGCCCACTCACAGAACTCCACAGAATCTCCCAGAGTTTTCATATAACTCTGCGGAATTCCACAAAGTTTCACTCCGCATGTTCTGCCCACCCCTAATCTAAAGTCATGTTTCTGAGTCAGTGCTGGACTACCTTTGTGTCTAATATCGTTGACAGTGAGGATGCGTTCCTATTCCGAAGGTCTGAGCTTGAAGTAAGTGGTTAGCATCCTTGTTAGGAGAAGGGTGAGATATTCTTAGATGACAGATGTTTGCTGGGTATCAATGACACATTTATAAACTTTGCTTGTTGGGTAGGCTTCTAAGGAGCCCCAAGTAGAGATTGAACACATTGATGTAAAAGATTGATCCTAGAGGTGTGACTCTGTTGAGTTCTGGCAAGGCCGCTTGCACGCTCAGCCATAATAAGGGACCAAATGTGTTACTGGCTTGCACCATGGTCCACATGAGTTTCTCCTTGCGTGGTCCATACCTGTATTTATAGCATCATTAATGGGATTACAGAGAGGAAGCATTGTGGAATCCTGAAATGGATCATCATACACATTTCCCTCACTGCATGATGCCATTGGGATGTCCAAAGGATGCAACATTCCTCCAAAACGTTTGGATATGCTAATAACTTGTATCATAAAACAGATCAACCAAAACATTCAAATAAAGAAAAAGAAAACAGGACAAATGCCACAATGGAGTCTCCCACAGCCTCAGCCCTTAAACAACAAAGCACTGTTTTTATGGGGAGGGGATTGGATTTGGCCTGAGCGTATATGAATGCCATCCTCGTCGGCAGTGGACATTGGATGATGAAAGTAACTTTTGGTAGACTCTTACTGAGTGTCTGACCTGACAGTTTCTTGCACCATATCTATTTCAGAATCAGCAGGTTGTCTCACGGGGCTTGTTGGCCATTTTTCAGACTCTCCCAAGTGACCGCATGCAGTAGGGTCATCTGTGGGTGGTAAGCCACAAAGTTTATTGTACTGTGAAAGTTTATGAGTTATTTGAGCACTTCCTTTTCTGGCAGACATCATTGTCCCTTTTATCTGAGTCACTGTCCATGGATCTGGGTCAAATAAAGGTTTGAATTTGCAGCCTGTTGTTTTGTCTCCTAGGAGCACTTGATGATGGGAATGTAATTCAGTATTCCTTGAGGAATTTGAATATTGCCCATTCTAGGTTGTCACCTTCCAACTCTGATATCCTGATTATTTTGTTAAGTGTGCAAATGAACCTTTTAACCTCACCGCTGGCTTGAGGACTTTGTGGTGTCATTTTTCTCCAAAGACTGAATTCTTGCCTTTAGAAGGGAAGCTCAGTGTTGGAATAGAATTCTTGTGAAAATTTGTGAGTTGCAATCATTCCATGCTTTGAGAATTACTGCCTCTGCTGCTGTAGATGTCACAAGCTGAGCTTCGGGGTACTTGCTAAACTAGTTCACTGCCACAAGTTGGTGTTGTTACTCTAACAAACTTGCAAAGTTTGTGCATCTTCAGAGATGACAGGAGCTGGGGTGTCATAGATAACCATGGGTTAACATCATAGTCATGATGCACCAACCTGTTTTTCTTTGGAATCAATTTCTGAGAACCACACTTTTTGTCCTATTCTTATCTTCGTCTTAATAGTCCCCCGATGTCCATGTTGGGTTCGATCAAGGATGTTTGGGACCAGAGAGCGGTGTATAACTAATCACCTGCCCTTCAGTAGTACCTCATTATCAAATATTGAAAGTTCTTCCCACACATGATGCAGGACACAAAGCTATGTTTGAGCTTCTGGTGTCCGGTTTAGGACCATTGCCATGTGTGACTTCCAGCCAACAGGTGTCATTGCTTGTTTAGTAAGTTCCATGCATTTTATCACAGCGAGTGGCCATGATGAGCTCTTCTTCAGTTACCAGGGTAGACTTCAACTCACCTGTTCCTAATTGAACACATTCATCTGTTCACTCTGCTTGTCTTGCTTCAACTTCTGTGACTTCCCCTGGATGGCATGATAGATAATCTGCAGGATTTCTGTATATGACTTTAAAAGAAAAACTCCTTGAGCTGTAGAATCTAAATTTCAATTCATGACAGAGGTTTATATTTTGTGTCTCTGAATAAGGGTGTGAGAGGTTTCGGATCAGTATTCACTCTGAACTGACTGCCATATAATGACACATGAAAATGGTGGCACCCCCACAGGATGGCAATGGCTGCCTTTTCTATGTGAGAGTACCTCTGTTCTGTCTCAGTGAGTGTTTGACTGGCGAATGCAACAGGTACCCACTGACCTGACTTCAGCACCTGTAGTAGAACGGCACCTAGCCATGTTGAGCTGGCATTCACGAACAGCTCAGTGGGCAATTCCGTGTTATTATACCTCACGGCGGTACTGGCAGATAATGTATCTTTCGATTTTTAAAGCACTTTTTTTTGCCCTGCTGCCTAGACCCACTGGACAACTGCTTTGAGGAGCTCAAGCAAGGGCTTGGTGAGTAAGGTTAGGGTGGGAATGAAGAGTCCACAGTATGTTATGTTATGTTATGTTATCTGCGTTTATATAGCGCACAGCTGCCCCAGCAAAGAGGCGTCCCGGCGCTGCCAGCGTCAGAAGGAACAGGGCAAGAAACAAAGCAGGTAGGCGCAAGGAATATGCAGAAGGACAAAAAGAGACTAGGCAGAGGGAAAAAGGAAAGTTTTGATTGCTTTCCTAAAGTCCAGCAAGCGATCCATGCTGCGGATCTGGGGAGGCAAGGAATTCCATAGCTTGGCAGCCAAGCAACGAAAGGATCGTCCCCCGGCCCGAAGGCGCTTCACACGGGGGACTGTATACAAATGCTGCCCCAGGGAGCGCAGCTGGCGAGTGGGGACATACGGGGCTAGTAAGTTAACTAGGAGGCTGGGCGAATCAAGCTTCAAGATCTTAAAAGATAAGCAGAGAGCCTTAAATTGGATCCGCTTGGCCATGGGTTTGCCAATGTAACCTCCGGATGGCACCAGTAGAGGGACAATTACGTGGGAGCCCCAACAGGGCTCTGGCGGCAGCGTTTTGGACACGCTGCAGTCGCATTACCTCAGCCTGATTAGCCCCCAAACGGAGTGAACTAGCATCGTCTAGTCTAGATAGAATGGCTGATTGAACAATCAGCTGGCGCGTAGGTGGGTCAAAGAACCTCAACAGAGGCCTAAGTCCCCGAAGGAGGCCAAAACAAGTACCAGCAACTTTTTTGGTATGCTCTTGAAAACTGAGGGTAGAATCCATCCATACCCCCAGGTTCTTGACCACCAACTTCGGGGTGGGGGTACTACCAAGAACGTTAGGCCACCATTGCTCACTCCAGAGGCTCCTGTCCTTCCCCACCAGCAGTACCTCTGTTTTATTAGCGTTCAGCTGGAGGCAGTTTATGGTCATCCACTCCGCAACCACGGCCAAGCCGCTCCTAAACCTAGAAGCATCCTGTGCGGGACCATCGGAGAGGGCCACCACCAGCTGCGTATCGTCCGCATACGAGACCATGGTGAGGCCCATATTCCTGGCCACCGTTGCAAGAGGCTGAACATATAGATTAAACAGTACGGGGCTCAGAGCAGAGCCCTGAGGCACCCCCTGACCGATGGGATGAGCCTGGGAAAGAAACGGGGGGCCGACACTCGGAATGATCTGTCTGTCAGAAATGATCTGAACCATTCTAGTGCTAGGCCCACAACCCCGGCATCCTCCAAATGCTGTAGCAGAATCTCATGCGAAACCGTGTCAAATGCGGCACTCAGGTCAAGCAAAATCAGTGCCGCCATATGACCGGAATCGAGAATGGTCCGCAGATGTTCTGTCACAGTCAGAAGAGCAGTCTCTGTACTGTGACCGGAGCGGAAACCATTTTGAGAGGGATCCAAGATGTTATTGGTATTCAGGAATCTCTTAAAATGTTGTTAACATGAGCCTCTGCAATCTTAGCTACCCAAGGAAGGAGGGATATTGGCCGAAAGTTTTCCAGCTTTGCCGGGTCAAGCGAAGGTTTTTTAAGAATAGGAGATACCCTCGCCTGTTTCCACGGCACAGGGACCACAGCTGTAGAAAAAGAAGTATTGACAACCTGGCACTGAGGGGCCAGGAAGAGAGAAAGTGAGTCCCTGAACTGGACGGGTTTTAAAGGATCGGCTGGAGAGCCAGATTTAACTTTCCTGCTCAGTAGAGAAAACTCTTCCTGCGTGATACTGGGATTAGCTGCCAGAGAATGCAGAGGAGGAGATCCGCAAAGAGCAACAGGAGGGGGAGACCCTTGCGGAAAAGACCGATAGATGTTGTCCACTTTGTCAACAAAAAAAGTTGCCAGGTCTTCACACTGTTGCTCAGATGTAATCACGGAAACAGAGGAGTTTTTCCTTACTCTGAGATCCTTGAGAATCTTAAAAATACATTTGGCCGGATTAGGGCTTAGCTTTATTTCGTTGGCATAATAGGCCGCTCGGACAGTACAAATGGTTCTATGATAGATTTTAATAGCGGCCAAATAGTATTTTTGTTTTGCAGGGTCATATTCCTTTCTCCACGCGCGCTCCAGTTTCTTACATGCTTTCCGCAATGCAGCCAGAGTGTCATTATACCATGGGCTAGGGTCCAAAGTGCGACCTTTCAAACCATTTAGCTGGAATGAGGGAATCCAACACTTGGACAATCCAATTGCAAAAGGCTCTGTAGCCCACATCTGCATCGTTGTGTGGTACCGGGGGATTAGCAGCAAGAAGCGCGTGGAAATCCTCCAGTCTCAGTTTGCGCCAAGGGCGTCTAAAGACGGGGGGATGAGCAGCCTTGTCAAGGGGCTCGGGGGCAGGGAAAGACATAGATACCAAAAAGTGGTCAGACCAGCCTACAGGTTTAGGAGTCTCCACCGTAGCAAGAGGAATATTAGAAAAAATGGGGTCTAACAGATGGCCGGCTGAATGGGTAGGGCCGGGGACCAATTGATTTAGTTGGCAAGCTGCCAAATCCGCAAGCAGACTGCAGACTTCGGTATCTTGCACAAGCTCGAAATGCAAGTTAAGGTCACCCAGGATGCTGAAATTGGCTGTACCCATTGCAAGCGTGCAGGTGGCCTCCAACAGGGCAGATTTAAATTTCTCACCAGGCAGGCCCCGGGGGGCGGTATACTAACAGCCCTGAAATGGTCAGATGGGCGCTGAAAGTAATACTAAAACGCGCGCATTCGCAGCCCTCCATTGCTTCTTTGACAAATAGGCACGAGTAGCAGGATTTAAAAATGACCGCAATGCCGCCCCCCCTAGACTCTCTGTTAACGGTAAGAATAGGATAGCCAGGAGGCAGCGCTAAGTTAGGTTCAGCCACCGTATCCTCATTGAGCCAGGTCTCAGTTAGAAAAAACACATCCGGAGATTCCTCCATAACCAGATCATAGATTTCTAGGTAATGTTTGGCCAGTGACCGAACATTCAGATGGAGCATTCTCACTAGCGACCTGGGCTGAGAAGGGGGAGGTAAAGGAGGCAGTGGCATAGGAGAAACATACCTACAACAAGGACATCCAAAGGGCCCTTCCAGAGGACCTAATCGAGGCCCACTGCATCCCTTAACCATAGAGTTGACTGCCAGTAGTTCAGCCCTGGAGTAGGTGCGCCGTCCCAAAGGGCTCCGGCCAGCATTCCTGGCGAGAGGCGACGTACAGGCGCGGACGGGCGCAGACGGGCTTGCCTTTGGCGCACCGCCGGCGCGCCCGCTGCGCTCTCGCGCCATGTCCCGGTTAAATACCGGTAGTGTCAGGAAGTACCAAACAACTAGACCGCCACCCACCAAAATGGCGTCTGGAAGTGGCCTCCGGCGGCAGCGTTTCAAATCACCCTCCACATCAATCAGCCAAAAAGGCTGCGGTGGACCGGGGTGTTGAAACAAGCATAGAACGTAGCAGCCGGGAAAGGACACAAAGGTAATGACATTCAATAATACACAGTAAAAGTGGAAAGATATTTTAAAAAGGGTTTAAAAATAGGCGAAAGCAAGCAGTAGATAGAGGCAGCGCTAACAGCGAAGTGCTCAACCGCACGACAGCTGGGATATCAATTGCGCTCCCACGCCATGTCCCGGTTAAATACCGGTAGTGTCAGGAAGCACCAAACAACTAGACCGCCACCCACCAAAATGGCGTCTGGAAGTGGCCGACCGGAAGTGGAGGACTCCGGCGGCAGCGTTTCAAATCACCCTCCACATCAATCAGCCAAAAAGGCTGCGGTGGACCGGGGTGTTGAAACAAGCATAGAACGTAGCAGCCGGGAAAGGACACAAAGGTAATGACATTGAATAATACACAGTAAAAGTGGAAAGATATTTTAAAAAGGGTTTAAAAATAGGCAAAAGCAAGCAGTAGATAGAGGCAGCGCTACCAGCGAAGTGCTCAACCGCACGACAGTATGTGGCCATTCCCAAGATGCTCCTCACTTCTATGACATTCTTGGAGGCAGTAGCAGTTTTAAAATCCTGCACTTTCTTTGGGTTAGGCATGACTGAAATTGAGTCCAAAGAAATCAATGTTTGAGCAACTCAGTTTTGCTTCTGTGTAGAGTCAGTCTACTTTCCTCGATTTGCAGTAAGCTGTTGTGTTGTTCTACTGTTGTACCATACAGGAGAATGTCATCACTCACATTGAGCACGTTAGGGTGTCCTGATAGCACTTCTTGGATGGATTGCTGGAAAACTTCAGCACTGCTTGATATTCCAAAGTTGAGGTGCCAGTATCGCCAGAGTTTGACATATGCGGAAAAAGTGGTGATGTACCTTGAGGCCCTAAGCAGTTCCAGTTGATGGTATCCCAATCTAAGGGTGATTTTGGGAAACCACTTAGCCTGTTTTTTCTGTTGTGATGTTTTAAATAGTTTGGATAATGTGGAATCCTTGTTTTATGGGTCTGTTGGGTAGTCTCATGTCTACACATATGCTTACTTCTCTTGATTGCTTGGGTTTTCTGGCTATGACTATGGATGAGACCAGGGGTGACATGACCCGTCACTCCCGTCACACCAACTTTAGCAGCTTGAGTAGAGGCACAGTGCCACTTGTCAGTTCTGAGGTGCATAAAATAATTACATTTTTATTTTTAGCTCTCTTAACTTTAGTTGAAAACTGCTGGCCTCCAGTCAGAAGATGTCCTGGAAATGATAAGGATAGTAGGATGGCACTGTGGAGTGAGGTAACAAATGGAACAAGATAACATGGAAGGAGGAAGAGAGGGGTGATGGGATGTATGAGGAATGAATGGATGGATGGAAAAGGAAAGGAGAACAGAAGGATGTATAAATGGATGGAGAGAATGATGGATGGATGGAAAAATGGAAAATACATGATGGGAAGAAGTGAGGATTAATGGCTAAAAAGAGAGAATCAAGATACTGAAGTAAGGAAAAAATGAGGGATAGAGATGCAAAAAGGCAAAAATATTTCTATAGAAGGAAGGAAAGAAGGAAAAAAATTAAACAAAGTATAGAGGAAAGGAAGAACATTTCAGAATTTCCTTAGAGAGGGTAATCCCCTGAATGACTAAAAAGCTCTCTTACCTCAAATTGCTCATTGCTATTTGGGATATAGTTAAAAGTGGGGGGTTATGTATTTTCCTGGCTACTTCCTTAGGTGAGACCTATGGGGTGGGACCTTCGACCTTTCAATGTTGTTGGCAGCATCCAGAACGTCAAGCTCCTTTTCCACTTGTGCTCTCATATGAAAGAGGATCCTTCCATGATAGAGCGCAACAGGCTGCATGGACTCATTGACGTGTAGTTTTACACTTTTTCCTCGTAGACTCCGAATCCACTACAGCAGCATGTTGTGGACACTGTTCTCTTGTATCCTGAAAATGAGGGCAATGAGTTGTAGTGCTTCTGACGCTCTGTATCCAATTAGGGTTGTTCCTCTTGAGGTGGTCACGAAGAATCAGATTGCAATGGAGTGAGACTTGTGCAACACTTTTTGCAGGAAATGTCGGCAATACTTAGTGGTTTCTTGCTGCCACAGGAGTAGAAGACTTTGGTAGTCATTTGCTATAAACTGGGACAATATTGCAGATTCTCATAATCCTGCCAAACCATGACACAGGCAGTCGCACCAGTGTCAATGAGACAACTGACCATGGAGCCTTGGATTTTTAGGCTGCATTGGGGTTGTAGGTGAAGTTACAGCTATCCATAGTTTCTGATTCCTGGGATCAGGTGCAGGTCTTGTTTATCACTCTCAGGCTCGTCTTCAGTGCCTTCAAGCAGGCAACGTTCCAGTTTGGATGCAAGTTGCTTTATAGTTTTCTTGGGCGGACAGCTATGTGGGCACTTGAACATTTTGCTGTTGCAGGACTATCAGCAGACTTTAGCGAAATGGTTGCTTTTGCCAATTGCTGAGCACATTTTCCCTTTGACTTGGCATGTACCGTCTTAGGGCCCGATTCTGATGCGGGTTGGAAAAGCTTCCCGACCGAGGGCCTGATTCTGATGCAGTTAGGAAGGCCTCCTAACGGCATTTGCTCCTTCCAAATCGGATCGGGAATGTGTCTTCCCGACCGAGGGCCCAATTCTGATGCGGTTAGGAACAAATGTTCCCATTGAAGTCAATGGGAGTTCAACCAAATCGTATCTGGAAGCATCCGGATGCATCCTACTCCGCCGGTCGGACTTTCCCGATCTGAGTGGGTTGGACACCATTTCCCAACCGATTCGGTCGGGAAGCTTTTCCAACCCGCATCAGAATCGGCCCCTTGGTGTTGAGGGTTTCTGCAGTAGCTATAAGTCAGAAAGCTTTCTCACTATTGCGCTGACTTGTGATGTTGAGACAGGTGGGTCGGCCTTAATAGATTTTGCGGCCAAGAAGGCTGCGATGTGTGTCACCTGTGCTTCAGCCAGATCTTGTGACTTTTTGAGGGCTTCCACGGGGTAAGCGGCATCTTGTGGTTCCCCTGTATGTCTCTGTGTAGCTGATTCGAGTGGTACTCTTGGATGATTCGTACACATATTTCCTCTTCAGTGCTGGTGAATTGCATGTGCAGGTGAGCCTACGGGGGTCCATTCTGGCCTTGTTTGGTCTGGCACAAGATGGGACATTCTTAGTTCTTATTTTCTTGGGAGCTGGACTGCGCATTTAGTGTAGCAAGGGCGGAATCATAGTCATTGAAGTCTCCTGTGTCAGATAATGTGCTAAATATTTTGGGAACTCTGTCGCTTCCAAAGTGAAGCAGAAGGGCACGTTTGATGGTGGGATCTGTTTCTTTCATTGCTGCATGGTTGTTCTCAAAACTTGTGACCCACGCTTGTCATTTGGCAGCGACAGACGATTGCATTGACAGCATGTCAAATGATCGCAGAGCGTTGGCAGTACTGAAAGCATTATGCGATCGTTAGCAGTTTGGCTGTTGTGCTTCAGGTTCTTTTTTAATCATAAATGTTCTTTTCTTATTTCTTTTAGATGTTTTGATCATAGTAGTGAGGTGGGGATGTATGAAATCTTACAATGTTCTTCTCAACTAAAGGGTACTTTCAAACTGGCTATTTCTGTTTACTTTTTTCTATTATGGCAGCAGCGTACAGGCTTGCCAACAGAACCCTGAAGGACTTGTATGGTGGCAAATGTGGAAGCAGCAGGTAGACGGTGGCCTGTGTGTGCTGTGTTCTACATTTTTTCTTGTTCCTGGTTGCTGCATAGATGTGACGCGACAAGGAATGTATGGGTTTGAAGGGGTTCAGAGGGTGATTAGTTGAGAAGTGGGCAGAGAGGAGACTGGAGGTCTTTTTACGGGCGGCTGCCCAGGGCTGATTAGAAGGTGTATGTTAGACCTGACAGCCTTAGGGTGGTCTTCCCCAACCTTTTGTCTGTTTTGCCTCACTCTTTTGCTAATTTCTTTTGCTGGCCTTAGGACTCTGAGCACTTTACTACTGCCAACCAGTGCTAAAGTGCATGATTGACCTATCCACAATTGCCATATTTAATGTATCTATAATTCCCTAGTAGAGTGCACTACATGTGTCCAGGGCCTGTAATTTAAACGCTACTAGTGGGACTGCAGCAGTGATTGTGCCACCCACATAAGTAGCACTTTAAACATGCCTCATGCCTGCCACTGCAGATTCGGTGTGTGCAGTTTTACTGCCATCTCGACTTGGCATTTAAAACTCCTGGCCAAGCCTTAAATTCCCCTTTATTACATATAAGACATCCCAAAGGTAGGCTCTAGGTAGCCCATATGAAAGGGCGCTGTGTAATTAAAAGGTAGGACATGTACTGTTAGTTAAGTTTTGCTTGTCCTGGTAGTGAAAAACACCCAAATTTGTTTTTCACTACAGTGAGGCCTACCCCTCTCATAGGTTACCATTGGGAAGTTCTTATTTCAAGTATAAGCTGTAATTTCTTATTTAAAAGGAGTAGCTCTCTCATGTTTCATATCATTGGAATGGTATTGGCAAACCCTCTTTGCTGGCAAAGTTAAATTTACCATTACTATTTTAGAAATGCCACTTTTAGAAAGATAGCCTTTCTCTGCTCTTTGCTCTGTGTGCCTGCAGCCTGTCTCCAATACACGTCTGAGGGGGGCGAGACAGCTGGACTTTACGCATTCCCTCAAGATAGCCACACACAAAGGAAGGTTAGGTGTGATTGAGTGGCCATACACATCCTGATGAGTCATCCTGGGCAGGATGAGAGGGAGGAGCTGACACTTACACCTGAATAGACAGTGTTCTGTCCCACTCAAAGGGCTGCATTCCCCCCTGTAGAGAGTCTGAAACCAGAGCTGGGAGGGAGGGCCTCTGTGCACTTCTTAGTCCCTCTTTGAGGCCACCTCCACTTCAAAAGCACAACTGGTTATACGTACTGGGTCTCTGACCTGACCCCACCAAATCAGATAGTACTGGACCTGTGAAGAACTCTGCCAGGAAGAAGAACTGCTGTGCTACTACAAGGACTGCCACTCTGCTGGACTGCTGCTCTGGAAGAACTGTTTTTCTGCCCTGATGCCATGCTGCCTGCTACCATCTTACCTGCTGAGGAGGAACTGGACTAGCTAGAAATATCAAGGTCTTACCCCTGCTCCTGTGACTGGTCCATTGGAAGTGTATCCAGGTGCTTGACCCAGTAGAACTGACAAATCCTCTGCTGCATGAAGCAGAATTGACGCATCGCCACTGTTGCTTGAACAGAACCGTTGCATCACACTTGGAACCAACACACCTCTATCGGAACCTGCGCTTCGGAACCACTGCATCGTCGCCACTTCAGTGAGAAACGATTGACGCATTCCCTGTGTGCAAAAACCCGGCGCATTAGCTTCGGAACCAACGCATCGCGGAATAGGTGCTTCGTCTTCAGAACAAATGCATCTCCATTGTTGCATTGAGAAAATCGACGCATCACCTCGCCTATGGGATCGACACCGACGCATCGCTCAGCTGCACCCTGGATCTCACTGTTGCGACAAGGATCAAGGTAATTTTATTCAACGCACCTTGCATGGCCCCTGTACCTGGCCTGTGCTCCATCGCGGTTGGCCTGAACTCATGACTTTGCCCCGGTCCAGCACGACCAGATAACTCCCTTAGGAGCATATTGCTTCTAAATGCTATTTTTACTTTTAATCTTTAAAAATTCATATCTTGACTTCTACTTATTGGATTTTTGTCATTTTGGTCTGGTTTTATTTATAAAAGCATAATCTATTTTGCTGAAATAAATACAACTATAATAAAGCAAATACCACTAACATAATTCATCAGTCAAAAGCCACAAATGAAAAAAAGTTTCTTTGAAAAGACATTGGGGCCGATTCTGATGCGGGTTGGAAAAGCTTCCCGACCGAGGGCCTGATTCTGATGCGGTTAGGAAGGCCTCCTAACGGCATTTGCTCCTTCCAAATCGGATCGGGAACGTGTCTTCCCGACCGAGGGCCCAATTCTGATGCGGTTAGGAACAAATGTTCCCATTGAAGTCAATGGGAGTTCAACCAAATCGTATCTGGAAGCATCCGGATGCATCCTACTCCGCCGGTCGGACTTTCCCGATCCGAGTGGGTCGGACACCATTTCCCAACCGATTCTGTCGGGAAGCTTTTCCAACCCTCATCAGAATCGGCCCCATTGTGTGCAACCCAGACCGAAATACCACAATGGGAAGACCTAGACATGGAGACTTAACTAAGTACACAGACAGCATACGCCAATCCTCACAGTTACAACTATGAGCACACCTTACATCAATTACTTCAGTGGGTCAAGGCAAGGGTAACTGCAGATCCAGCATGCCATCCTGCTGTTAGCGGTAAAGCATGCTGCCAGTCAGTGCCAACGGACGCTGCCAGTCTCAAGATACAGGAGAAGGCTCAATCCCCTGAGCTACCGGCATCTGATATGATGACTACCCTACATGCCATATCTACCACCATGAAGCCACTTGCTGGGCTGCATTATTTTGGTAAGGGTGCATACTAGAAAAATGTTCTGCATTCTAGTCAGCTTTGAACTGGATATATTGTGGCTTCTGATGATATTTCTGGAAGGACAAGTGCCCTGCCTCTGTATCTGCCATTCAATGTCTCAGGTCATTAAGTGCTGTGGCGATGAGGCCTGAAGACAGGACAGCTGCAGAGAAAGGCCCATCTGTGTCTATGTGCTAAGGGAGTGATGGACCCTCCAAACTTCCAGAATGACAGAAGCTACTAGAGCAAGAGTATGCTCTTCATCTTACTCCATCAATATGGGCATGAAATCACCCTGCAAGAGATAACTGCCACAAAGCAGGGGTGGAGGTCTTGCTGACTGATTATGACTCATCAAGGGCAGGTGAGTGACATTCCAAACCCTCCAATACTAAGTCCATCTCAGGGAAGGAAATGTCTACACTGTCTGGACTGAGGCTTTGCAGGCACAGAGAACACACAATGCAACAGCCCCCTGGCAACAAACTATATTTCCCAGCAGGTCATGACCTCTCATGCATGTTAGAGATTTGTAGGCCATTTTGGATTTCCGGGTATAACTTTCCTCATGGCCCACTGCAATTTTGCTAGGCAATTGTGATACACGGTTGATGCAGCCAGGTCCCTGCGATGTAGATCTAGGATAACCTTAGCAAAGAACAGTTACTTCCTTGGGCTTGTTTGCAGGAAATATCGAATACAGACAAGTATTTCTGAAAGTAAAGATGTATGGTGGGGAGGGGGTGTGCAGCTCCCCTCCCCTTGCCTTTACAGCTCTGGGGACACCATCCTCTGGGGCCTCAGGTGGGTGACCATCAGGGCCACCCACAAACCACTACATTGGGGGCTGCGAAGGGGGAGCCACAAGGCCCCCCGCTGCAGCCAACTCCCCATCCAACATTATACTTGCTGCTGACAGGAGCTGGCACCTTTCCTTTGCTCCCGCCCAGGCGGGAGCAGTACTTTTTAACTGCTCCCACGGGGGGAGAGCAAACTGGAGTTCTCTGCCTGGGAGAGTGCGGGCAGGGTAGGCCTGCACTCTCTTGGGCAGGGAACCACAGTGTCCCTGGGGTATTTGGTCATTAGTGGAGGTGGCAACACATGGAAAAGAATATGTCTCCTTAATATCAATTCCAAAATATAATTTGATTTGAATGTTACAATCAAAATATCATGACTATAAAAATATCAAGGAAGGCGTAGCATAGGGAAATGTATAGTTTTTTAACAATAATAGTGACATTTAAAATATTGATTACAATAATGTAGTAGTAGTAAATATTGTTTTGGTATGGTATTTAATTTACATTTTTTTCAACATTTATACTGCAAAGGATCAAATATATTTTAATATTTTTTATGTTTTTTTATTTTGGATTCTGGGCTTCATTGGGGTATTGGATTGATAGCCTTTTATAAGAAAAATCTATATTATTGTTTATTATTATTATTATTATTTAAATTAATTGAGGTAATTTATAGTTATGTAAAACTTGGTTTATTAATTGTATTAACTTTAATTAATTTGCTAATTTTTTTATTGGGTTTTGGTTTTAATTGGGGGATCCGAGTGTGTAGCATTTTCAAATAAATAATGTATTACATTAAGGGCCCGATTCCGATCTCGCTAGGAAAGCCATCTGTACGACTCGGATCCTTCCTCAGTTATGTGTTCTTTCCCAATTTTAATGGTAGTGGAGTTCAATAGTAAATATAACCCCCCCAAAAAAAAATATGCCCTCACCCTAGTGTTCGTAGTATTGCAATTAGAATAGTAAATGTACCCTCCACCTGAAAATATTATATGCACTTTCCCCAAGGTTTGTAGCACCGCAGTCAGATTAGTAAACATTCCCTCTAATTATATGCACTTTCTGCAACATTGCAGAACTGGAATTAGAACTCTAAATCTCAACCTGCTTCAAAATATATATTTTTAGCATTTTTAAGTTAGTAATAATTTACATTTAAGAAATTATTTACACGTTTTTCTTTTTGTTGATTCTTGATTTTTTTCTAATTGTTTAGGATACTTTTAAAATAACTTAAAAATGTTTGATATTTATTGAATTATTATTTAAATTACTCATAGTTGTTGAACAAATATAGAATACAATTTTTGATATATATGTTTTCTTGTTATAAACATGTATTTATTAAAACTTAAGTGGCCGATTTACTAAACTGTGAAAAAGCTTTTGAGTTATGTTGTTATGCTTTTTGTTATTCACAAAAACTTGCAGCTTCCCCTTGAAGTTTCGTTAATAGTCATGGAAAATGTGTAAGTCATGCATCATTGTGCTATTTAGTGCTTTAAATTTTTTAAATAGAAATAAAAATATAATTGATATTATAAAAGTCCTTGAATATCATGCATGGTATGTGAACATTACAATACATTTGTAAGTTAGTTTTTTTGTTAAGATTTGATGAATAACAGAGTTATGTCACAGTTTTCATTTTTAGATTTATTTAATGTCCAATGTAGAATTAAAAGATAGTATGGATGATATAAGCAACAGTGGTATTAATTAAAAAAATATATTTTTCTAATGTTTATTATTTTATTTTAATAAATTGCATTGATACTGTGGACGCAAGTGTATTTAATGCCATTATGTAGTTGATTATGGCATATCTTCCTCACTCATGAGTGTGTAAAATATGCATAATTGAGTAAGATACTGATGAGTGAGTAAGCTACACCATGTAAGTTACTGATTAGTGCATAAGGTTCCCCCCAAAAACTTTATTGACAACTTCAAGTTGTTGAAAAGTGAGGCAAAGCAATGGTTACTCATTGGACACACTTAATATTCATGACCAATAGTGGGCAGAAAAATGCAAATGATAAAGATGTGCATAGTTTGTGTTGTTAGATTTTTAGGTACGAATCAAGCTCTCTTAAAGTTAATGAAAGTCCCAAAAATTAAAATCTATATCGCAGTTGTTGTAGAAGGATCTAACATCAGTGGTGCACTGTAGGACAAGTATGCCGACAAATTATGGGAGTCACGTGATGGCATGTTTTTAATGGAAGCATGTAGTCATTTTATGACAAGCTGCTTCACCTGTGAGCAAGGCTCATTGTGGAGCCGAAACGTTAGGGAAATGAGAGCAGGCTGCCTTCTGAAAATAAATGTGATGTTTTCCAAGGAACTAGGCTTTGGCACTTCTTCTTTTGTGGTTATATATATATATTTATGTATATATATATATATGTTAACCAATCTGCCGCAGCATTGAAAGGGCACTCGACAGCGTCCCTTTACCCTCAGGTATGTCTTAGCCTCTGCAGCTCGCTCTTCACCTGCCCTTGCTTTTATCATGTCGTCGACGCGTTTCGAGGCTAGAACGCCTCTTCTTCATGGGCTTTAGAAAAAACAGGCATTGAAATGTCACTTCCATTTGCGCTTTTATTGACAGACACGCCCCAGTGGGCTTGGCTTGGTGCGATTATTGTAATCACGGCATTGCGGGACTTGTAGTTCCTGGAAGTGAAAATATAATCCTTTAGTAGGCTCAATGTCAGTTTTTGAAATTTAAAAGCATTTTTACATCCTTGGTAGGTAGGCAGGGTCAGTGCAGGCATGTATATGCAAGAGACGCCATGCTTGACAGAGAGAATGTGTTCCTCTCCTCAGCCTTTCACTTCGTAGGAAATGGTGCTCCTTTCCACGGCGGGCCGCCGTGTAGAATTTCTGTTAACCAATCTGCCCCAGCATTGAAAGGGCACTCAACAGCGTCCCTTTACCCTCAGGTATGTCTTAGCCTCTGCAGTTCGCTCTTCATCTGCCCTTGCTTTTATCATGTCGCCAACGCGTCTTTTGCCATTGGGGTTGCTTTTACTCATTTCAGGTTGGCTTGGTTGGTATTTTACCAATTCAAAGCTGTAATACTGTGCCTGGAGTGGTAAATGGCTTTTGTCATTTTACAGCTCGGCATGGACAGCACTGTGCTAGTCCTATGCTTAAAGACTTTGCTGTAGAAAAGGCAAAAGACTTTGTCCCTTTCTATCTCGGCGTGGATGGCAGTGTGCTAATCCTATGCTTAAAGATTTTGATAGAAAAGCAGACATTTGAGGTGAGCAGTTCTAGAGTGTCGCTGGTGTTGAGAGTGCTCTATACAGGAGCTGCTTTCCACCTAAACTTGAGAGCTACCCAGAGTTCTCTGCTTCCTTTTTTGCATAATTTATGCGTCACTCTATGCCTGAAAGGGTTTTGTTTTGACTTATACTGGGTGCTCCCTTGTGTCTGGATAAAGCTATACCTCTCTGAAGAGCTCTAATGAGCGCGAAACATGTGTCAGGGGTTGCTTTTATTCATTTCCGGTTTGGCTTGGATGGTATTTTACCAATCCAAAGCTGTAATACTGTGCCTGGAGTGGTAAAAAGCTTTGGCCATTTTACAGCTCGGCAAGGATAGCAATGTGCTAATCGTATGCTTAAAGACTTTGCTGTGGAAATGGCAAAAGACTTTGTGCCTTTCTATCTCGGCGTGGATGGCACTGTGCTAGTCCTACGCTTAAAGATTTTGATAGAAAAGCAGACATTTGAGGTGAGCAAATTTCGAGTGTCGCTGGTGTTGAGAGTGCTCTATATTGGAGCTGCTTTCCACCTAAACTTGAGAACTACCCAGAGTTCTCTGCTTTCTTTTTTGCATATATATATATATATATATATATATATATATATATATATATATATATATGCCGAAAGTTTCGCCACAAAGATCCCAGAAATCCCAAATCTCTTGGAAACCGGAACAGACGATAACAGACCCAGCTGTAAGTGCAAGTGAGTATTTTTATTTGAAGCTCAGCATGCCTGCCATGACGCGTTTCAGCCTACCAGAGGCCTTGTTCACATAGCGCCTTGTGAGTAGTATGCCAACATTTAAAGTGCAAAGTGCAGAGTAACACACAACGTGATTGGTTGCCTACACCAACAATGGACATAGAAAAAATATTTAACCATATCAGAATAAATGGCCATTCGACACAAGGCACCGCAATAAATAGCTTTAAAAATACTTTTTGTTTAAGAACACTTTGTATGTGCAATTAATCAGTATTTAAAAGTACAAGCAGTAAAAAAGATTTTTAAAAAACATTTTGTTATAAAAATCTCATTTAAACATAGTGCAAACACTGTTGTGCAAAATGCGCAAAGAAAAATAAAACCCTAGTGGGTTAAGATTCACATGAAGGACACATCAGGCTACTTTGTAACAAGACTAATGGCCCACCACTCAAAAATAGAACATCAAATGGTTGTCATCTATTTGTAATAAACATGAGAGGGGACCAACATGTCAAAGAGTTTTAAAATACCTGATAGAAGAATTTGGTCACGGATCATGTGTTCACAGATGGCAATATCTGCTTAAATCACAATGTTTGTACACGAAGAACTGCTAAAGTATTGTAGGTGCTGCAGTCGTATGTGTTAAAAATCATCACTGTATGCCCTAGTGGACAAAAATAGAATTATGTCCAGATAAAAAGTGTTAGTGCGAATAAGATATGTTAAATTAGTGCAGTAATATAGCGATGGGAGCCATTTTACCGACATGTATAAAAATCTTCGCTGGAATTTAAGCCCAGTGGCGTCTTAGTGTCAAGTTCTAGGATGTATTTAGTCTCCAGAGCTCGCAAGAGGGCTTCACGGTTGGCTCCTCGTCTGAGGGGCAACACTGAGTCGATGACAAAATATTTTAGAAGCTCACTCTTGTTGTCATGGTGTTCCTTAAAATGACGAGCCACTGGGTAGGATGCATCGCTCCCACTGATTGCCCTAATGTGCTGGAGTATCCGTTTGTGGACCTGCAACTTGGTGCTACCAACATATTGCAGGCCACACGGACACTCCAGCACATAGACAGCAAAATCAGTCTTGCATGTAAACATCCTATAGATTGGTCTTGGGGCATCGCAGAAGGGGATCTTATATTCTGTTTTGTTAACACCATGTCTGCAGGCTTTACAGCTGGTGCATCTTCTGAAGCCCTTACTGGAAAGGAGCCATGATTTATTGATGACTAACTCAGGACTGGTTTTCACTAGAGAATCGCTCATGGAACGTGCTTTCCTGAATGTAATCTCAGGACAAGCTGCCATTAGATCCCCAATGACAAGGTCATTCCGTACCAGGCTCCAATTTTTCTTAAAGATTTTCCGAAGGGCCTGGTGCTGGCGATTATAAGTTAGAATCAGTCTAGTGGGCTCCTTAACTTGTACCGATACAACATTGGATGTTTTGCTTTGCAAGACCATCTGCCTAGGAATATGGTTGGCTTTGGTGATGGCTTTGTCAATCATGGAAGCCGCATATCCTCTAGCCAAAAATCTAGATTTGCTGGCTTCCTGTGCTAAAGAGCACTCAGAATCAGTGCTACAGATGCGCCTGATGCGCAACATCTCACCATATGGGATGCTGCGTATCAAGTGTGCCGGATGGTGACTGGCGGCATGTAAGATAGTATTGCCAGCCGTGGGCTTTCTGAATAGCCGGGTCTCAAGTCTGTCACTTTTAATGAAAATCTCTACATCTAGAAAACAGACAAGATCTTGACTTAGGTTAGCTGTAAACTGGAGATTGAGCTTGTTTACATTGATCAAATCGATGAAGTCTAAGGCCTGTTGTTTGGTACCTTGCCAGATCAAGAAAATGTCATCGATATAACGATACCAATGAATGACATGTCTGGTAAAAATGTCATGATGTTCGCCATAGAGGACCTGCTCCTCCCATCTGCCAATATGCAGGCAGGCATAACTAGGGGAGAAGCAGGCCCCCATGGCCACACCTCTAACCTGCTGGAAGAATTGGTTAAAAAACATGAAAAAGTTGTTATTCAAACATGTAGCAATCATAGCAATCAGCATCTTGTTATGATTAAACATTTGGATGGGCCTCTTTCCTAGATAATGGTTAATAGCTTTTAAACCATCCTGATGGTATATGCTAGTGTAGAGGGATGTAACATCCAACGTGATCAACCAGTAGGAGGAATCCCATACCACCCCTTCCATTTTCCTCAGGAAGTCGCCTGTATCTTGGACGAAAGAGGGCAAAGCCCTCACATGTTCCTGTAGGAAGGCATCGATGTAGATAGATGTATTTTCCAACCACCCATTGCGTGCCGATATTATGGGCCTGCCAGGGGGTTTCTCAGCGCATTTGTGTATCTTAGGGATGAAGTATATTGCCGGGATTACTGGATGCTCATTTTTGAGAAATTTCAGTTCATCTTGACTAAGTAATCCTGCGCTTCTCCAGCCCGCCAGCTGTGTGTAGAAATCAAATCGCGCCTGTTTCACAGTGGATATGTCACACCTCTTATAGCATTGATGGTCATTTAGCTGGTTGTAGGCTTCCTCTAGATACAAATCTCTGGGCCACAACACCACATTTCCACCTTTATCAGACTGGCGAACTATGATGTTATCATTGGCCTGAAGTTTTTTGATAAGCTGGATGTAACAGTTGTTAGGTGATGTGTGCTTGTAGTTATCACGCATTGTAGCAGTGTAAAGTCTTTTAAGTTCTGCAACAGAAAGTTCATGAAAAATGTCAATGTTATCATGTAACATCAGGGGTGTAAAGGTGGATCTTGGTTTAAAGTTGGTATTTCCAGGCATGTTCAAATTGATCTGTTCATCATTGATGCCAGGACCTGAGATCTCATCGTTCAATTGTTGTAAGTCTTGTAACAATTCTAGGTCATTGGCACTTAAAACTTGCGTGGTACCAGAGGCCTGTCCTGTACCAGTCTTGTATACTGTCTTGTTAGGCATAAAATATTTGCGGAGTTTCAATTTGCGAGTATATTTGTACAGATCTATCCGTGTCTTGGCATAATTGAAATTGCTTGCTGGGCTGTAGGTGAGACCAAGAGATAGTACACGCAATTCTGCTTGGCTTAGATGGATATCAGTGAGATTTATTACAGTTAATGTTGACCCTGCTTGGTCAATCTCACCATTTTGAAAACTCATTTCTTGTTCCATCTTTTGTTGATATTGGTTTTTCTTTTTGATTTGCCATCTATTGCTTGATTTGCGTTGTTGCCTGCGCCTTTGGTTGTTTCTTTGGCGTTGTTTGTGTTTGTCCTCCTGGGTCGCAAGGTTTCTCTTCGGTCCTGTCGCAAGCAGTCCACCTCTTGCGCTAGGGAAAATTTTGTAAACCCCAATCTCGCAGCCTGTCTGCTTTGTTCAGTATCCAATTCACTGTCAGGCAGCGAGCTGAGATCAGATAGTGAGGAAGCCAGTTGAGGAGTTGCATTGGTACTTGTGCTGGCTTCTGCAGGCAGCCGCAGTGTTGGGTTCTTGGAGGCTTTAATGGCATCAAATTTCTTAGCGAATGTGAATACTCGCCCTTGCTGGTAATCGATTTTATCTCGCTGAAATTTGTATGCCTTCCGTTTTTTTATTACCTCCTCCTCTTTGTGTAGCCTAGCTTGCATATCTTCCCGGTATTTGGCACAGTTAGCCGGAGTTTCCACAGCGCAAATTTCATTGTTAAGTTCATCAATTTTCAATTGTAAAGACGCGCGATCGCTTTCAGCGTATTTCACCAAAATGGTTACCAGCTTTCGCGAAGACTCCAAATTACACTCGGCCCATTCATTGAGCATGTTGGGGTTCGGTTGCTCATAACTGGGCGCCAACATGATGCGAAGCCCACGGGGGATACGCCCAACTTCCAAGTACCGAGTTAAGGAGCGATGCTCCCACCATTTGGACTGTTCAGCCTTCATCAGTTTTTCCAGCCTCTTGAACATGTCTCGCAAATTAGAGCTCCCAGTTTGCACAGTCATAGTTTGCGTAATAGCTGATGAATCGCCGGCCGGAGAGTCATCAAACATATCCATGGCCGCCTCCTCTCTACTCTTCAAGGCGTCAATATGTTCCACAATTTGCCAAAAATTTTAAGAACGCACTCCACAACATATTATTAAAAGCAACCGGCATTTTACTTTTTGAAGTTTCTTCTGGCCTAATGCGTTTCGGAGCACAGCTCCTTGCTCACAGGCTGCCACGATGCTCACAGTGTTTCTGAAAGGCATTTTACTCCACATTTAATTACTTCAATTGTCCTTCAGTGGGTTCCCTCAGGTGAGTTGACTAGTGTTGTTTGCTGGGAAATGTAGTGCCTTTCAGTCTCGTTGTTTCTATAGTAGATTCTGTGCAGCATCATGAAATAAGCATGTGTACATTCCCCTCCAGTGGGCCTCCAACTCTTAAAAATACAGTCATTTAGCTTGTCTGTTGTTCTACAATTAAGCTCCGAATTTTCAGGATCTCGTGGCCCCCAGTCAGCCTCTGTCAACTCACCTGAGGGAACCTACTGAAGGACAATCAATTTGATTCATTCTAATGTTATTTTAAAATATCTGAATTATTGTAGTTGATACTTGGTTGTAGATACTTTTACAAATATATTTGTTGAGACTTTGGTAAACAATATTTTGTTATTTCAATGAAACGTTTTAAAATTTAACTTTGGTCACATAAAATTATTAAAAAAGAAAACACATCCCAGCTCCATTTACATATATGTTATATATTATTATATTTGCCAATACTTTGGTAACCAGTATTTTGTTATTTCAATGATGTGTTAAAAAAAAAACATATTGGCTTCCAAAATTTTGACCTCGATATTTTGATTTGCACAATATTTTTGTAGTGAATAGTCAGGACAAAATTTGGAAGAGTGCATTGCTCTGGGAGGATTCAGAACATGAGGTTAGTGCATCCTGACATTATGGGCCTTATGTCTTCCATCTCTGCCACTGGTCTGGTCGGACCATAAAGCTGTTATGTTCTCCTTTCCGGTTCAAAATCTCCAGACAAAGAAATTGTTAAACAGGCAGCGGAAAAAAGTCAGGCCATGGAACAAGCTGGCTTTGAATATCTTTGAAACTGCTCTGGCTCAGAATCCACCACAACCTCTAGAGGATCCCAATGCCGCTGTTGCCGCATTTGAGGAATGGCTTTGTCACTCAATAGATGTAGCACTACCAATTAAATGTATATCCAGCCATAGGGCTAAACCTTCTGAACCCTGGTATTCAGAACAGCTCAGACTACAAAAACAAAAATGCCGCCGTCTGGAAAGAAAATGGAGATTCTCGGATGAGCTGGAAGATAAAACGCTCTATAAATCGGCCTTGCTGGAATATAAAAAACTTGTTTGTAAGGAGAAAACCAGATATTTTACCACGGCCATTCTTACAGCGAAAGATTCTTCAAAAGAACTTTTTTCGACTGTTAAAAAGTTAGCCAAATGCTCTGAGGTGGTAGCCGCTCCCAAAAATCAGGCATTTTGTAAGACGGTTGCTACTTTTTTCCAAGAGAAGGTTAAAGCAGTCTATAATGGATTCATTAGAGCTAGGGATTCAGGAAAGATACATTCTCCGGAGGCCTCAGCTGATCTGAGGGTTGACAGTTCTGTCCTTGGTGCTCTGGGTGAACATAGGGATACTCCTGAACTTTCTGTGTTCCCCTCATTAACTTTAGATGAGACAACAGATTTGTTACGATCTACTAAATCGGGCTCTCCGCTGGATTTGTGTCCCCCAAAAATTTTCCAACTGTTACCTGAGCTTTTTGCTTCTTATTTGACCCCGATTTTCAATCAAATCTTTGCTTCTGGCATCTTTCCGGATAGCTGGAAACTGGCGTCTGTGCTCCCTCTTTTGAAAAAGCCTAATTTGGATGGGGCGGAGCCTAACAATTACCGCCCGATTTCCAGGCTGCCGTTCCCAGCAAAATTAGTGGAAAATCCGATGAATGGTATTCTGTCAGAGTATGTTGAGAGGCATGGCTTCCTGGATGATACCCAGTTCGGTTTTCGCAAATAGTACCGAACTATCCCTAATTACATCTTCAGAACTGATTAGGCAAACGGTCGATGCGGGCGGCAATGCAGCACTCGTGCTGCTCGACCTCTCCGCCGCATTCGACACAGTGAACCATCAGAAGTTGCTGGAAGTTCTGGAGGGGAGTGGTATCAAAGGGAAAGCTTTTTCCCTACTGAAATCTTTTTTGTTTGGTAGGGAGCAGTTTGTGGCCTTGGATGATTTTAGATCACCCAACTTTACTTTGCCTTGTGGGGTGCCACAGGGGTCGGCTTTGAGTCCGACCCTTTTTAATATCTATGTGGCACCACTGGCTAGGCTGATTAAGTCCCTGGGCTTTTCGGCCATCTCCTATGCCGACGATACGCAGATTATCGTCTCAGTGACCGGCTCTCCCACTGATACTATGGCACAATTTCATACTTGCCTTCGTCAGGTTGGTGATTGGATGGCTACCAACTGTTTAAAACTTAATACGAGTAAAACAGAGGTTTTACTCTTTGGTGCCCATACCAATTTCTGGTCATCTGAGCTTTGGCCTTTGGAGTTGGGTCCCTTGCCTTTGCCTGTAGCCAAGGTGAAAAACCTGGGAGTTATATTTGACCCTAAACTCTCGTTTGAGAGTCATGTCAATCAAGTCACTTCCCATGCTTTTTACACGTTAAAGCTCTTGAGAAAGATTTTACCATTCATTCCAGCGGAGCTACGTAAACTCGTGGTCTCTGCACTTGTTCTATCTAGAGCGGATTATTGTAATGGCCTCTTTATCAATCTGCGGAAAAAATGTTTGGCTAAATTGCAGGTGGTACAGAATGCTGCAGCGCGGCTTTTGTTTAATATCCCAAGACATAAATCTGTGTCTAGGGTTCTGAAAGACCTACACTGGCTACCAGTTGAAAAGCGAATAAAGTTTAAGACTTTGTGTATTGTCTTTTGGGCCGTGCACAATACTGGACCTGGATTTTTAAAACAGAATTTACAACCTTATATTCCAGTCCGTCATCTGCGCTCTTTGTATGCTCATGACTTGATTGTTCCCAGGGCAAAAAAATGCTCCTGGGGTGGAAGAAGTTTTCTGATAGGTTCAACAAAACTTTGGAACTTTCTACCTATAAAGTTGAAACAGGAAAGCCGTTTGTTGACTTTTAGGAAAATGTTGAAGACATGGTTGTTCAGTCTTTAGTGTGCCTGCGACCCCCATAGTCCATCCTTGTTTATTGAGCAAGTGCCTTGACACCTTCGGGTGATTGTTTTGCGCTTTATAAATTTCCTTTTCATTTCATTTCATTTCCAGTTTAGCGGATGGAATACTCTGTGGCTGACATCTTGTCTGCCTTAGTTGAAATAAGGCAAACAGGATATGCGTCATTGATGGAGTATACCAGTACCCAATCGCCAAACTCTAAATCAGGTCCTATTTCACAGTCGACCAATGAGAACACAAGGCCCCCATCTACTAGTTCCATACTGTTTGTAGAGCTGACATTGTTTCATGGTATGAGCCGAATCCAGGATGTCCTGGTCAATGAGCTGAAGCGAGTCATGATGCTATTGTACTTAAGGTTCTATGACTTTCTCCCAAAATCGGGTATATCGTGAGAACCTCAGTAATGGGTCTATAGTTTTTAATGATTCTTGCAACCATGATGGATAATGAGTGATGATGTTATAAAAACTAATTGGAATGGATCAGGGACTATGCTCTTCCAAACTTTACATCAAAGAAACCACATCCCAGGTCCCTTTACATCCTCCACTTGGTTTCTATCCAAGCAAATATCATGTTAAAATCCTTTTCTGCACTATACTTGACTGGCCAGCATAGCACTGCTATATGTGAAAAAATATCCCAAGTACCCAGACTGCAGTCAACATTTCACAGTTGCAGAAGGGTTCCCACAACTCTTCTTCTGTTTTGGATAAGAAATGTTCAGATCATCCTGGTCCCCTGAATTCTTCCAGGTAGGCAACATCCTCCTTTCCCTGAGGACCATCTGCACCATCCAAGAGGGAGGCTCCACAGGGGCAAGTAAGCTTCAGGACTAAGGCTCCCTTTAACCATGATGGTCATCAGGAAACTGGAATACAAGGGTTCAAGACGGGCCGTAGATAATCTGACAGGGAGGAATTTTCCAGCACAACAGAAATGGACGTCACCAATCCTCTTCTCCAGGCAGATCCTCCCTTTCGAGTGAGTTCAGGCGGGTGTTTCTGTTTCTTTCTATGCCATTCCTGTTATTCCCGGTCTACTGCTGACCAGCATATTACTCCTCGCATGGCTATCAGTTGGTTCAGGGAAGCGAGGAGACCGACATCACTCCTGCTATATCCGAATTGAGATGTTATTGCAAATCTGATACCTTACTCATCCGGTTGCACTGCATGACCTAGCTACTAAGTTGCTAAGCGCCCCGAGATGTGAGTGTGGGTGGCGGGGAGTGGTCCGAAAGAGAGAGGTACCTTGCCGCAAATCCACCCCTTCTTTGGCAATTGTTAAGTCTCCAGGTGATGTGGTGTTATCTTGCCGTTGGCACCCTAGTTGTGCCTTACAAATAGCCATATCAAGGCCATCTTTAGGGCAGAGCGACCTGTGCGGCCACACTGGGCGCTGGCCTGGGGAGAGGGGCACTGACGTCAGGGGGGCGCTGTGTTTTGCAATAGCTTAGAATTTAAAAACACTTCCTGCAGAGATCCTTGTGCGTCCAGCTTTCAGGCAGCACTAATAATGTCAAGATAACTTGTGTGATTAATATTCCTGCTGGAGAGAGAGCTCTGGAGTTTTTGTTTAGTGGCAGGTTTGACTCACCATACAGTAGCGCAGTGGGTTAGTATGGCTGTTGCATTTTGTGTGGACAGCTGAGTGGATTACTGCTTTTGTCACAGAGATCCTTTTGTTACTGCAGTTCATAAGATACATCCCTAAAATAGAACAGTGACTGATACGAACTGTCATCAAAGAGCTGCATGCAAACTTCATAAAATAGGTTAGGATGTGGTTTTGTTTTTCCCCAGTCTTTTATTTATCTATTCTAATGTTGCTAAAAAGTTTTTTTTTGGTAGATATACATTCTAATTGGTAAATCCAGCCTTTAGCAACGCTTTAAAACCATTGAAATGTATGTGAGAGTGGGGCTATGGTGAGATGGGGGGCTCTGTTGCCGGCTGGCAGTGCGGGAAACCAAGGAGGAGGTCATGGGGGGCGCCAACATAGATTGTCACACAGGGCGCCACCAACGCTAAAGCCGGCCCTGAGCCATGTCATTGGTGTGGCAGTTTAATGAGCTAGATATGAGTGAGTGAGGGTTCCAGCAGCAGATGAGGTCAGTAGAAGACAAGAAGTAAAGATGGAAAGAACTTATCTAGAGAATGATTTTCATTGGGCTGAACCAAGCAGCCAGGGAAGCTAGAATGCTGTATGTTAGGCCTTTCAAGTGTACCACTCAAGAGCTGCAGCAGGAAGTGGAGAAGTCCTCACCTCACACATTGCATGTGGGTGCGCTCATAGATAAACATAATACATACCTACCAGCTTTGAACACATTCTGCAGTTCCAAAAAACAATATTAACTTGTGGGCTTTTTCTGTGAGCGAGCCAACAATATGCTGTTCTGTAACTTTCTTCCCTGTGGTACTTGAATTCACAAAGAAACTGTATCTTGGCAAGCTATGCGAGGAATAAAATTAATTAGGTCACAAATATCAAAGATGTTGACATATAAACAAAAATTAAGAGCCCATAAAACATTGTCATCAAAGCCCACATATGCAAATGGGTTCATAAATAAACCACATAGGTTCAGTGAAAAAAGCAGGTTTCATTTTCTTCCTGTTGCCTGAGGTACGATGGTTTCAGGCAAGAAGTACATGGTGTTGACACATGTGCATGACAGGTCACATACACTCCAGGGAATGCCACTGGAAATAAATTCAAGAAAGGATTTATAACTAGTCGCCTTGCATTTCCATCACTTCTTTCCAGCCCAAGGGGTGAATCTATCTAGGAAGTGACAGGGACTGAAATAATGAATCCCATATTCATGAAGTCTTTTTTTAGTGACAGACACAGTAAAGTAACTGAAAATATATCCCACTTCCTTAGTACTGACAGTCAGAATGTCTGGTAAGCTCTTACTACTGCCTCCTACCAGACGCTTAATCCTGATAGGCCCGGCCACCTATATAAAAATTGTGTAATAAGCTTAAGTATTTTCAGTGTCCTGCACTGCCATTGTCTCTCTTATTGCAAGAAAATTCATTTTTTGCCTTCTGCTCATTTTTTTTACTGCTGAAATGTTGACCTCTGCAGTGGCTGTAGCCTGTAGAGCACAGTTTTTAAAGGACTGGCAATCTCATTTTCAAAATGACCATACCTGTCACTCTAGTAAGGCAGTTGTCTAGCCACAAGACCCTTGTTGCAGTAGAACAGAGTAAAAAAAGAAAGCAAAGTGTAGGATATATTTGTCTGACATGCTTCTAAAACATAATATGTGATATTAGATTTCAAATTTTCCTAGCCGCCTTTGTTGCCGGATTTATTGACTGGAGTTTGAAACTTATTTTAACACTAGGGGCATGATTTTGGGTTTGGCAGACGGAGTATAGACCATCAGGGAGGAAGAGTGACGGATCACCATCCACCAAATTTAGAGATGACCGCTGGTTCAGCATTCATCGCTGTACATTGATAGGAACTACCATCACGGGGGGCATTCAAGGTGTACGTCCACTGTCAGTTTTGACGGCCGCGCAAGAAATGTTTCTGAAGTTTTTGTTCTTCAGCAACAAACTCCTAAGGTGGGAGTTTGTTTCTGAAAAACAAAAACCTAATTTCCTCCACACCCTGGACGTTTTCTCCTAGGCTGTGGGGGTCATTTAGTTTCTGACCCTCACAGCCAAGTTTCACCGGCAGTGATGGATAGAATAAAGGGACATTACACCATCCACCCTAAATAGGACAGGTGTGATAATGGCTTTCCTCTGATGGTCCCTACTATGGGCCTAATTACGAGTCTGGCGGTCTGTGGACCTCCAGACTTGCGGGGGCACGGCGGTGGCGGTTGAGCCACTGCCACACTGGTGGAACGACTGCCTAATTACAACTTTGGCAGACAGACCTTCATTGCACCACCGCAGTCACCAAGGAACCACCGTTCCCTGGCGGTTGCGTGGCGAGGGGCTCAGCAATATGCTGGTGGTGCTGCTGCGCAACCGCCACGCATATTACGAGTTTCAGGACCGCCAGCGGTGTCATGGAGGTCTTTACGCCATGAAAGGGTAGGCAGTCCTGAAACAAAGGGGGCCCTATAGGGCCCCCTGTTGCCCATATGCATGGGGATGCATGCAGGGGGGGGCACAACATGTTCCTGCACGGCACGGACATTGCAGTCCATGCCGTGCAGGAACTGTTTTTGGCGTTCCCATTGAGGTGCCCATTTTCAGAGGCACCGCAATGGGACTGCCAAAAAAAGCCCACCAGACCCAAGGAAACTTGTAATCTGGTGGGCGATGCGCACACAGGTTGGACGGTGTGGGAGCGGGCGCCAGCATGGCGGTACGCTGCCGCACCGCCATACTCGTAATCAGGACCTATGTTGGGCCATTGGTGGAAGCTTTCCATTGAAAGAGGCAACGGGGGCTCTATTGATGGAAAACTTGTGGTCTGCTGGTCTCTAAATAAGGTGAGCAGGCAAGGGTTTGGTGGACAAGGACTTCATCACATTCACATCGAAGTACCCTGTCCATCAAACTCTAAATCAGGCCTTGGGTGTCTTAACTTTTTTTATTTGAAATTGAAATGAAATTTGAAGTTTCAAATAATCTGGGTTGAGAAAAACGGTTATGAAGTCATATTCTTGTTACCCTTTGAGCGGTTTTGAAATATGAGCTACAATACATTCTGTTTCTGCTTAGCCAATGTGTATTTCAGTCGCATTGACATTTCTGGTCTGGGTTGATGCCCCTTTATACCTTTTGTTGGCTGTGACCGCCAGCTGCTGCTTCAAAGGATTGATCATACAATGCCCAGGATTAGAGCGGGCATACGTGATGGAACAGAGTTGTTTTATGATTACTTTTTACTAACTTTTCATTAATTGGGATTTGGGATACATGATGCTTATTTTACTAAATCTCAGATCATTCAATGTTCAATAATCATTATTATGCTGGGTTCCAGTAAGATTTTAATTGTTCCTACCACTTTCATTAGTACTCAGTGCCATTAAACAGGATCCCTGGCCCCCTGCCTCAGGTCAATTAGCCAGAATTAACTACTCTTCCCAAGAGCTCCTTGCATGGTGTCTTACTGCACCTCTCACCCTCTGTCTAATTGGTCCCGCTTCTTGCCTATCCTATAGGCAATCTTTTGACCTTAAGCCTGATACTTGACCAGTAGTAGGCTTAGCAGGAAAGCGTTCATCTATAAGGAAAAGTTTAACTTGTTTTCTTATAAACATCAGATCATTGACCAAGCAGAGCTTGGACTCCTCCAACTTTACGTCTACAAATAATCCTGATGCGCTGTTTCCTACTAAAATGTGGATTACTGATTCCTCTGTGCCAGTTGTTGCCATTAAAGTCCTAAAAGGCTATTCCGTTATGCACAAAAACCTGCACTCAGTGCAAGTGGAGGTCTGTCCATTCTTTAACACTCTCATTTTGTATGTAGGGTGCTCAATACAAAGTTACTTAATGCAGAGAGGATGATCTATATATTAAAAATCAACCTCACTTCTTCCTTCTCTGGAGGTCTTACATAAAACCCTCCAGGGCACCCTGGCAATTTCACAAGAACTCTAACCAAGCTGATGGCTCCTTTTATCCCTAAGTTTGTGAGCATTTGTATTTTGGGCGACTTCAACATTCAAGTTGATAGCCCTGCTGATGAGCATTTAGCAGCCTCTTTTGGATGTCTTATGCGCTTCAAAGTTCAGCTGGTTTCCCCACCTACACACAGAGGGGACCACACACTGAACCTCATTTGCACTAACTTCTCTGGCATCCTAGTGGGCCACCATGCTCCCTTTACCTGGTTGGATCATCCAGCAGTCTCCTTTCAATTCTTGTTTGACAAATGCTCCACTCTGTGAGTCAACTGTAATAGACTGTCCAGCGCCTGGTCCAAGATGAATGGAGATAATTTGGCAAAGTTCTTGCTTCAGCTGCCCTGTCATGCAGAGGTGAGATGTCAGAGGATGCCATAAGCTTTCCTTCCTGGTTCTTATCTGTGATAGACACCATCACAGCACTAAAACAGATTAAATCTTCCTGCAGCACTACAGTTACTAGTTGTGGACTCTGAAGTGTTAAGAGAGGCTAAATGTATAAGTAGAGAGCTGAAAAGAAGATCAATTCTGATCCTTACTTTGAAGATAAATATAGATCACCTATTATAAGCTATTATAAGCTCATAAGGAAAACACTCACCGCCTGCTATGCAGACAAGCTAGCCTCACCCACTAACTCATCCAAAGAAATTCTTACCATTGTCAAATTCTTTCTGCAGTCTTCCACTTGCAATCAAGCTAAAATCTTTTTGAGGATCTGGCTTCATTCTTTCACAATAAATTATAGACATCCACAGGAACTTTCCTAAACAGTGAGACCTCTAACGAGCTTTTCTTAAATAAATCTACTGTTGCCACCTCCCTAGCTACACCTTCACTGATCGCTATCAAGGAGACCGTTCTTGTTATCAGCTCTTGCAAATCAGGTTCACCATCGGATCTGTGTCCTCATGTTTTCAACACAGCGCTGGAATCTACCGCTCCAAGTCTGTGCAAGCTACTGAACACCTCTCTCTTCACATCCATGGTTCCCATACTGTGGAAACAAGTTCACAAGGTACCTTTTCTAAAGAAACCAGACACAGATCTCACTCTGATGTCCAATTACAAATCTATCTCGCTTCTCACTCTAACATCTAACATTCTGGAAAAAAAGATCAACAGCGAACTCTCAGGCTTCCTGGAATCCAATCTTCTCTTGGATAGTTTGCAATCCGGCACAGAATCTGCTCTTTTGGCAGTCATGGAACATATTCAAGCCATACTGCTTGGTAGTGGCTCAAGCGTGATGATTTTACTTGGCCTACCAGCGGCCTTCGACATGGTCTCTCCTCCCATTCAACATGAATGTCTTTCCAATCTCAGTATTTGCAGCACAGCCTCAAAATGGCTATGCTCTTTTCTCTCTCATCGGTCCCAGAAAGTCACTCTTTCACTTTACAAATGATCAGTTAATAAGCATAAGTATTGTGTGCCACAAGGTTCCTTTATGAGGTCGACATTATGCAATGTTTACATGACTCCGCTACCGACCTCGTATAGTACTATGGCTTCAATATTATGTCCTACTCGGACGACACTCAGTTGATTGTCTCCATTGCAGAGAACATTACATTGATATAAGAGAATTTCAAGAGCTGTCTTTCTTCAGCGCCCTCCCGGATGCAAGACAGCTGCCTCACACTGAACTTGAAGAAAACAGCAATCTTGATTTTTGGCAAACACAATTCTATTTGGTCACATTCCTGCTGACTTGGTGAGCTGGGCCAGCCCCACTGTCCCTCCTAAGACAGTGAGAAATCTCAGAATAAAGTTTCACCATGACTTATCCTTCATGTCACATGTTGCCATGGCCTCTGCACCCAATTTTGCCTTATTGAAAGTATCAGAAAAATCCTGGCAACTCTTCACAACTCTACCCAAAAAACGGTTGTATGTACCCTAATAACAGGTAGACTAGGCTACAGGAATTCCTGATACTGTTGGCTTCTTAATTACCTCATTCAGTGCCTGCAGATCATTCAAAACACTGTGGTAAGACTTATTTTGAGTATTCCTAGACATCAGTTGATTTCATCCCATCTCAAAGATCTCCATTGGGTTTTCATTTACAAAAGGATTCTGTTTAAAAATCTTACCATACCTTTCAGAGCTTTGTCTAGCCAGGGACTAATCTTCCTTCTAAATCTCATCCAACCCTGTACTCCATCCCTGTCCATCAGACACCTGGGGCCAAGCACCTTAATGTTTCTCATATCTATTGCACCAGAACGCGTGGGTTCTCCTTCACCTACCTGGCCTCTAGGGATTGGAACACTCTCCCCTGTGACCTATGTCACTCCCCATATCAAAGCATGTTTTGTAAGGCGCTGAAATCTTAGCTCGTCAAATCCAATTATTTGTCTTGGCCCTGACATAGGCCTGCTGTCGAAGCACTGTGGTGGCCTTGGTTGGAGAAGTTGTTGTACTTTATAAATCTTCATTCATTTATTCATTGAGGACTTTCCCGTTCAAATAAGGGAGCTAACAGGCCAAATTGATGTACGCTCAGAGCCGTGTTTTGGCTCAAGAGGTCTATTTTGAACTCACAAAGGAAGCTGAACTGGGAGGGTCAGGGGTAGAGATGGGAGTCAAGGGAGAGTACTGCGCAGCTATAATAGAGAGTCACCATTTCACTTTTCATGCACTGATCTCCGTTTTAATGATACGAAGCATGTACTCAGGAAAGTAAGCACATCCATTTTTTCAAAACTGTGAGTTAAAAGCCTGGTAATCTTCTTATCTATTTGCCCTCAGCACCAATGACTTGTCTGTTTTACCTGTTTACAACATCCTCCTGGAGGGATAATCTGCCTATAGAAGAGGAGGGAAGACATCCCATTCTGTTCACTGAAAGATTCCTGCCTGTCGGAGTATCTCCAGCTCTCTCTTGAACCTTTTTAGTGCAGCATTTTTCTCTAGGACTGGCAGTGGGAGTCTTCTGGTGACCAACATGGTCTAAGGAAGCCATTGTCCTGAAACCTACTTGCTCCTATGGAATTTCCCATTTGGATTGTGCAGACGGTCGTCAGAGAGGAAGCTATTGCCTCCCTGTAAGGATTTCAGGGGACCAGGTTGAACTGGATACTTCTTATGGACCTGGGAGAACAGTTGTGGGAACCTTCCTGCAACTGTGAAAGATTTGGGATCTTTTCTACAAGTTATCAGTGCCACCAGAACTTATGGAAAAGTTTGGCTTTGAGGAAAAAATATGCTTCTGAACGACTGGGATGATTTGTCATGCCTCCCAGAATAAGACCAGACATTGGTGACTTTACTTTTGGTGTTTATTTGATTGGTGGGTTTTTGGTGGGAACTTCTAGTCAACAGTGAGATCACATGCTCCGGGTAGTGGACCTTTCCTCCCCTGAATATGTTCTACCTTTAAAAAAACTTCCATGTCGGAAGGTAGATGCAGGACCAATCACAGTCTTTGATTTGACTATGTTAAAGTGCCAAAAGAATATGGGCAAACACCTACATCCGCAAAAGATTCTATGTGCTACACAAAAAGGATAATACATTGGCACAGCAAATGATCACACAAATCCAAAGAAACACACTCAAACACACCTGAAAATGAACACTAGCTCCCATTTGTATGTGCTCTCATGGAGTGACCTTTCCCTCAGAAAGGCTGCATGAAAGACCTTAGATCACATCAATTATTCATTCTCCATAGAACCCAGGAAAAAATCCAAGCATACTTTCCGTTAGTATGAGGAAATGTAAACAGAGTGGTTGATTTAGCATACCACACAGCTTCGATTTAATACTAATTGCACTCATCTTATAATCATTTGAACTCATTTTAGTTTGGGATATCTGATGTTCTTTTTACTAAATCTCAGATCATTCTACATTAACAAATCATTATTATAATAAATGTCTTAAAAGTTGAATAACAACATTTGCATGTTTTCCTCCATACATCAATGTATAATACATAAATTTATAAGAGGCAAAGTATAACAAACACTATATACTAGACTTGATTACATGAATGGCTAATTCCATTAATGGTGCTGTGCCATCATGCTGAGACACCTGATCTATGCTGCAGAGGGACCAGCGCTTTCTCGGCACACCATTCTACGGTAACTGCTAATCAACGGTTGCATGCACTAATAGCATGTGGAATTAGCTTATGCACAAGAACTGTAGTCATGCAGAAAATTGTGACTGTAGTCACTGCAAAGGAAAGAATGCAAAAGGAGTGTTCCTTTGTTTAGACTGTCACTTCTACTATGAATGAATTGCCAAAGTTTGCTGATAGAAAGTGAAGAGAAGAAGGTAACAACCATTACTGGGTGTTTGCCCAGTGAAGAGGCAGCCCTTGTATGATTTGCAGGTCATAGACCCTAAACAACTTGCACTGAGTTTTGTGAAGTAGGCACTGAAGGAGCAAGAGTAACTAGCAGAAATAAGGACTTAGGACATAAACCCAGACTGATAGGTTCAAAACTTTAGGAATGGCCACATCAATTCACTGGGCTCCACAGCTGAACATCCCGCTCCTCTCTATAACTGTGTTTTAGATGCCCACTGACTGAAATGGTGGAAGTAAAACAGGATCTTTCTGTGGCTTGGTCCCTAGTGATGACACCTGGAGCATCTTGTATTAGCAAAGCCTTGGGAAAGGTGCTATGACGGAGGTCAAAACACAAAACCAACATTTGAGGGAATAGGGTTTATTTTGGACACACAACCCAAGTGTGATCACTCCAAGACAGCCTGGCACCAACTGACCAGTCTGGAGTGTGTGCCCTGAGATTCTTTGAACGCTACCAAGAATTGAGCAAATATAGTTGAATGGTACCTGTTTGCAAGCTCCACCATTCCATTCCATTTCATCATCTCTCCAGAAGGGAGTTGAGTCCCATTATCAGTGATGAGAATGGTAGCTACCCCTTCTTCAGCAAAAATAGTTTCAAGAACATGAATGATATTATTTCTCTCATAAACTTTACTATAAGACATTTGGAATAAAGATCCATCTTTACCATGGCAAATTTCAAATCCTTTCTCAATTCACTCAAAGGCCCAATAAAATCCAAACACGTTGTATGCCAAGATATTCCAGGGTCGGCGAGGTGACCTTCATGGGATTTGTACCCCACTTTCAATCTCATTTTACTCTCTTTGCAGTTGCCACTCTTTTCTACCCACAAACTAACCTGCTCATTCAAACCTGGCCACCAGAACTCATTTTTTTAGCCTTTACTTAGTCAACATTTGACCTAAATGTCCTTCATGGGCTATTTTGAATAATTTGAACCTTAATCCTGTTGGTGGCACAAATCTCTTACCCCTCATTATCACTTTCTCTCCACAGACAGTGAATTCATCCAAAATCTTCACAAAGGACCTCACCAGCAACAAAGCTATAGTCTCTCTCTTGCAACCCAAACAAACAAACCGTATAACTTCTATTATTGTAGGATCAGAGTCAATTTCTTGATCCCACTCTTCACATGTAAATGCATTCAACCCACAATTTATGACATCCTGTACCGAAGCTACAGCCCGTTCATTTTCATTGACAATCACAGAAGGTTCATCCACTAATTCCCAATCTAACGACAAGCGACAAAGACAATCCACATGAGCATTCTTCCATCCTTGAATATATTCAAAAGTATATAAAAAGTCCTGTAGTCTGGCAGCCAGTCTGGCCAATCTTGCAGATCCTTTCCCGGCACCATCTGGTAACACCATTTTCATCAAAGATTTATGATCAGGTTGTGAGACAAACTAAGTTCCCCACAAATGTGTGTGAAAGTATTCTGCTTCCCAGGCTGCTGCTAAGGCTTCTTGTTCAATGACGGAATAATTTCTTTCAGAGATTGTAATGGATCGAGACGCAAATGCCACTGCTTTTTCTTTCTTAGAATGAAACTGAGATAAGACAGCACCCATAGCAGTGGTACTGGCATCCACAGTAAGAATAGGTTTAAGTTTGGTATCAAATGGTACTAAAATGCCTACATTACAGATTTCACTCCTGATTGACTCAAAACATTTTATTTGTTCCTCACCCCACAAAAAAGTACTTCCTTTTCTTAACAGTTTTCTAAGATACTCAGTTTCATCAACAAAGTATTCTAAAAATGTGGAATAGTATTCAGTGGGGCCCATGAAGGACCTCAATTGATCCTTATCTGTAGGTGAAGGTGCCAATTTAATAGCATCTAACAGGCTGTGTTTAGGATTTACTCCTACAGCAGAAATGGTATATTCCAAATATTCGATTTGTTTCATCACAAATTTACATTTATCTTGACACAATGTTAGACTTGCCTGGGCTAGTTTGTGTAATACCCGTCTCAAAAACAAATTATGCTGTTCAGTTTTCTCGCCAAAAACTAAAAAATCATCCTAAAAGTAGACTATATAATGCGTCCATTTAAAACTTTCTATCATCATTCTTTGAAATACACTTGCCACTGAAGACAACCCAAAGGGCATACAAGTAAACTGAAACATACCCTCCATAGTGATAAAAGTGGTAAGTGATTTGGATTCATTATGTAAATGAAATTGGTGATACATATTTTTCAAATCCAACTTTTAAAAATACCTACCACCTTTCAAAGACAACACCAATTTATTATTGTTCGGTAATGGAAAAGTGTCGACAATTATATTTTGATTTAAGGACTTAAGGTCCACACAAAATCCTTTGCTCCACTTATATCCTCACTTACACTCATATCTTCGACAACCATGACCTGGTTGGGTACCCTTGGATTTATATATGAAAATCAAATTGATGCATCCATCCTGAAATGAGCAGACCATCCACTGCCACATACAATTTACCTTCCACTTCATCAAATCTTATGGTTGCTTTTAAATACCCTAAAATGTAAATGGTTTCCCCTTGGTAACCCCCTGGACATATCTTTTGTGGGAAGAGTGATATTAGGCCAATGTATATTGAGCAAATCTCTGGGTATAATGGTGTTCATGGACCCTGAGTCCACCATAAGTTTTACCAATTCACCATTTACAACAAACATGGCGTTTGGTCTGCATGTCCTACCCTTCCCTGCATTATTATCTCCAACACTCAAAACACGATGTTCACTCTCTGCCTTGAGTCCTTTATCACACACCACACCAACCCTGGACTTATTGTTCTCTTTACACATGCGTGCAAAATGACCTATGCGGTCACATTTCCTACAGTCTTTGTTAATGGTAATACATCCCTTCGATTCCGACCCGTTATACATGCTACCACACCTGGAATAATATTTGGTTGGAACTCCAGTTGTAACAGGCCTGTTGCTGGATTTAAGTATGGCATTAACTTTCGAAACAGTATTCTCGTTTGTCACACCAACTCCTGCTATGGTTACTTCACTCTTCCCTCTCTCTTCTTTACTCAATTCCCTCATACAATACTCTGACTCGTCCACCACCTTGACGAAGTCAATAGCATCTCTGAGAGTATGGTCTTTGGTAGCACATGGACATTCTAAAATCTTTTTGCTCTGACACTGAACTATGAGCTGTTCACAGAGGCCGGCCACAAACGTATCCACTGATCCAATTTCATTTTGTGGCTGTGTATAGAACTTATATCTAGCCATAACCAAATTAACCTCTCTTGCAAATCTGGTTTCAAGTCGCTCAAGTGCTTCTTTGAACTCATCATCCATAGGTTAGCCATTCGGACCTAAAGCAATAGGTAAATACTTAAAAATAATTGCCCTTCCTTACCTAGTGCACTTAATAGTAATGCCTTTTCCTGGTAGCACGAATATTTGACTGTCCAAAGCAGTGATATATTTTTCAAACATTCCCACCTAATCGTCCCAGTCAATCAGTGAAAGACCTGCTTGAGCTAAAAATAATGGTGGAGTGATAATATGGTCATCCATGGTGGAGTTATTCTGAATTATATTAAAGAAGCGGAAAGATGATTGTTACCTCCAAAGTACATGAAAGGGTGAGTATATCACAGATAATGCTCAATGTTTATCTATGAATCAGCAACAATGAAAGAAGAATGGGGAGTTGGGCAAAATACAAGATGTATTTAACCCTGAAGATGCATTTTGAACATTGCCATGCTCAACATAGTAAGTTTGCCCAATTCAATATGGCGCTGAAGAGTAGTGACGTCATCATGCACAGCGCACTGTTTAGGGAAATCCATGCTCCGTCACAATCCGGCACACACCACAGAATCAAGCTTGTGGTTCAAGCATTGCACAACCAGGCACGAGGAGGCACAGCCACGAGATGAGAATAGAGTCGAACAACTAATGTTGAGGTACGCCACACCAAGCCACAACAATTTCTAAAGTTAATGAACAAATGTTCACTACCTCACTCGGCTCCCATAATGATGCAAGTGCTTGTCAGACTCCCCTCTGGTCCAAGTCCAAAACTCCTCCGGCACACGAGTAAACCAACTTGTTCACCATACACAAGTTAATTTGATCACCTCATGGGTTGTGCACTGTCTGGCCGAAGCTCTTTGCCAAAATCTGTTATGAAGGAGGTCACCACACGAACCCACATTTGAGGAAGTAGGGTTTATTGTGGACACATAACCCAAGTGTGATCATCCCACGAAGGCCAGGCACCAACTGACCGGTCTGGAATGCATGCTCTGAGATTCTTAGAATTCTACTAAGCATTGAGCAAAACAATGTAATGCAATTAAATATACACAACATAAGAAAAGGCACTCCCCAAAAGAACTAAGGCAGAGTGCAGGTTGGATCTCCCATTGAGGGTTCAATAAGACCCATGAGATGCATACGCTGGCAAGGAGGGGAATTTTGCTGTTTGAGGACTCTCCAGAATATATCCATTGGAAGTTTTAAACCAGTTCCATATTGCTCATGTAGATGGTATTTGCTATGCGATTTGGATCCATATGGATGCTGTGTTCAGACTTTTCTTAAATGGAATATTTTACAATTAGTCAGTGGTGGCTCCTCTGCTGAGGCGGAGGAGTGTCGCCCCACTGAGCAGGTCGAAAAAGGAAAAAATGCAATGACAATAACTCATTGTTATTATCATTTTATTTTTCCCCTTGCTCAGCTGGGTAGAGATGGTGCTGCTCTGCTCACAGAGCAGGGCAGGGGAGGAGCATTGCCTGCATCCATCGCTCCAGCCTCACATTGAAACAGGCTCCAAAGGTGCTGATGTCCTCCTGTGAGCACCTAGTCACAGAAATCTGGAACAATGGCAAGATTGTTTGTGTGCTCCAGTCCATTTCTTCTTGCGCTGACCTTCACGCTAGCCATATCTTGCTCAGGGATTTTAACGTTCACTGGAACAACACAAATGATCCCCTAGTATGCTCTTTTAAGGCTTTCCTCTCCGACCTCAACCTCATCCAGGCCTGCAATGGTCCCACCCACAATAAAGGCACCACCCTGGACCTTATCATAGCTAGAGACAACATTATACTTCTTGATGACATTATACCCTGTGACTGGTCGGATCATCACCAAATGTCCTTTCACATTTTGGAAAAAGTCCTGCTCAGACAAGGTCAACCGCTTAAAACCAAACAGCTGGTTCGCAATCTGAGAGACATCAACTTCAATATTCTAACTACCATTAGCAAGAATTTGCTTCAGCCACCCGCTAACATGTCTAACTTGGACGACCTAACGGATCACTACATCAATTCCATGTCAAGTATAGTTGACTCTATCGCTCCCTTGCAACTCAAAAGGATTCTGAGAAAACAATCCAAACCCTGGTTTAATGAATCCCTAAATGAGGAGTCGCAAACTTAGGCTTTCTGAGAGACTATGGAGAAACTCTCCCTTCACTACAAGCCTCAAGCAGTTAAGGAGGATGAGAAGCGCATACAACAAACACATTCGCAGTACGAAATCAGATCACTTCAGGGCCCAGCTGGACAGCGTTAAAAATAGACTCAAGAAACTGTTTGAAATCATCAAACAACAAGCCACTCATACCACAAACCATATTTCGGCATCCATGACCTCCTACCCCAGTGCGGAAGATTTGTCAGCTCACTTCTCGGAGAAGGCAAGGAAAATTGAACTTGAACTGCAATGTGCAGCAACTAACCATCGGTCCTTGAGTTCCCCTGCATTGGGTGTACCTAAGGCAGAGATTGCTTTTTCACACCCCACAGTCGGCTCTCCTAAAAACAATGCTTCTTGGAATTCTTTCTTGCTCCCAGATGATGCAGAGCTGGCACTCTCCCTGGCGTCTCTAAAACCCTCTAACCACTTCAACAATCCTCTTCCCGCTAAACTTCTCAAAGATCTCAATTCAGCCATTCTTCCACTCTGAGCCCGGATCATTCAAGAATCTCTCGTTCAGGGGAGGATTCCTGACTGCCTCAAGATGGGGCAAGTCACTCCCATCCCTAAGAAGCCTAATGCTGACTTAGCGGATCCCACTAATTTCCGTCCGATCACTAGCATCATGACTTTAGCGAAATTACTCGAGAAATGCGTCCACACACAGCTCTGCAACCACATCGAGAAATTTCAGCTCCTTGACCTTTCCCAGTATGGTTTCAGAGCAGGGCACAGTACTGAAACCGCACTAACCTACAAAGTTGATGACGCCTTGAGATCCCTTGATCAAAATGTCCCTTGTCTTCTGATCCTTCTTGACTTGTCCTCAGCATTTGACACTATTAAACATGAAAACCTGATTGCTATTCTTCAACACAGGATGGGGTTATCGGGCCCTGTCTTAAATTGGTTTGCTTCTTTCTTGAATAACCGTACCCAAAGAATCAAAGTTAACCAATCACTTGCTGCCAGTACCCCGGTCACGATTGGAGTACCTCAAGGTTCTGCACTGTCGCCCACGCTCTTCAACCTTTTCATGGAACCTCTTTCCAATATTCTGAACGACTCCAACATTCAATACCATATGTATGCTGATGACACGCAACTATATCTGAAGATCTCCTCTCCTGATGATATAAAATCTCTAAATGATGCGCTTTGGAAAACGCAACAGTGGCTAACACATAATCATCTGTTGTTAAACACCCTCAAAACAGAATTCCTTCTGATTTCCCCCCTCAACCACTCGGCTCCTACCCAACACTGGATCAAATAACTCTCTGCACTCAACTGCACCCCTCATGTTCTTGACTCTGCTAGATCTTTAGGCATCACCCTGGACAAATACCTAAACATGCAAGCTCACACTAGTGCCACTATTAGGGGTGCCAATCATCAGCTCAACACCCTAAGGAAAGTCAAGCCATTCTTGCCTCCTGAGGACATCCAGTCATCAGTCCAATCCCTAGTTATCTCACGCTTGGAATATGGTATGGTGACCCTAACTGGCCTTCCTAAAGCTAGTCTGGCTCCGCTTAGAGCCACTCTTAACGCGTCGGCCAGACTCATCACGGGCTCCAGAAAACATGACCATATCACGCCGGACTTAATTCAGCTTAACTGGCTATCCATTGAAGCAAGGATTCGCTTCAAGATTGCTTGCTTGACGCACAAAGCTATTCATTACAACACTCCCGTCTACCTAGCAAAAAAACTTGAGCTATCGGGCTCGAGTTGGAACTTATGAAGCTCTAATACTCTACTTTTGAAACCACCCAAATTCAATAAGAAAAGAACTTACAACCGTGCCTTCTCTGGTCTTGCGCCTAGAATTTGGAATGCTCTTCCTCCCGAGATCAGATCCAACCCATCGACTACCTCTTTCAAAAAACATGTCAAGTGGCTAATACTGAATGACCATCTACAGCAATATCCCTGATGCCATCTTTAATCCACGTCCATCGCCAGCTTGACAATCTTTTTACCAATCGCTCTAAATTTGTTTTGTTTCTCTTCACAGGTCCTTTTTGATTTATTGCCTGCTGTAACTTTTTTAGTTACTTCTTGTGTTCTATTTTGTACTGCACCCTTGTTTTAAAATTCTTGCCATGTACCCTCCTTTGTACAGCGCTCTGATACCCTTTTTTCGGTTATGTTCGCGCTTTATAAAACTTTTCAAATAAATAAACAAGGAGTGGTTTGCCCACTCCAAATGTGCAGGACGCTTTGGCCGGCCGTCTCGGGCCGGTCAAACCGTCATGCGCACTATGCATGTTCTCCATGCAGGCTGCATTACAGCCTGCATGGAGAACATGCCCAGCCTCCCATTCTCTTGCTGAGCGCCGAACCACAGCGCTCAGACCAATCACAATGCTGCATTGCAGCATTGTGAATGGCTATCGGGAGGCTGGGAGCAGGGTGCTTACTGCTTCCTGCCCTGGAAGCGGGCGAAGAGGAACGAGAGGAGGTGGCGGCAGCGTCAGACAGGTAAGTGTTTCTTTTTTTTCCCTCCTCCCCCGCCCTCCCCCTCTCCCCGCAACCCACCCCCCACTGCCGTTAAATGCCAGCAGCCACTGCAATTAGTCACCACAGATCCAATTTATGAGTGCTTTTGCCTTAGCAGGATATCTGTGGAAGCGAAACCAGTGGCTACAGCTGGCCTGACATTAGTGAAAAGTCTTGAAAATATATATCAAAGATGCATTGTTTAACTCTATTCAATGGAAACTCCCAAACAAGTTTTAAGTTGTCACAAATGAGAGAATGAATGAGTACAAAGATGACTATAAGACAGAAGACTCTGACCAAGGGGAACATTCATCTCCTTGTCTATGAAAATATACCTTGGATAAATGTTGGATTGAATTGTAGCCAAAGATTTGAGTGAAGTTATTGAAGACTGACCTGAAGAACATGGTCATGAAATGATTCAACACACTAAAACATGTGCTGACGTATTTTAGTTGGAGTTCACTGGGTGAAAAGTACATATGAGAAGCAGTGATGACAGACAATGGGAGAGAAGGAGAGATGAGTATTGGGGATGAGAAGTAGGGATGATCAATGAGAAGTAGGGATGACAAGTAGGGATGTAGGATGATTAGAAGTAGGGATGATCGATGAGAAGTAAGGATGATGAGTAGATATGATGAGTGAAAAGTAAGTATGGTGGATGAGAAGTAGGGATGAGATCTAGAGATGTTGGATGAGAAAGAGGAGTAGTAGGTATGCAAGAGTTTGAGGTTGGAGGAGGTGGAGTGGGTAAGGGGGAATAGGTGTTTACTCAAAAAAAGAGTGCATAGGGAGGGTAAGACATGAACACACAAAAGAGTTTGCCAAGGGTTACGGAGGTATTACATTGAGTAGGAGGAGTTCTTGGGAGTAAGAGGGGGATGAAACAGCAATAGGAATCTTATGGGTGTAGGCAGGGTAAGAGAAGATGCAATGCATGGGTTTATAGACATAGTAGAAGGGAGAAGAGAGGTCAGAGAAGAGGGAAAAATTGTGAGGCATTTTAGTGGAAAGAAGGAGAGGTACTAGGGTGTGTGTAGACTTAGGGTGCAGAGAGAGAGAAGAAAAGAAAGGTGGTTGCTGGTAGCCTGGACTGAGGGGCTACCGGGAGGACAAGGTGGAAAGAGTAAGTGGTGGAAGATACCGTAGGTAAGTTAGGAGAAGGTAGGAGGGGTCAGAGTAAGAACAAGCAGAAGTAGAAATGTTGCCTGAGAGGAAGGTAGGGCGGAGGCATGTAGAATGAAGTGGGTAGGGGTAAGGGCACTACAAGGCATTTAGAAGGGTCATAGGAGAGGCGAGAGGGAAAAATCTCCCCAGGAAAGAGGCAAATACATGCGAACATTGAGACAAGCTGGGGAATTTCAATGGCTTGTGATAACATTGAGTTTGAGCAGCAGCTGGGCTCCCTGCTGCCCTGATATTCAGATGAAAATGCAAGGGTGTGGGAGCTGCAGCTTTCAAAAATCACCAGATACCTAAGAATATAGGGGTACAAAGGTACTTGGAGTCTATAGGGTCGACCTAGAAATGGTGAAATCCCAAATCCTCGAAATATGTAGCTTTCAAGCCACCAGGTATTTACGGGTCCATGGGTCAATAAGGTAATCAAGATTCTATAGGGTCTACGTATAAATGTCAACGATGCAACCCAGAGGAAGACACAACATCCTAAAACAACCAGGAATTTAGAGTCCCCAAGCATGTTAAGAGTTAACCCACAGAACGGTGCAGTTTCCAAAAAACACAAGAGATCAGTTTAGAAATGGTGCAGGCACAAACCACAAAAAGATGCATTTTCCAAAAGGCCACCAGGTTTTAAGAGTTTATAGGTCCATCTGGAATCATTGTAGGCTCAATAAGGTGGACGTATTTTCCAAATAACATCAGGAGATTTACCAGTCCATTGGGTCCACATAGAAGTGGCATAGGAATAGTCCGCTAGAAGATGCAGCTTCCAAAAGACCAGCAGGTTACAGGACTATATGAGGCCTATTCACAAACTGAATTCTGTAGTGTGTTTCATAGTACTACAATAGTAGTGCTCAGTACTACTAAATGCTATTCACAGGCCTACGTGTGGGGGTCTGCGTTTTGCCTCTATGTTTTATATGTGGAGATCTCTGCACGCATGTGTACACGTTTTTGTAGTAAATATGGGAGGGACGGGGAAGTGTCTAAAGAATGGGGAATATTTACGTATAAATAGGTGGAGTCTAGGGACGAGTAAGGAGGGATTTAGTGGGGACTAAAGGGTTAAAGGAGGGACAAGAACCTACTCACAAAAGAGTAAGCTCATTCACAAGCTCCACTTCTAAAACTACTGCAACCAAAAAGTTCCAAAAATAGTCATAAATGTACTCCTCCTCAGACCTGGAGTAAGAACAGCACCACACATGGCAAGACACTGGTACTTCAACACCCTCCCATAGAAAATAATGGAGGCAGGGACTTAAGAGTGTATAGGGTGTTTCTAGAAGTGCTGAAGTTGCAACCCACTTGAAGAAGCAGCTTTAAATAAACACCAAGGGGCAGATTTCCGTTTCCTGGCGCATCCCTGCAAATCAGCAGGGATGCGCCAAGAAACGTGCGACACGCAATGCCATCGTTGCGCCACCACGGCTGCGCCGCATTTACAATGCGGTGCGCCACGGCGCAAGGATTGGCAGATGCGTGTTGCATCTGCCGGCGTAAGGTTGGCTCAGTGCTGGAGTTGTGTCGCGGGCGCGACGGAACTTCAGCACTGTGCCAACCCGGCCTATCTTCCATATGGTGTGTCACACCTTACGCCTGCTTCAAGCAGGCGCAAGGTTTTGACGCAGCGGGGTCGGAAAAGTGACTGAGTGAAATCTCAGGCACTTTTCCGAGGCGTTCCTGCACCGGAACGCCCACCCTGCGCCGGAACGCCCACATGAAACCTGACGCAGGTTTCATGTGGCGCAGAGCTTACAACGTGACGCATCTCCCTAGATGCGTCACGTTGTAAATCCCCGCAGCATGGCGCTAGCTTACGCAGCCGCTGCGTCACAGAAGTGACGCAACGGCGGCTCAAAAGTGGCGCACGGGGTTTGTAAATCTGCCCCCAAGTAGTTTAAAGGTCCATAGGTTTGCCTAACTGCAGTGAAGTGACAACCTACAACAATGCATAAGTTCCTAATTACTTAACAATCTATGTGCCCGCCAAACAATTAGGAGTCTATGGGGTCCATCTAGGAGCCGTGAGGTGCACACCATAGGAAGACGTAGGTTTCAAAACTATCAGCTGATTTTGAATCTATGGGTTCCATCTAGAATTCACAGGAAAAGCCAGCGTACAAAACCACCAGGAAATTTAAGGGACTATAGGGTTAATGAGGTAACTTATGAGTATATTGGGTCCACCTAGACATGGCTTAGCTGCACCCCATGCTACAATACATCTTCCACAAAACACCAGGAACTTAAGAATCTATGACATTAGAAGATAGAGCGTCCAACACCAACGAAGGCGGTAAGTGTCTCTGGAGTCCACGTAGAAGTGCCATACGTGCAGCCCAAAGGAAGTCACAGCTCTGAGCCTACGGAGCCCACCTGGAGGCGGAGAAAGGGCTACACTAAGGAAGCTGCAGCTTCCAAACAAGCAGGTAACTTGAAGGTCTGACAGTCCCCTGGGGTGAGGACAGGGTCTGTAAATGAACTCCTTCACCGAGTGAGGACTGTGGTGGGGGGGTAGGAGGATGTGTCAGAGGAGATGGGACTAGCATGGCAGGAGAAGGGTAGTCAGTGATTTCCAAGTCGCGTGTACAGTGTTGGGCGAACTTAAATAGAAATAAGTCATAAGATAGTAGCTAGTGAGAAGAACCATTATCTGGGTGGAAGATTAATTTGTTTGTAGGCGTTTATGACCAGTAGGTCTTTGTGTCAGGCTGCGTGCCAACAGACATTGAAGGAATTCTTGCAGAACCTATAATGCTTTGTGCTTTGCTCCTCTGCGCCCCTGTCATGTTTGTGGTTTTTAGGAAGAAATTCCTGTATGCTGGACCGGAAGTAATAACACACCGTGGAGTCAGGCTTTCCATGTCCATCTCTCAACGATGGGCAGTCACAAGACATGCGCAGCCGAGGGATGCGGGCAGCTCTAGAAGGCACTGATGCTGACACAGTGTTTGGTGCAGGGGGCCCTAAAGGCAAGTCTCGGTGTGAGGGGGGCCCTCAGCGTACCTCACGAGGGGAAGGACCCCCGGATTCTTTAAGCCCTTGATATATGAAGCCCTGTTAATGCTGTGGGGGTGGATGACATGTTTAGGGTCTAACCCACATGAAATGGATTAGAATTCCTTTGCAGATGGTGTGCACGTGCGTGTAACATACACGTGCTAGGGTGACCAACCGTCCGTAAATTTCACGGACCGTCCGTAATTTGGACCTCATGTCCGTTGTCCGTGAGGATCCCTTTTACGGACGCCTTTTTGTCCGTAATTTTGGGCCTTGAGGGGAACAGAGATGTTCCCCTGCGAGAGTCCTCAGCTCCCTGATGGGGCCGCCTCGCACTCCTCTGTGCTCAAGAGCAGCCCCACCCCGCCCATTGTCATTCTGTATGCAGGCTGATTGCCACATCCAGAATGACAATGGGCCAATTTAGGCTTTTACAGCATGTGGTGGCCTCCTCTAGCCTCAGTCTAGGAGGGCATGGCATTCTGTTAGGGTTAAAATGTACAAAACAAACGTACAAAGTTAAAAAGAAGAGGTTATAGTTCTTACACAGTCTCATCACTTCAGAGCTGAAGCATTTTTATTATTATATAAAACAAAGACATAGTTGCTGCTTTTTTAAAATTTTATGCAACTAACATCCATTGACAAAGCCAACAGTCCTGGCTTGTTGTAGGTCTAATGTTACTGGATGCAATGATAGAAACAGAAAAATACCAGTAGGGCGGCACATTATGCACAACATATATTTTACGGTGAGGCGTTTTAAGCACGTCCTTAATTACATCAGACACGCCTCTTGGAGAGACCCCCAGTTTTTTCATCCCACTTAAAGCCCTGGAAACAACACCATGTCACAGTCACCTCGCGTCCTGGCACTGTGCATTATGCATGACTTCCAAGTTTTCAGATTGCCTATGTGCACGGGCATAGTGAACCCTCCCCCACCCCACCCCACCCCACCCCTTGCTTTAGGAACTACAGCGAGGGTGAAGTTTTGCTGGGCCTCTTCTGTCTGCAACTGGATGGGTGGGTGGATGTGTGAAGGATGGGTGGCTAAGTGAAAGGGGAATGGAGAGAGAAAGGGAGGATGGATGAATGCTAGCATGGATGAATGATTGACAGAATGGATGGGCGAATGGGTGCATGGGTGAGTGAAAAGAAGAATGTAAAGCTGGATGAGTGAAAGAATGCATGCATGAGTGAAAGGGAGGGTGGAGAGCTTGAAGAAAGGATGGATGAGTGAAAGGGTGAATGGGTGGACGGATGAGTGACTGGGTGGATGGATGAGTAAGTGAAAGAATGGCTGGATGGGTGAAAGGGTAAATGATTGGATGGATGAGTGAATGGATGGATGGGTAGAAGAGTGGATGGATGAGTGAAAGGTTTGCTTGGGTGAAAGGGCAAATGATTGGATGGATGAGTGAATGGATGAATGGGTGAGTGAAAGGATGGATTGGGTGAAAGGGTGGATGGATGGATGGATGGATAAGTGAAATGATGGATGCAAGGATTGATGATGGATAGGTGTGCAAATGGTTGAAAAGGTTTGGATATGGATGAGAACACAGATGGAAGGACAGAATGAATGGTGAAAGACTGAATGATGGATGAAAGAATTAATAGATGACATTTTGAGTGACACCCAACTGCTACTTGAACGTTACACTAGTAATTGTAAATGTTTGCATGTTTTGTTTTAGGTGTAAGATTTTAGGGAGAGCCTCATAGTGCCATGAGCTGTGCTTGAGATGTATAATGTGTTTGTAGCAATAGGCAAGGCGTCAAAAATATACTATGTAATAGTGTATTGACAGTGCCTTCTTTAAGAAAGCTGCAGGGAAACGAACCTTTGTGAATTCCGTCAGCTTTTGCAACTCTCTGCGAAGCCCCCCTAAGCAAAGTCAGATTCCATATTTTAAGTTCCACTTGCCCTATAGTGGGTTCATCACAGCAATCCTCCCTTTAGTTCACCTATGCGTGCCGCTTTACATCACACACTGGCACTCAGATATGAGGTGCTAGTAACAAAGTCTATCCGAGCAGATCTTCCCGACCACTTCTCTCACCAAACATGCCTGCTCAGGACCATGAGTTGGAAACACAATATCAGACTGGACAACCCAGTGAAGTACCCATATAAATAGATTATCATATGAAATACCACAAAAAGACCTGCACAGTTGCTCAAAGCTGCAAGCATACCGAAAAACCGTGAAGTGGACGATTGTCTCAACCTAATATAAAACTTGTTTTGACTTGTACTTAATTGGTTGTCAATTTACGTACTTTTATACTATCGCGCAACTTACTCTGATGGGTCTGTAAAACTTACCTTTTGTCCTGAAGTTTGTCCTGAATTTTGACCACCTGTCCTGAATTTTTGTCCTGAATTTTGACCCTCTGTCCTGAATTTTTACACTTACCGTCCTGAATTTGCACCCATGCCAGTTGGTCACTCTAACACGTGCACATCTTACTTTATACACAATAATCGCAGACTTGTTTGCAAGAAAACATGAAACGGTGCAGTCATTAGCCCCATCATGTATAAGACCAACAGAAGCACACATACACGCACACAGGCCAAAACAAAGACACACAAACAGCCGCAAACAAACCAGCGGCCAATTACATGCCTCTAATGAACTATCCATAATTTCGCCGCTTGCACGCCGCCCTCCGTGCAAACATTGTCCCTGAACCCGGCCTCGTGCCTTCGTCATCTCACCAGCCAAGCGAGTTAATGAGCGCGCGCGGCGCCGGGGACGCCGGCCTGTAATTATCGCCGCCTCGCCTCTCTCTTATTAATGCATTAGAAATAAATACACTGTTCTTGGCGCGGAAAGGCGCCTTGTGAGCGTCGTGCGAGTGCTGCGGAGGGACAGGGCCCGAGGCCTCCAGGTCTGGCGAACAACTGGACGGCTAGGCACGGTGGCGACTCAAGACGTGCATCTTGGGAGGAGGAGGGGGAGGGGGGGGGGCATTGGGCCACCTGCAAAAGTATTATATATGTACATCTGTATATATATATATATATATATATATATATATATATATATATATATGTGTGTGTGTGTGTGTTTATGCATATAAATTCTGTGTTTATACATATATGTGTGTGTTTAAATCTGACTTTCTATGTCTATATATATATATATATATATATATATATATATATAATTTAGACCTTCAATGGAGAGGGTCCTCTGTTGCATGATGGCGGTTCCTCTTAATGTTAAGAGTTGTCCCCGCAGTTGACGGACAACTCTAGATTTGGCGGGTGGAGGTCCCTCGCGATAGGGGGGCATTCTCCTCCGCCACCCCGAAGGAGTACTCTCCGTCCACCAAACTCTAATTCAGCCCTAATATCTTTACATTTGCATATATAAACACATACATACAAAGTCTAATTTAAACATTTGAAGAAAACAACACTGCTTTTGCACAAATGAATGTGTGTGGCAAGGTGCAGTTTGTTTTTCTGTGGCGATTCCTGGTACATTAAACAACTGTGATGGCGTTGGGGCCTAAGAGGGGCAGGACAAACAGAGTTGGGGTACAGTCCCCATCTGACTCCTCTCTAAAGACACCAGTGCAATGGCCTTTGCTGTTCTCAGGTTTGCTCTGTAGAGAATCTAGCCAGTGCTACCATAGAGCCGGAACTCCCGGATTTTGGGCCTGGCAACGATTCTTATGCTGGAACCAGGTCTAGGCTGCAACGAACCAACGCAGCTGTGTGCTGGTGCGCTGTATGGACAAAAGGCACATGTGGTGACAAGCACTGCAGCGGCACACGCAGCGATCTCTGATACATTAACCCACTGAGCTATCTTAGTAGGTTACAAACCTGTAATGTGCAGGCTACACATTATGCTATGAAGCAAGCACAACAGCCCTGAAAGCTATTGTATGACCTTTGAACCTTGTGATGAGCAGAGTAAACACAAACAACTCTGCAGGAAGTCCTTTAATGGCCTGAGCATTTTTACCAACCAGTGGATAATTCACAGATCTCTACAGCAAAAGCATTTTATTCAGTCTTAATTGCTGCATTTCAACCTGTATATTTCATTTGGGGAAGTTTTTGAAAAATAATGCATATGCACTGGCAGAGGATGGATTTGAATCTGACTCCGCCCCTTGTGACATCACCATCCCTGACTAACCTCTCTTTCTGCCCCCATCCACTCATTCCGCCTAAAACTGTGCGCCCTCAGCATATTATTGTTTACATTTCTAGGACCGGAAATGCCATCCTCCATGACCCATCCCCTGAATCTCTTCGTGTTGCTATGGCAGCGTGGCGGCCTTTGGAGGTAGTAATTGGTACCCTACACTGATGCTTGCAACCACTATGAACTGGCCTGCAACTTCCGCTATTTAACCAGTCTGACTAGCTAGATTTTAAAAGTAAGTATGCCCTAAGCATTTGCTGTTTTTTTCAGATGCTGTTTTGTGCCTCCTTTCAATCACTGTTTATTAGAATACTGCAGCCTCATGCTTTTAACGAAGGTTGTTTAAAAAATGAAACGTACAATGGACTTTCTTCAAGGTGAAAGATCACACGATGTCCATTTCTGTGGCGGTGCATGGATCAAATGGTCTTCAGTCTAGATTTCACTGTCCCTGTGACTCTAATGCCACTGAAAGTCCTGTCTCATCTGTGATTTTATCTTCGTACATTTCACCAAAATTCATTTTATTTAATGTTGGAACATATTCAATGAAATTTATTGAAACCATTCTATTTAAAAAAAGACATCTTTTGTAATACTATTTACTGAAATGTCCATTTCACCGAGAACAGTTTGATCAAAAAATTGTCCTTTAAAAATAGTGCTGATTTTTAATTATTTTATTCAAGACAGAGCACAGTACAATAGATTAAATTCCTGACATCCGTCAGGAAAAGTTTTTAATGCTAAACAAAATAGTCAAATGTCATACAAAATGTACAATCAATTCTGAATCGTGATAGCGTTGACACGTAGATGTAGTAAGCAGAAAACAGCCGACACGTGTTTCGTCGCTATGCGACTTCCTCAAGGCCAAATCTCGTATAAGTAGGAAAATGCAGTCAAAAAGCGTCTTTCGTCTTGTAAGTATTAAGAACAAATAAGCAGTATCCGCGAGTCTTGTAATTCAAAGTTTTGGCAGTTTAAAGCGGGAACAAAATCGATCCAAACAGCAAAAACCGCTATGATAGGCGGAAGGAAAACCATATGGTAAGGCTCCTATGCACACTGTACCCGCAACGTAGACCGATAATAATCGTGCTACGTCCTGCTCGTTTCCGATTCAGACAAGTATGAATCCCGCCATAGAGAGTCCAACGCGGAAATACCGAAATGAATCGGAAACGAGCAGGACGTAGCACGATTATTATCGGTCTACGTTGCGGGTACAGTGTGCATAGGAGCCTTACCATATGGTTTTCCTTCCGCCTATCATAGCGGTTTTTGCTGTTTGGATCGATTTTGTTCCCGCTTTTAAACTGCCAAAACTTTGAATTACAAGACTCGCGGATACTGCTTATTTGTTCTTAATACTTACAAGACGAAAGACGCTTTTTGACTGCATTTTCCTACTTATACGAGATTTGGCCTTGAGGAAGTCGCATAGCGACGAAACACGTGTCGGCTGTTTTCTGCTTACTACATCTACGTGTCAACGCTATCACGATTCAGAATTGATTGTACATTTTGTATGACATTTGACTATTTTGTTTAGCATTAAAACTTTTTCCTGACGGATGTCAGGAATTTAATCTATTGTGCTGTGCTCTGTCTTGAATAAAATGACTATTGTACATGGAGGACTTGTTCTCCATGCACTTACATAATGCTGTGGGTGGCACGGTATTGATATTGAGCACGCCGGAGGACTATTTGCCCTATACAATCATTAACTAGGTCAGAGGTGCTGGCTGCGTTGTTAAATCACTGCCATCAGCCTGTTTTGTTTAGCTGATTTTTAATTAGCATTTCCCCGTTTCGCTATAAGATTATAAATATTCTTTCTAAAAAGTTTTAGAAACAGCCTGAAACCTAACCCTGACCTTTCACCCTGGCCCATTTCCTCACCATTCTCTAAGCACATTTTTTTCTTGACTCCTTCTCTGTCCCTAACCTCTTCCTAAACCTAACTGTAACCCTAACAATGACCCTAACCATATCTTGATTCTAACATCTCTGACCCCAAACTGACCTTTCTCTGAGTTTGACTCTGACCCCTTCTCTGACTCTAATCCTAAAGCTGAATTTAAGCTCAGGCATGACCCTTACCGTAATTTTGTACCTAACTTTTTTTCCTGGGATAAACTTAAATGTAACTCGACCTTGCCCTTACCGTGGCCATTATCCAACCCTTACACTATACCCTTTGATCTAACTCTCACTCGTACCTCGATTTTATCCTTTACTCACACCAGTGTCAATTACATTTATTTTTTGCTATTTCTTTTAAAGACATATTCTTCTCTGTTTTCACTGAAATATACTTTCCGTGACATTGGAATAAAACGAGAGCTATGCTGCATCAGGTGGCACTGCTGCTTGTGTTTTTTCCCTGCCCCACTTGGGGTCTGCAGTAACATCGGCTGATCACCCTCGCAAGTTTAGGTAGCGGCTTTGCCTCGCCCGGGTGGCAGCTTCTTGCTCGTCTTGTCACAGCCGGTGCCTGGCTCGCGCAGGCATGTTTAATTCATCCTGTTTGCAGACGATCAGCAATATTTAATTGGGCAGCCGTGGCAGCGAGATCTGTGACTCAGAGGATGGCGAGGCTGCCGGCAGCTCAAGAGATTAGGTTGAAATGTGATGATTCCCAGCCTCCGGTCCGCCTGCCACTCAGCGCGGGCACACAAGCATTAAACATGCTGCTTCGAGGGAGATGAAGGCACAGAGGCAGGGAAGAGAATCTAAAATCGGATACAGCTGCCAAACTTTAAGGACAGTCCCCAATGCTGCGCCTTGAAGGCAGCCCAGAGACTCGCTGGCACACGACTGGTACACTATGGCGTGCCTCTCATGCAGGTACTTCGTTGTTAGATGCACAGTGTATTGAATGGCAAAATATCAAATATAGTAATATTGTCTGATATAAATATTGTGTCCTCAAAACCATTTACAAAAATATCGTCCCACTGGCTGTAGGTTTTCTATCATTAACTCCTATGGGACGATGTTTTAATGAAGGATATTTGCAGGGCTCAAGTCCTAAAAAAAGAAGTGGGGGGACTCACCAAGTTAGGCAGAATGGGTGTGACATCACAGCGCATGACATCACAGGAAGTGACATCACTGCGTGTGACATCAAAGTAAGTGACATCACACTGCGTGACACCGCAAGTAGCATCACAACTCATGACCTCACAGGAAGTGACATCAGATTCTAGGACATCAGATATGTTTAGCAGGTCTATCATGAGTACATTTGAGCGTATTACAATATTTAACAAATTCGATTTTGCATTGGGGTTGTGCCACAATATTGACACAACCCAGACGCAAAATCTGGGTCTCAACTTATTCATTTTTTTAAACCCTGCCCCAAAGAAATTGGCAACAAGGAGAAATGTGGCAGTAAATCTGTCCTGCTTAATTGGTTGCAGTGTCTGTATGTTAAAATATCTTATGGGGTTAAGGCACCTGCTGCAGAGATCTTTGTGTGCCAGATCAATCTCAGGGAATTATAATAATGGTAAAATAACTCTGGAGGATAACATATTTTCTGGAGAGATCTGTGTTTTGCCTAGTCCTAGTTTTGAATCAAAGTAGCATAGACGGTTACTATGTCTCCTGCAAAGCACATTATGTAACACACAGATGACAGATTTTTATTTTATCTAATTGGGTAAGTAAGTGGGTTGCTGCTTTTAAGACGGAGATCCTTTTGTTACTTGCAGTTCATAAATTGTAATCTTTCTAATATAGCACAGTGAGGTACGAAGGACATGTGGCCCCCACACCTTGTAACCCTCACTGTCTTATGAAACACATCCTTTATATTGAGGTATACACATAGGATTTATTGTCAATGGATAATCTGTACGCGTGATGTACAGCGCTCTGACACCCTGCACTGGGATACTACTCAGCCCAATGCAGGGTGTCAGAGCGCTTCACATCACACGTAAACAAATAACAATTTAAATACCACTATTTTTATTTTATTTATTTTATAGCGCTTCAGCACTATTGTAATGCTAAAGCACATTTAAATTGTTATCAGTGTAAATACTGGGGCGACCAACACATCTGACATTCCTACAGTGCATGCATATATATCTCTTATATACAGGGACTGAACAAAGTCAAAAGCATTTCTCTCTTAAGTTCCTGTGAAGTGATAAGATGTGAGCCTTTGTTTCCCCTCCATTGCATCGAGGTGTGAGGCTCCCAATAGCTCCCAGCCAGGATACTCCAACAAACAAAGGCCCAATGGCCCCTTAACTTCGGCCTTTGTTATGAGCCCAGCCTGCACGTTGCTGCTCGGAACAAAAGCAGACAACGTGCAGGCGCTGCTGAAAGTGTCCCGGTATCAGAAAATGACACCGGGACGAGTTCAGCATATTTTTGTAAATCCCGGAGAAGTAGGAAAGGAACGTGACACTCCGCTGAAAGCAGCCAGCTTTGCATCAGGGTAGACAGCTTCTACCCTCTGAAAATAGTGGGTAGACGGCCTCTACCGACGTCTACCCTCGACTAGAGCACCTGGATATTTAGGACACAATATTTATGTCAGGCGATATTTTAATTACGATGTGGAAGACTAGGTGCAGCATCTCTGGGAATTCCCAAATTTGTTGCATAAAAAATGTTTGCATTACTGCCCCTTGATCAATATCTCACTTAGAGGGTGAGAATTCCTGGCATCGGGGCATTCTAAAGACCGGGTAGAACAAATGTTAGGGAATCTACAACAGAATCCATACAGATATGTAATATAAAGATCTCTGAAGCTGTTGGGTCTGTAGCAGGAGACATGAATAAAGGATAACGGCACGGGTGATCTTCCATAGATCACATAGAAAGTCAGAGGTATTTTACGAGTAGTATCTTTATGACTGCGGAGTCCCCGCACATAAAAATATAGGGCTGTCCAATCTTTTTATGTGCGGATACTCTGCAGTCGTAAGATACTACTTACAATATACCTTTGTGAATAGCAAACAATCGTAAACTTACACAAAAGTGTACATTTGTGAATCAGGCCCTTAGTAACCATCTGGACTTTCAACTACTATATCAATCAATCAATCAGTCAGGATTTATAAATTGCAGCTAATTACCTGCGAGGGTATCCAGGCGCTGAGGGCCTTGCTGTTCGAGAGCGATCAGTTGATCAACTATGTCTTGAGCCCTTTCCTGAATTCCAGAAGAAAGGAAGAGGTCCGGAAGTGAAGGGGGAGGTTGTTCGAGGACTTAGCAGCGAAGTAGGAGACAACATCCTCCGCTGTTGCTAGGAGGGAGAGGGAGGCGGAGGGTTGGTGGAAGTTCATGCAGTGGTTGATGTATGCCGTCCTTGATTGTAAAGTGCTTTGTAGGTGTGGATCAGCATCTTGAATTGACATCTTTTCTGAGTCAGAAGTCAGTGGAGCTTCTTGAGGTGGGGTGATGCGGGTTCCTTTGGGGAGGTCAAGCATGAGTCTGGCCGCTGAGTTCTGTATGGTCTGAAGTTTCTTCGGGAGGTGGGTGGTGATTCCTGCGTAGAGTGTGTTTCCATGGTCCAGCCAGCTGGTGACTAGGGATTGAGCGACAGTTCATCTGGTGTTGACGGGGAGCCATTTGACGATTTTCCGGAGCTTGAAAAGGGTGACGAAGCAGGCGGATGAGACTGTGTTAATCTGTCTTTTCATGGTAAGCTTGCTGTTCAGGATGATGGCAAGGCTACGGGCATGGTCTGTTGGAGTGGGTGAGGGTCCTTGTTATGGAGGCGACCAGTAGTCGTTCCACGGGGAGGTGTTGTTCCCGAAGATTAGCACTTCCGTTTTGTCCGTGTTGAGTTTCAGGCAGTTGCTTTTCATCCAGTCAGTGAACCTCGTCATGCACTTGGGGGAAGTAGGCCCCAGTAGTGGAGTGGCCTTCTGATAGCGAGAGGATGAGCTGGGTGTCATCTGTGTATAATATGATGCTTAAGCCATAGGTTCTGACGATGTTGGCCAAGGGGGCCATGTAGGTGTTGAAAAGTGTGGGGCTGCGGGACGAGCCTTGAGGGACACCACAGATTATGTTCTTGGGTTCTCAGGTGAACGGTGGAAGGCGGATTCTCTGGGTTCTTCTGGTGAGGAAGGAGGCGATCCATTTAAGGGCGTCTCCTTGGATTCCGATCTGCTGAAGCCTCTAGATAAGGGTGTGGTGGGATACAGTGTCAAACGGTGCTGGGAGATCAATGAGGATCAGGGCCGCCGTTACCCCCCCGGTCAAGGAGGTTCTGATGTTGTTGGTGGCAGCAGCGATCAGGGAAGTTTCGGTGCTGTGATTGGTGCAGAATCCGGATTGGGAGGTGTCCTCCAGGTAGTGTTCTCTAGGTATTTAGTGAGTTGGCGGTCAAGGACTTTGGCCGGAAAGGGCAGCAGAGAGATGGGACCGTAGATCTTGAGTTCGCTAGGATCTGTCGATGGTTTCTTGAGAAGGGGTTTGACTTCTGTGTGTTTCTAATTTTTGGGGAAGTTGGCCAAGGTGATGGATGCATTGAAAATGGTGGTGAGCTCGTTGCTGATCTTCTTGCTCCTGAGGTTGAGAGTTATTGGGTGGGATGGAAAACGTACAAAGTGCGCAGTTAGTAGAGCCAACCATCTCAAAGTGCTGTGCATTCACTGCCCAGAGTAGGGAACATCAGGAAAACCTATTCGAACACAGGTGGTCTGCGAAGAAGGTGGATAAAGCATGGTTTTCTGTCAACCTCAGAGCTACTGGTAAGCTTTACCAGACAATGGGTCAAAACAGAGCACACACCAAAACACCTACATTTTTTTACCTCAAAGATTGCAGTGGAGCATATCTCACAATTTCCCTGAAAAGACAAGTAGCCTGTCAAAACAAGGTCATAGGTGTAAACCAACAGATGTTGATCTTAATCCTTGGGCCTAACTGGGAGCCAGTGAATCCTTCTCCAGGCTCTTGACACAAGATCAGTCTTCTGCACCGGGTTTATGCCCTACCAGCAGTGTTTTTTGCTTGATGGAGCAGAGAAGAGTATTCTTACAATTTATTCTTTCCAGTGTGTCCTTTGAACAGACGTCAATGCTAGATGACTCATTTGGTCATTTCTAATTGGATATGATCTAAGCAAGTGCTGTTAAAGTCTCTAAAGAAAGGAGTGTTGACACATTTCGGCTGTACAAGGCATGTTTCTAGAACACAACCTTCTTCAGGATGAAATAAGCTTTACCTAATTTACACCACTGAGGTTCTTCATGCATCTTCTCTATATACTGAAAAACTATACAGGCTTATTAAGCCCATTGGGGTGAGCCTGTTTGGTTATTGAGTAATCATACTGGCTTATACTAATGGGCTTAATAGGCTAGAAGCCTAATGGAATTGTGTAGTTCATCTCATAGAGCCCAGACAATATTCTGTACCGTCACTTAGAAAGGGTGCACAGGTATGTTCCGCTTTCCATGTGGGGAGGCTTTCTATTGCACACTCTCCTTTTGTTAATTTCGTGAGGGAATCCAATATTGATAACTCTTTTAACATTTCCACCTGAAGAGTTAAAAGAGTAGTATTTTTCCGTTTGATGTGCAGCGCCATTCAAAGTAAACATGTTGTATAAAATACACACTGAAAGGGGCTACAAGTCAGCCTCTTTCAGCCAATGGCCTCTTTGAATCAGGAACCTTCAGTCATTGGCTCAAGCCACTGTCAACCACATAGTGAATCTGCTCATACAAGTATCTCAGTCTCACCGTTTTTCTATTGGCTGTTTGAGTGTGTCATTCCACCACCATTGCACCGCATGAAGTAGTATTTTACATCTGAATAACACAATCAGTGATCACACGTTCAACATGTCAATCTTATGATATTTTTACGCAGAAATGCATTTCACTAAGTTTATGGGTGAATGTCATTTACAAGAATTTTGTGATCTACAGCGGAAGAGGGAACCATGGTGAACAGCACTTTGAGTGCTCTACACCGAGCTATTTGCTTACATTATACTCAATTATACACATTGTACAGAGATTTGAATGACCCATAGTGTTGGTTGCAGGCTTTGGGTTTTTGTGCTTGGAAGGAAGCAGAAGTGAGTTTGAGGTCTACACAAAGGATTAAGGCAATGCAGTTAATTGGTTAAGAAGTAAAGCAGCCCCTGTTAGCCCTATAAGGACCTGATTATGAGTTTGGCGGTGTGGGAGAGAGCCGCCATGCCAGCGCCCCGCTCCCACACCACCAAGCTCAGCCATCCACCAGATTAGGAGTTTTCTTCCGGTCTGGCGGGCAGTGCTTTGGCGATCCCACAGCAGTGCTGTGCTAAGACCCATTTTTGAGCCTTAGCAAGGCATCGCCTTGGCACCGCCAAAGCGAGTTCCTGCACGGCATGCACTGTGAAGTCCATGCCGTGCAGTAACTGGGGGTGCATGCAGACAGGGGGGGCACAACATGTGCCCCCCTGCATTCATTCCCTAGCCTGGAGGCAACAGGGGTCCCTGTAGGGCCCCCTTAGTTTCCTAACTGCCACACTTTTCATGGCAGACTCACCACCATGAAAACTGTGGTGGCAAGGGAACTCGTATTAGGCTTTGGCAGTGCCGCAGCGGCACCACCAACATATTGCAGGCCTCAGACCGCTGCAAGACCTCCAGGGATTGAGGATCCCTGGTGGTAGCAGCGGTCCCATGGTGGTCCAACCGCCCAACTCATAATAGGGTGGTTGGACTGCCACCGGGGGTTTGGCAGTCCATCGGACCGCCAAACTCATAATCAGGCCCTAAGTATTTTAATTAATAAAGAAACGTGTGAGAGCAGGATAATCGGTCCAAAATGATTTTACACCTATGTGTATAAATTGCACAAGAAAGATCCAGAAAGATAGTATATCGGCCTTGTGTATTAAAGACAAAAAAGCACTGACAAGTTTATAGTTAGACTACTTTTATTGTAAATTATTTCACCAGAAGCATGCACATAAAGAAACACAGGCAAACAGAACACCATACCTCCCAACATCCATGAACATTAAAGCCAACATTCACAGTGAAACCCAAGCACACAGAGAGGCGTGGATGCAAGCAGCCATGCACACAGACCAACAGAGAAACATGCACTTGCAGACAAGATACAGACACCCGTATACAGAGACACCACAAAGAAGCATATATAGACAACATACATATAGGCACATATACACAACATTTGTATACACTCTCATGCTGTCGACTCATTTCTTCCATCCCCCATTTTCCTTCTCGTCCTTCCTTACCCTCTTCTCCTTCCTTCTCTTTTCTTTCCTTCCTCTCTTGTCCTTCCCGCCCTCTTGCCTTTATCACATTTCTTTCTCACCCCTAGTTCACTTCCCTTCTTTACATTTTCTCCCCCTTTCAATATCTTCATCATTGAAACATCAAACCTATTGCTTTGTCCATGCTTATAACAGCTAGTGATGCAACCTTCATGCTCAATCACTCCCCTTGTGAAATTTCACAAATGTCTTCCATGCGCTCTTGAAAAAGCTAAAAAAAGGTGAGGTCAAAGTGCATCATCTACTCTGAATAGGGGTTCATCTGCTCTGAATAGGGGTTCATAAACTCTGAATAAGGGTTCATCTAAACTCACCTAAAGAGAAGGACTGAAGTATGCTGTGAAAGAAAAACAGCAACTGAGCGAGTGTTCACTCTGTCTTTAAGTACACTAGATGTGCTTACAAGGGGTAAAAGTGTGAGTGTTTAAGAGATATAGAAACTTAGGGGACAATCATTAGATTTATTAAGACTGCCCTCACCCACTATGTAGTGGCATGCTTCATCATAGGGCCACTATCAACACCCTGGTGCAGACCAACACACTGCTTTTTTTAGAAAAAAGGGAAGAAACAAGAAAAAAAGGAAAATTCTCCAAGTGAGGGTCCCTAATGCAGAAAGAAATACAAATTAAAACTGCCTAAGAGGGTACCGTACATACTCATTTATTAATGGTCCCCCTTGACAGGATTAAAAAATGAATGTGGTGTATAGGAGGAGTTACAGCTCCTGTACCCCATCTGCTTGTACCGACATGTTTCAGCCAATAACGACTGCCCTAATGGGTCACTGGCCTTCCTCAGGGTATTGATCCTCGCAGTTGTTTCAAGTATTTAGAGTCAAATTTTGACCAGCTCAGAAATGATTATTAGGCCTTACTTGTTTCTTGTGAGTAACCACACTTGCTATTCGCATCTGTAAGGAGACACAAATTAAAAGTAATTCACTTAAAAAACCATAGGTTTTAGGGACAGTTATAGTTAGTTGGACATTTCACTCGTACAAAACCATAGAAATTCCCCCGTTATAGTTAGTTCACGTAACTATAACTCGCGCCCCCGCAATGCACTGCTGATGACGTCACATATTACATCACTCATCACTGATGACATCACTGAAGAATGTGCTAGTATTTGTATGAGTAAGTGAGTTGGTGTGTGTATAACTGTATAGGTGAGTAAATGGGTGTGTGCTTAATTTTTTGCATGACTGACTAGGTGTGTGAGTACCTCTATGGATGAGTGGCGGTGTGTGAGTGTTTATATAGGTGTATGAGTGCATATAATAGTCCTGTACTGAGTGACTATAAGTATGAGTGACTGTACGGGTGAGTGAGTAGATGTGTCTGTTTTGACCTAAGAATTAGTGAGTGTGTATATAGTAATTGGTGTTGGAGTGTCTATGGTTTTGACAATGGCAGTCTGTAATTTACAGTGGGTGTATCCAAAGTTATATTAGGGTGTGAAAAGATGCATCAAATTATCACATGGATGATGTCATTTGAGATGTCATCAGTGATGTCATCAGTGATGTCACTGACCATGTCATGAGTGATGTAATATGTGACGTCATCAGCAGTGCATTATGGGGCGCGAGTTATAGTTACGTGAACTAACTATAACGGGGGAATTTCTATGGTTTTGTACGAGTGAAATGTCCAACTAACTATAACTGTCCCTAAAACCTATGGTTTTTTAAGTGAATTACTTTTAATTTGTGTCTCCTTACAGATGCGAATAGCAAGTGTGGTTACTCACAAGAAACAAGTAAGGCCTAATAATCATTTCTGAGCTGGTCAAAATTTGACTCTAAATACTTGAAACAACTGCGAGGGATCAATACCCTGAGGAAGGCCAGTGACCCATTAGGGCAGTCGTTATTGGCTGAAACATGTCGGTACAAGCAGATGGGGTACAGGAGCTGTAACTCCTCCTATACACCACATTCATTTTTTAATCCTGTCAAGGTAGGCACCCCGGGACACTGCAGGAGCCGGCCCTGGGGGGTGGCGGTCCCCAGGGCCATCAATGGCTCCAGGAGGGGGGCCGCGCGGCCCCCTCCCATGTCTTTAAAGCCCCGGGAGGTGGTGATCCCGGGGCTCGGGGTCCGTTACGGACCCCCGCATTTACATTATTAGTGCCCTGGGGAGGTGGCGGTCTCGGGAGTGTGGGGGCTCGAGCCCCCCACACAGGAAATGTTTTTTTTTAAAAAGAAGCCCTGGGGAGGTGGTGGTCCCGGGGCTGCGGGAGGGCCGAGTGCCCTCCCGCACCATTTTAAATTGAAAGCCCCGGGGGTGGCGGTCCCCGGGGCTTGGGGGTGCTTAGAGGCCCCCCGCATTATTTAAATAAACCCCGCATGCCCCCGGGACTTGGGCCACCCGGGGCAAATAACATCGAAGCGCGGGAGACCGCGCTCGATTTTTTTATCGGCGGGATCCGCGCACCCTAAGCGCATCCCGCCGATTTAAAAAAAAATGCTTTTTCTGCCCAGGGGTCCTTGTGGGACCCCCTGAGCAGACCTAGGGGTCAGGGTGTTTCTACCCTGCCCCCTTTGTGCGTTTTGCGCTCTTGTTTCTGTCCCTCGGTTCTACTGAGGGATAAAATGGCTGCCAACACTTCCTGATTTGGAGTGTTGACAGCCAATTAGCATGCAGCTCGTGATCGGGAGGGTGCGCGAATCCGACGCGGCCATAGATATATATGTGATTTTCATTTTGATTTTCACAGGAACTACTGAACGGATTTACACCATTTAACAAAAAGGGTTCTTTCTGAACCAAGAACTACCTCTTTGCCAAATTTGGTGTAATTCCGTTCAGCAGTTCGGGCTGTAGCCGTGGCTAAAGTTTCCTATGGGAAAATGAATGGGGAAAACACGTTTTGGGACCCCCTTTTTCTCGGCCCCCGCTGACGAATCACCCCGAAACTTTCAGGGTAGAAGCGGACCGGAGCGGGCCATAAAGTTTGAAAATTTTGCGTTGATTCGTCAACCGACGCAAGAGTTATTTCAAATAGAATGTTGCGGATTTCCTATGGAAAATAGGTCCTAACTATAACTATCTACTGGCGACCGCCAGTAGATAATAAAATATCCCCTTCTGACCCCCGTGACTATCATTACCACCTAGTGTCAAATGTACTTTCTCTTCTCCGCACACCAGTGTAATCTAGAAGATTTTTTTATAAAATTAAGGTTTTCCCTTAACAAACACATTGCCCCAACACCATGTGAAATATGGGACTCCCCAACTGAGAGCCAAAATGATCAATTTTAAAACACCATATTACAAGACTACTCTTTGTACTCTTACCCGAGTCTCATTAGTGATTCTCTCAACCCGGGACCGAAGTGGGAACACCACCCTGTAGTCACACACTGTAAGACAAACATATCCCTCAAGCGGACTGTGCATACATTTCATGTAGTTTCACTCTTTTTGTGTCTTCTTTTGGTATTCTGACCAGTTAATTATCAGAGGTTACTAAAATGTGTGATATGTCCCCTTGATATTCTATCTTACAAATGTGTTTGTTGTCCCCATGTTTCTTAATTAACAAAGGTCGATTGCAAGACTTCCTTTTCCTCTTCTTAGAACCCAATAAACGTGAATGGGGGTATCTATTTTCCCCACACACTTTACTTTCCTCCCTTCCGTCACTGCCATGAGGGATTATAAATCAATGCCCAGTGTGTTTAGGACAAAAACACGGGGGGAAGGAGGAGGAGGAAAAGGCTCCTAGCTCCTACTTGACCTGTTAGAAATTGGCCCTCCCCTCCTTCCTGCCGTGTTTACTGAGGGGTGTGGGGGTCTTAGCAGTTACGACCAACCCCAATTAAAGACACATACCGTTAGCCACTCCACGTCCTCCGACGATGTTGTTATGTTCGCATATTGTCCTAATAAAGGACACAATTCAACCATAACCCCTCTTCCGGTTCCTTTGGTACACGAACGTCTAGAGCGGGACAGGAATTACTATTTGTCTCGTACCCGTGGCCATCCTGGATTCCTCGCAAACCTCCTAGGTCGCGCTCCTTGTCAAAGTTTATGTGCTGTAATTAAGGCTTTTATTTTCTACCTATATTTTATTATTTCTGATTATGATTGCAATTTAGAGTTCACTTTGTCTGATTTCTTCATCCCATATTAAGTGCACCCTGAGGCTTATAACTAACTATCACTAGTCAAACCCCATTAATCGGGTTATGTATCGGCGAGGCATGATGCCATAAGCTGATTTTTCTTCGTGTCCAAGTGCACGATTTTTTAGTTTGCCCGATTTCTAATCATTTTTGTGTGCGCAAACGGGCCGATTCTCAGAATCGTTAGGGCGTCCCTTCCAATTAGCGAATCCTAATGGTATGTATGAATGTTTTGTGACCGTGAATGCAGTCGCAAAACATTTGCATGTCACCACCTACTTCAAGTAGGTGGTAACCCATTCGCAAATCGGAAGGGGTCCCCAAGGGACCTCGTCCCCTTTGTGAATGTTTGTAAAAGCATTTTAAAGAGCAGGCAGTGGTCCCACGGACCACTGCCTGCTCTTAAAAAATGAAAGTAAAACTTTACATTTTTCTTTTTGTAAAGCAGCTCATTTTCCTTTAAGGAAAACGGGCTGCTTTACAACAAAAAAATTTGCTTTATTGAAAAGCAATCACAAACATGGTGGTCTGCTGACACCAGAAGGCCACCATCCCAGTGATTTCCTAGGGGGTCGCAAATTGCGATCTACCTCATTAATATTGATGAGGTAGGTCAGTTTGAGACCCACTACGAATTGGTATATGAAACTCCTGGAGTTTCATACATTGGGAATTCCGATTACCTAATTGCGATTCTCAGAAAATCGCAAGATTGTATGTTCTCTGCCTAGCGGAATTAGAATTAACGAGGAATTTTTTCCAATACAATGATACCATTTACTTACAAATCCATGGTACATCCATGGGGAGTTCTTTTGCTCCTAGCATGGCATGCCTATATGTCTCACATTTTGAGAAAGAGAACATATACACTCAGGAGAACCCGTTTCTAGACCACATCAGGGTCTGGAGATGATACATTGATGACGTCCTTCTTATTTGCAAGGGAGATAGGGCTTCAGCAGAAGGCTTCTTGACGTGGCTAAATAACAGAAACCCCTACTTATTTTCCACGTCAACAATGACAACAGAATCCCTCCCATTTCTGGACCTGACTATTACAGCCAAAAATGGTAAGCTGGTGAGCAGTGTATATCACAAACCCACGGACAGAAATAATTTAGTCTTCTTCCAGAGTTTTCACCCGAAATCCCTAAGAGAAAATTTGCCGTACGGACAGTTTCTACATTTACGAAGGAACTGTTCAGAAGTGGGTGAATTTGATAAGGAAGCAGAGAAACTGAGCCACAAACTACAGGAACGACAATATCCTGAGCACATCCGCGGTCCGTGCAGGTAACAGCGGTTGGGCCGGGTAAGGGGGGATTTCGAGGGACGATGCCGTGGGAAAATTAAATAAATAATTAATTTTCCCTCTGCATCGTCCCTCGAAATCTCCCCTTTCATGGCCCCACCGCCCCACCGCTGTTACCTGCACGGACCGCGGCTGCCCGAACATGCGGTAAAACGAGCCTGGAAGTGGGCGAAAAATAACCATAGAGATGTTTTACTTGAGACACACACACGAGAGAATGAGAACAGGAACATATGTGTAACAACATTCAATACAGCTTCAAATCATGTGAAAAAAATTATCATGAAAAATTGGCGTATTTTGAACTCTAATGGCTTGAATTTGAAAAGCCCTCTGTTCTCCTTCAAAAAGAGTGCAAGCATCAGAGATATCTTGGTTCATACAAGACCAGTGACCACAAAACCAAGAGGAAGGTTGACTCGTACGCCTTGGGATCTGCCACCAATCACTAGGCATTATGCATGGGGCCACTGCAAAGCCTGCCCACTGACAATCAATAGCAAAACGGCTGATGTAGGCCTACGCCATCCTTGGGAACTAAGAAGTCACACCACTTGTAATTCAGAGAACGACATTTACCTCATAAAGTGCCCATGTGGGTACCAATACGTGGGCATGGCGACTAGACGAGTTAAGACCAGAATTCTGGAACAAATGAGTAATATCAGATGTGGAAGGGCTACTACAAAATTGACAACATACTTTATAGAGATGCAACATACAGAGCGTGATTTTAAGTGGATAGTGATAGACAAACCATATCTCCCACCTACGACTAGGGACACTACGAACCTGCTCTTTCAAAGAGGAATCACTGACATAATTTCGACGGACACAATATCGACCTACAATTATTTCGACAAAAAAATATCGACCACACTAATATCGACAGTATATCCTTATTTAAAAAAAGACAAAAATATCGATATAAAAATATCGTACTACAGAAACATCGACATTAAAAATATCGTAAACATATTTATTGGAGTTTAAAAATATCGCACATCATTTAAAACCATTGACTACGTACAAAATATCGACCACAAATATATCGACAACACAAATATCGTCATTTTAAATATATCGACTATACAAAACTACAGAAAACATTAAAATTAAACCACATAAATATAAATAAATACCTAAAATGACATTACAAATTCAATTAATGTAAATAAATATTTTTTTTTCTTCAAAATAACATAAGAAATAAATTTAAAAAATAAAACATTATTAACAACATTAATACATATAAACTTTCCTAATATAAAAAGCTTTTTTAAAATTTAAATATATAATCTAACATATAAACAAAACTAGTTCAATATATATACAAAAAATACACAACTAACTACTAATTAGCGTTTTCCATATTAGGAAAACAACTACCAATTTTTTTTAAAAAAAATACAAATTAACCAATAGAAACACACAAGTTTAAAATTAACCAATAAAATTGAACTAACAATATCCAAAACACTATATAAACGAACAAACCTAACTCCTATTTCACACCTCAAATGAACAAAGCTGAAAAAGGAGAAACTCTGCAGAAATTGGACCGAAAAATAAGAAGAGCAACATACAAAAACTACTAAAACTCTATCAAAAGTAAGTAAACTAAAATATACTAAATAATACTAAAACTAAAGGGGCATATTAGCAAGAAGAGGCGATAATCATCGCTAACCCTGCTTAGCGTGATTTTGTTTATCGCCGGCTATCGCTGGAATATATCACCACGCTAACGCTGTATTAGCAACGATTAGCGCTATGGCGATGAATATTCCAGCGATAGCGGGGAAATGAGCCAACATCGCTGAAAAACCAGCGATGTTGCATGGAGAAGGGAGAACACCTTGATGATACGACCCTGTGGTCGTATCAGCATAATCCACCCCCCCATGTTAGGTATGGCTAACACCTGCTAATTGCAGGTGTTAAATAAATGGCGATGACCCCGGTTAGCGCGACTTTTCACGTCGCTAACTGGGGCCATGGCCACCTTGCTAATAGGCGATAGGCCTGTTAGCGAGTGTTTCCCAGGTTTGTTCGTCGGAACGCCCACTTTGCATGTCATTAGCGATAAATATCGCTGACATGCAAAGCGGTAAAAACGGGCGCTAATGCTCGAAAACTGTCTCTAACTGCTGTTAGAGACAGTTTGCTGATAGGGCGATATAAATATCGCCGCTTTAGCGGCAAAAAGTGCCGCTAAAGCGGCGATAGTGCCCTTGCTAATATGCCCCAAAATTCTTTAAACAATAATATACAAACGTTAAAAACTAATTTATATCTTTATTCTATTTTATATTTTCACTACAGACAACTCTAAAGAAAAGTAACAAACTACAGAAAACCCCATAAAATGATACACTAACATAAAGGGTCATTATGATGTCTGGCGGATTGCCGTCGCCCGTATGGCGGTGGCGATCCGCCCGCACAACATTTCCCCCCCGCCATATTATGATGGCGGTGGGGACCGTCCGCCGCTTTTCCGCCGGTCGACTCGTCGATTGGGCGGAAAAGGGCTCTAACATGGTAGCGGTGTCTGCAAGACACCGCCATCCATATTAGGATGCTGGCGGAAAGCAGCCTTTCTGGAAAGGCATGTGGTCTTTGCTTCTGGGGGCCCGTTGCGGGCCTCCAGGATTTGGGCGGTGTGGGGGGTGCACATGTGGGGTACCTATGGTACCCCCCTACATTTGAATGCACAAGGTGGCAGGCACCGCGCGGTGCCTGTCACGTTGTGCATTCAAATGCACAACATGCATTTTTCGCATTGCGGCGGGTGCTGGTGACAGCACCACCCGCCGCAATGCAAACAATACGGGATGCCACCGTGGCGGTGGCATCCTAATACCCATGGCGGGACCGCCGCACCCCTTGCGGACGGTCCCGCATTCCGCTGCGGTCCGCCCGCCATCGTAATGATGCCCAAAGTAAGTATTTTCCAAACTGTATTAAATAAAACTATAAAAAACCCACCCAAACCCAAAACCCATCCCAAACACCCTCCCCACCCCATATAAAATGTTTATAAACAAATAATAAAATAAACTTGCTTTTTATTTCAGACAAAGAAAATACAGAAAGAACATTCCACACCTAAAGAATAAACATCATCAATTTCAACAACATAAAGACCAACTTTGTAAGTATAGTGTTGAAAAGAGGCACACTGGTAAGTTTGTAAGACTTTTATTGCTCAGAAAGCAAAGCCACCAACTCCTGCTGCCAGCCTGTCAGTTCTCCAGGTTACAACTGTCTCCAGCGAGACGCTACCATGGAGATAGAACAGGCAAGCACATGCACCAACTTAGAATGATTACAACACATCCCCTTTACAGAGGAGACAAAAGAGGAAAAGAGAAGAGAAGAGAAAAGGAAAAGGAGAAGAAGTCTGTAATTCCAAAACACAGTGCTAAAAAAAACAGTCAAACTTATACTAAACAATTCAAGTTTGTATGAAAAGGTCCAGAGTAACAAAGAACAGATTAAGGAAACTCAAAACATTTCATAGTCTTCATACCTTTTGGGAAGACGGCGAGACCTAGGAAGATGAGGCGAAGAACCACAATTGGTGGGTAAGTTTGAAGCAGGTGAAACATCTGGGCATGAAGGAAACATAGACTTGTCACCTTGGAACTTCACTAAATGAGACATGCTCCACTTACCACCATTATGGACAGTAACCACATTCTTATATACAGCAGTAATAACAAATGGTCCCATATATTCAGTGACACCCTTCCTGTGACAGCGTGGTCTCTTGATGAGCACCCACTCGCCAACCTTCCATGACGTGACCTTGGTTGATTTTTTAAAGTCAAACCTTTGTTTGTACTTATTTTGGTAAGACTTGATTTTACTACCCACCTCCTCCCCACACAAAACAGGACCCTCAATAAGAGGTAGCCACCCGGGATTGAGTTTGGATAGCGCAACCCTCCCTCGTAACATTTGAAATGGGGACTTCTGCAGAACAGTTTTGAGGGCAGTGCGATGAGCCCACCAGGTGTCTCTTAAGACACCCTTAAGAGGAACTCTCATTTCAATTGCCCTTTGCACACATGCTTTGACCACTCTGTTCATGCGCTCCGCCAGTCCGTTGGCCTGAGGAGCATAAAGAGCAGTTCTCTGATGAACAATGCCATAGTCACTTAAAAACTCATGCATTTCCTGAGAAACGAATTGTAGGCCATTATCTGTGATGAGGAACTTGGGAATCCCCTCACTAGCGAATTCATCTTTGAGAAAATCAATCACCACCCTTGTGCTGATAGAACTTACACATTTGGTGGAGACCCATTTAGACGAGTAATCCACCAAAAGAATCACAAATCTGTCTGCGGGATTCAATAGTTCAAAAGGACCCATGAGGTCCAACCCCAGCTTGACCCACGGTTCCCGTGGGACCTCAACAGGAGACAGTGGAGGGGTGTTGACAACACGGGACTTGTCACAAGAAGCATACTCATAACACTCCTTAACCACCTTTTCAACCTGACCATCCATCCTTGGCCACCAATACCTCTCCCGGAGGCGAGACTTCGTGAGGCTTCTTCCCAAATGCCCTTCATGAGCCAGGTTTATGAGCTTTGGTTTGAGATCCTCAGGTGGAATCACTCTCTCTCCACGCATAAGCTGGCCCTGGCAAAGGGTAAGCTCATTCCTGATGGACCAAAAAGGAAGTAACTCAGAATCTGTTCGCTTATTGTCAGGCCAACCTTCAATGACAAAACGTGTCACAGCAGGAAGCAACGGATCTGCTAACAAAGAACTTTCCACTCACTCTCTTGAATGGCAGACTCCTTGACCCAATTAACATTAACATTATCTGAGTCAAGCGCATTCTCAGAATATTCGATAGGTAATCTTGATAGACAATCTGCCGCTTTGTTGGCTGCACCAGGGAGATATTCCACATGAAAATTGTACTCTTCCAAACCTTCACTCCAACGCTTGAGTCTTGGAGTAAGTCTCTCACTCTCCATGCAAGAGAAAACTTGAACCAAAGGGCGGTGGTCAGATCTTACTAGGAAGGGAATTCCCCACAGATAAAACTTAAAATGCTTTACAGCCCACACTATGGCCAAAGCCTCCCTTTCAATACATGAATACTGTTGTTCAGGCTTCTTCAATGCCCTAGAGGCAAATGCCACAACTCCCTCTTCACCACAATCAACCTGAGAGAGTACAGCCCCAAGACCGCACAAGCTGGCATCTGTAGTTAAGAAAGTTTTCTTTTTCGAGTCAAAATGGCCCAGAGTTGGCATCTTTCCTATTGCTTGTTTAACGGTACCGAAGGCTGCAGCACACTCAGGCGACCAAACAAAGTGTGCTCCCTTCCTAAGGAGGACTCTGATCGGTTCCACTGTGGAGGCGAAACCATGAATGAATTTTGAATAAAACTCTGCGAGGCCGAGAAAAGACCTCACTTGCTCTTTGTCAGTTGGAGCGGGAGCATCAACAATGCTCTTTGCCAGATCTAGCTTTGGTTGGATGCCCTCCCCAGATATAACATGACCCAGGTATGTGACAGAAGATACATTAATTCTACATTTCAAACGATTTACTGTCAAACCCTTGTCAGTTAGTCTCTGTAGTGTGAGTCTTAAAGTTGAGTCATGTTCAGAATCGTTTTTCCAATACACTAAAATATCGTCCTGAAAAAACATGATGTTGGGGATATCCTCCAGGACCACCTTCATAATGCACTGAAAACAGGCAGCCGCCGAGGCTAACCCGAATGGCATCCTAATGAAACGGAAGGCCCCCAGTGGTGTTACAAAAGACGTAAGGTGTCTGGAGTCTGGATGGAGGGGGACCTGGTGGTAGGCCGAGGATAAATCTAACACACTAAAGACCTTCGCACCACCAAGCATATTGATCGACTCAGAGATATTAGGAAGTGGTTAACGATCCACCCATATCCATCTGTTTAGGCTTCTCAAATCAACACACATCGTAATACTCTTCCCTCCATCCTTGGGGGCCAAAACCACTGGGGCCAACCATTCTGAGGATTCAATTTCCTCAATTATACCTTGAGTAACTAGCCTTTTAAGTTCACACCTTAGGGGTTCCAACATCATGTTAGGGACTTTCCTAACCTTGTGTACGACTGGTACAGCTTTTTGCTTAAGTACAATACGGTGTTCAAAGTCCTTGAGTAGACCCAAATTGTCAGAAAAGACTTGAGGAAATTCCTCAAAATACTTATTGGAAGACATAATGTGATCAACCAACATGACCTGTTCTGAAGGACAGCGAGCATTAGGATTAAGAATTATCCCTAAGTCTCTCTGATGTCTCCAACCAAGGAGGTTGTCACCACGTTTGGCGACATAGATCTTTCCAATGGTGTCCCTTCCTTTAAAATGAATCTTCATGATGGCATAACCTATCACATCGATGTGTGAGCCACCATAACTAACTGGGTTGATATCTGGTGCAAAAAGTTGTAAATCAGGAAAGGTCTTGTCCCAAAGTTCATTGCCTAGCATGGTAAAAGGAGAACCAGAGTCAGCTAGAACCACAACCAACTTGTCTCCAATCACTACTTCGCATTCTGGCATTTCGACGAGGTCTGCATCCACCATGCCATCACCTCTTACACTTAACATGGTTGTTCTGGGGAAAACACTAGTCTCAATATTCTCGTGCGCACTGTCCACCGTGCATACTCTGCCACCAGACTTACATACTCTAGCATAGTGGCCTTTGATTCCACACTTGTGACAGGTGGTATTCCGTGCATAGCATTGAGGGTAGTTGGAAGAGTGATTGTTACTACCACATCTGTAGCACTTTAACTTTGAAAAGTCTGTGGAAATTTTGGGCTTAAATCCACGGACAACCTTGGAGACATTGTCAACGAAGTCTTTTGCTTGACTGGAAAGTGCCTCCTTCTGGGTCAATTCATGAATGCTACTGGGTGTAGGAGCTTCATCTGCGGTTGTGTTGTGGGCGTTCATCTCTTTGACCCAACCGGAGGTGTTTTCCATCCCCTCTACAATCGCTACGGCTTCCTTGAGTGACGGATTCTTGGATAGAAGTTTTTCTTGCACCCTGGGACTGTTTGTGCACCTGACTAGTTGGTCTCGTATCAACGAATCAGTGAGGTCACCAAACTCGCAGGTGCGTGCAAGTGTTTTTAGAGAAGCTATGTAATTGCCAACCTTTTCGTTATGTTCTTGGACCCTCATGAAGAACTTGTGCCTCTCTAAAACTACATTGATGCGAGGTCCAAAATACAATTCTAACATTTTCATAGACATATCAAATACATCAGATGGTTCACCATCACCTTCTCCAACTGGAATTACGTCAATGCTTTCGTAAATATTGCGCCCCTCTAACCCCAGATTGTGGAGCAAAATCGCTTGTTTCCTATGAGCAGAAAATTTCTCGCCACCAATTGCAACTAAGTAAGAATCGAATAAGAGTTTCCATCTTTTCCACGGTAGTAGAGGTTCCCCTTTTTCGCAAAGAAATGGAGGTGGCTGGCTCATAGTAGTGGCAGTCATGGTAAGGCGTTAGTGTAAATAAGGTTTAAAAGATGATAGGTAAGTCAAGCAAGGTGAAGCAAGATAAGTTCAAAGAGATTCCTCAAAGTCATGTGCAAAAATATAACGTAGCAAGAATGTCAATAAAAGCACATTAGTACAGTAAAAGCGGTAAGCACTTACAGCGGTAAGCAAGGGTAAAGACAGTTCCTCACCAATGGGGATTATAGGCAAAGCAGCAAGAACCTCTAAAAGGAAGCAGATAGTTCAGAGGCGCGATGGCAACAAATACACTTGAACACGGTAAGCGCAGTCACAGGCAGCTTTTGTAGTTAACAACGGACCTCCAAATGTGGAAAACAGTACCTGGATGCGAGGGAATGATGATCGTCGGTAAACAGGGGATTCGTAGAAAGCTCCGTGACAGGTTGTCAAGGAAACACTAACAAATATGGCGGCACGCACGCACGTAGCGTAACGTAGCGTGACGTGTGTGTGACCTGAAGAGGAACGTGACTAGAGGCACTCGTGCGCATGGGCCAGCACGTCACCAGTCGCGAGGAGCAGCAACTGCCAGTAGAAAAGTGCCAAAAAGGTCAAAATTAGCTGGTTCCGACGTGAAACCTCGCAGAAAATCCGGAGAAACAGGAGGGAGTCCGTTGGAGGTCGTAGGGAGTCGCCTCTTCACTGGTCTCACGCTGACACACGATGAGGAGAAGATGGCATCCGTGGGTTCACAAAGATTGGGGAGAGTTGGTGGCAGACTTGTCCCCCGCAAGTTTTGCTCGCCGCCAGTGTTGAAAAGAGGCACACTGGTAAGTTTGTAAGACTTTTATTGCTCAGAAAGCAAAGCCACCAACTCCTGCTGCCAGCCTGTCAGTTCTCCAGGTTACAACTGTCTCCAGTGAGACGCTACCATGGAGATAGAACAGGCAAGCACATGCACCAACTTAGAATGATTACAACATATACTTTAACAAAATGTATATTTTTAAACATTATCATATATATAGCAACATATTTAATAATTCTGATATACATTTATTATAGATCTTCCAGCATCAAAATGACTGAAGGAGCACAGTTTATTACAAGCCAGAAAGGAAAAATGTTATTGTGCTATATGGGCTATGTTTACACACAGGAGAAACATACTGCCTTAAAAGTTAATTGGAAATGTTCTAAATACTATTCCAACAAATGTTACGGGCGTGCTACAACAAGGGTAAGCACTGTAATATACACCAGAGAACATAACCATCCCCCAAACATTACAGAAATAGAAGTTAGAGGGGCACTTGAAACAATCAAAGACGCTAGCACAAGTTCACAAAGACCAACAAGTGTAATTTTAAAAGAACAGCTGCCTAAAATTCCCAAAGAAGCTACTTCACAAATGCCATCCATAGCTTCATTGAAAAGAACAATAGCGTGCACTAAAAGGGCTACAACTACTTCTACCCCAAGTCCTAAAACATTTGACAAAGTTATAATTAGCCCAGAACAATCTATAACTTTCAATAAAGAACCATTTGTCATTTATGATAATAAATGCAGTGAAAAAAGATTAATAATGTTTGGAACAGGAACTAATTTAGTTAAACTGCAAAAAGCTGAAATATGGATGATGGATGGGACTTTCACAACATGTCCCAAACCATTTTTCCAACTTTACACTATACATGGGCTACATCAAAATTGTAATATTCCCTTTATTTATGATTTACTACCAAACAAACACAATTCAACATACGTAGAAATGCTAAATAAAGTAAAACAAGAAACTAATGATTATTTCCTCAAAAAATTATCATAGATTTTGAGCAACCAATGATCAACGCCATACTAAAGACATACCCCCATACCTCCATTCAAGGGTGTTACTACCATTTTAACCAATGCTTATGGAGGCACCTGCAAAAATCATCACTAAGGGGCCGATTCCGATCTCGCTCGGAAGGGCTCTGAACGCGATCCGAGCGGAAAAAGTATGAGCCGTACGCGTGTTTTCTGACCGACGCGTACAGCTGTACGAGCGAGCAAGTACGATGCGAGAAACGCGACATCGCCGACCGAGTCATTTCCGGGTCCGAACCGTTCCATACGTCTCGTCCGTAAGCAAACCGTGCCGTGCAATGGAGGCAATTTCCGACCGAGCCAGTACGATGCACGATTCGGACAGCCGGTTCGAGTCGGAGCCTCCGACACGTCAACACTCCGGGAAGCGGAATTTGGGGGTCCGCGCCGGACCCCCCTTTACCCATAGCCTTATGAGTCGATCACAGGGGGGACCCAAGGGTCCCCCCTACACATGCATGTACGGTGCGGGTGGCACAGATGTGTCCCCACTACAGGGGGCGACCCTGTGCGCAATGTACCTTTTTCGTCAATGGGAGCCTATGTACGCGTCGTACAACAGGCTCCCATTGACTTCAGTGGGGCTCCGAGCGACCCGTGTCCGTCAGCGCTTGTTCGCATCGTACTCGGGCAGTCGGAGCCCTGGAGCACGAGTCGGTCGGGAAGCTCTACGGGCGCCAGTCGGCCGTAGGGCTTTCCCAGCAAGATCGGAATCGGCCCCTAAGTGTAGAATATGCAACTAATACATCTTTTGCATACCAAATCAAAAAATTAATAGCACTAGCTTATGTTCCAGTCACAGATGTTGCTGAACATTATAACATATTAATAGAAAGCCCCTTTTACCAGCAACATGAACAACAGCTAAGTCCACTATTGGACTACTTTGAAGACACCTGGGTTGGCAGATTGCATACATCTGGCCACAGAAGACAGCCCAAATTTCAAATTCCCTGGTGGAACGTATACACAAGCGCATTAAATCAACAAGCCAAAACTAATAACGCCATGGAAGGATGGCATAACGCCTTCCAACAAACAACAGGTAGAGTCAGACCAACATTAGAAAAACAAATATCATCCCTACAAAAAGAACAAAGTTATCAGGAATTCCTAATGGAACAATCTGTAACTCAACTAAAACCAAAAACATCCAAACAGACTAAACAAATGTACCAATACCTAGAACAGCAAGTAAAACTGTACCCTAGTACAAGAGGCCTGGAGTATCTAGGAATGATAGCAAAAACCCTACTTTAAAATATCCATACAAATGAAATCCAAAATACTCTTCTTTTAAACATAACATACAACCAAAATGTATTTATTTTGCCACAAATATAATTACTGTGTGTAACATATTTTTAACTTAAAAAAATAATATATTAACACACATTAATTATATATGTAATAAAATAAAACACAACAACAATAATACAGAAAATTATTTCCCTCCCACAATTAAATAAAGTTAATAAACTTACCGAGTTTCTTCCCATAGCTGGAAAATTCATTTTCTTGTGATACAATCCAATTAAATAAGGATAAAATGATACACAAAACTTTCCCAAAAAAATTGAAAAATACAACTGTACCGAAAAATAAATCCTCCATCGAGAAAACGACCATCCGAAAACCATAAAAAACCCGAAAATGTATTAAAAATAAGAAACGCTCCAGGAAACCTGAAAAATTAAAGAAGTGTAAGAAATATAGGGGCCGATTCCGATCTCGGCCGGTAGGGCTCCGAATCGGATTCGGCTTAACCGGATCCGATTCGGAGCCCTATTTCCCGACCGATTCGTACGCGCGTCCGGGCGAGCGAGTACGATGCGAAATCGCCGACCGACTCGTCCGGGCATCCCGACCGCTCCGACCGACTCGTTCCCGGGTCGAACCGCACCGACCGACTCGCTTGGACTCGACTCGCACCGCGCAATGGAGACGTTCCCCGGCCGGGTGAGTACGATGCGTGCCGCGAGCAGTCTGACTGAGCCGCGCACTCCGGCTCCAAAGAGCAGTCGGAGCCGTACTTTGGGGGTCCGTGTCGGACCCCCCTGTATGCTTAGCCGCGCGAGTCACACACAGGGGGGACCCATGGGTCCCCCCTACTTGTGCGTGTACGGCGCGAGTCGCTTCGCCGCGTACCCGCTGTAGGGGGCGCCCTTGTTCGCCTCGCACCCATTGAGGCAATGGGAGCCCGCGTTCGCGTTGTACGACCGGCTCCCATTGACTTCAATGGGAGTCCGACCGACTCGAGTCCGATGGCATACGTGCGCATCGTACTCGTTCAGTCGGGCTGCCAGAGTCCGAATCGGTCGGAAATCTCTCCGAGTCCGGCTCGGTCGGAGAGATTTCCGGCCCGAATCGGAATCGGCCCCATAGTAGTTAGTAAAACTAACATACACTTCTTTAAAAAAAAAAAAAGACTTCTTCCGGCACTGGTAACTTCTTGAAATAAAAACCTACAAAATAAAAGCACATACACTCCCACCCACATAAAACAACACATAAACACTTAATAACATTACTACTAACTTTAAATTTTTAAAAACGACACATTAAACACCGTATTTCTAACTCTCTAAACAGGCCTCAATGACGTAAAAACTACATAAACAAACAATACGTGACTATAACATATAACAGTTCCGAATATCACTAATAATTATCTAAATACACTAAACACTATCTAACTATATTCAAAATACATTTAAAACTTATTTAAAAGAAAGAAAACAAACCTTACCTTTAGCAACGTGAACCAACTCCCAACCGCAAGCTTCTCTTCAACCAAATGACCCAAAACAACAGCGAGCGGTTACAAAATACAAGGCACAAACAAATATAGCAAGTTTAAACATAGAGAATTTAGAACATTTAATTTATTAAAAATGTTATTTTAGATATTAAAATTGTACAAGTATTTAATTAAAATACTACAAATATCATGCAATTTGTTAAAAATTATTACATTATTTTCAACCATTGTAAAATTATAATAATAAATATTATAACATATATAATATTTATTATTATAATTCCATAAAATAATAACTATGAAAAAACAATGTACATAAAATTGTTGTTATTTATTTTGTCTATTATAAAAATAAACCTTGGGTAAAAAATTGTATTAATTAAAAAAGATATGTAATAATTATTAATATTAATATTTTAAATATTAATATTATTAATTAAAAGGTATTCTATGTTTGTTACAAAATATAAAAATGATTACATTTATATTATATAAAAACTGTTTACACTTTTTTTGTATAAATATATCCAACACATATTATTGTATAAAATATTATTTGTAATAAACAATTATAATATTTTGTAAATAATTAATCTGTATTAAAAAATATACAAACTATTGTAAATGTACATTACCTGATTTCAGAAATGTATGCACAAATATGTTTCTAATTATTTTAATGTATTAAATTATTTTACTGCATTATCCTACCCAAATTACTCAATAAAAAATGTATTACTTCCACAATAAAAAAACAACTGTGATACTGTTCTAATTATTTTTCTATTTCTTATATTGTTTATTTTTTACATATACAAACTACACTTAATTCCTAATAAATATTATAACCAATAAATATTTACAATTTATTGTCTGCCATTTCGCATTTTTCAAATAGAAAACAATTTTGTATTTTATTTTATATTAATAAATTAAACTATTTTAATAAACATATTATAATTTATACTTAAACTTTATTTATGTCCTACACTACACCTAATTAATACATTATTCCCACTCCAAACTAAAATAAATAGAGATAGGTGCTGGACACTAAACCTAATTAATTTACTATTCCAACTCCAGTCTAAAATAAATAGGGGTAGGTGCTGGACACTAAACCTAATTAATTTACTATTCCAACTCCAGTCTAAAATAAATTGAGGTAAGTGCTGGACACTAAACCTAATTAATTTACTATTCCAACTCCAGTCTAAAAAAAATTGGGGTAGGTGCTGGACACTAAACCTAATTAAATTACTATTCCCACTCCAGTCTAAAATAATTAGAGGTAGGTGCTGGACACTAAACCTAATTAATTTACTATTCCCACTCCATCTAAAATAATTTGGGGTAGGTGCTGGACACTAAACCTAATTAATTTACTATTCCAACTCCAGTCTAAAATAAATTGGGGTAGGTGCTGGACACTAAACCTAATTAAATTACTATTCCCACTCCATGTAAAATAATTTGGGGTAGGTGCTGGACACTAAACCTAATTAATTTACTATTCCAACTCCAATCTAAAATAAATTGGGGTAGGTGCTGGACACTAAACCTAATTAATTAACTATTCCAACTCCAGTCTAAAATAAATTGGGGTAGGTGCTGGACACTAAACTTAATTAATTTACTATTCCAACTCCAGTCTTCAATAAATTGGGGTAGGTGTTGGACACTAAACCTAATTAAGGGGCCCATTACGATAATCGGCTGTAAAAATACCGCCAACCGCCATAGCCTGAAAAGACCGCCCGCCTGCAACATGGGAATACCGACCGAGCAATTATGATGACGCGAAGCAACCGCCGCCCGCAGCGGAAAAAGAACACAGAATACCACCCGTCCACTTCAGAGTCCAAGACAATCCGTCCGCCACGGACGCAATACCGCCCGAAAAAGCCAAATACGACCGCGCAGACGGACTACACACCGCCCGTCAAATTATGATCCCCCCGACATGAGGGCGGGAAACCAACACATTTCCCGCCCGCAACGGTGAACAACAGAAATGAATAACTGACAAGGCGGAAGGCCTGGCGGCCACGTCCGTGCACAGAAATCAGTGGCGGCACAAACAAATACACACAACACGGCCAACAAGTCCACACAGTCAACGACGCCAAAATACCCAGACACAGAACCCATCCCAAAGACACATCCCCCTGCCCAAATTTTTTTTAGAATAAATCCCAGGACACCACGCCCAACACACCTGAAAACGACAGACCATCATGACACACCCACATAGGTGAGTACAAAAGCAGCCACCTCACAGACCACAAACCCTTGCACCATGACAAAGCCAACACCACAGCAGAGAACACGGAGAGCCACAGAGGAAAGCAGTATACCACACGCACACACACATCACATCCATCACCACAACCACCACCTAAACACCGGCACCACAAACCCCCTGCACATCACACACCAAACACACCACACCAGCACCACAAAAACTACACCACGCACCATGGCAACACAACGAATGCCCAAGTTCACTGCCACAGAGTTGACGGTCATGGTCGACGAGGTCATCAAGGTGCACCCACAAATCTATGGGAACCAGGTCCAACAGACAACAGTAGCCACCAGAAACAGGATGTGGAAAAGGATCGTAGACCAGGTGAATGCAGTTGGGAACGTGCCACGCAACCGGGGGAAATAACCAAGAGGTGGCAGGACCTGAAAAGCGTGGTCAGGAAGAAGGAGGCCAAGAACCGTGAGCTGGCTGACAGGACTGGCAGCGGAACTCCCGCGCCATTCAAGACCTTCAAGGCGTGGGAGGAGAAGGTGCGAGGCATACTACATCCGGAGAGTCTCATCGGAATACCAGGGGGAGTGGAGGCTGGTAAGTACAAACAAATGTATACCAGCACACCGCCATGTACAGTCATGCACTTACACAATGCCATAGCTCCGAGGGCCGAACACCCCCATGTCCAGTACACAATTCACAAGACATCCCTCACATATGCAACAGACACTCACACACACTCAGCCCATAGGCACCAACAAACAAAACCATGGGGGCATGTGTACAGTCAGCCAGCACCACAACTCCCACCAGCTCCCCTTGTACCCCAGATGCGGCGGAAGGAGCGCTCCCCACACCCACACCCATGTGGCAGCCATTGCAGTGCACACCCACACCCGACAGGTAGATATGTTACCCTACATGGAGGGCTGTCTGTGGATGGTAAACCATCACCACGACCCACAACACGGCCCCCACACCCACAGACCAGCAAGATGGAGCACCCCTCCCTCTCATAACCATGTGGTAGCCATTGCATTTCACCCTCAAAACCAACAATTAGGTAGACTACTGTACAGGGCGTGGTGTCTGTAGGCATGAGGACTGTACTACGACTAACATGTGGGACATGTCACTTAGCAGAGGAACAGGTAGCACTGCTCCCTGTCACAAACATGTGACCAATGTGCACCCGGACATCAATTACAGAGTCATAGCCCACATGAGCCATCTCAAATGCAGTAACACGTAACGAGTCACGTCTGCATGCACAAGTCTGACTGGAGTACTGACCCACATGGCGTGCACTGTGCCAGTCATCACACACATCAGCAACACCATCCAAGTCTTGTCCATGTAGTCGTGTCTGCTTCTACCCTTGACATAGTACAACATCACCCATGTAAGTCTATCTTGTCCAAATGAAACATAGTGGAACCCCAGTAATGTCACATACACCACTGGACCCATGAACCACACAGCTACACAATGCACATTCTAAATCTCATCCATCTCATCATCCAGCCCCAGTGTCATGAAAGGTATATCATCTAAACAGTTGCCCCATAGACAGTAGTACAGCAAAGAGTCCTGCCGATGACCAATAATGTGTCTGCTGTGTCTGAAGCGCTCGTCACACTGTGAGTAACAACATACAAAATGTAGTCAACACCCCAAGAGCACTGCATTGCTGCACATGGGTGAGAGTAGCACGCACACCAAGGAATTGTACCATCTGCAATACGTCATGTGGCATACAACCATTACTCACACACTACAATGCTTGCTGTGGAATGCCCTTAAATGACAACAGTGAGCAGATATGCTGGCTAAGTCAGACATACACACACCTTTGTCTCTGTAGTGTCGTGTGGCCAAAACACATGTCCCCTTCTGCACCCATATGTCACAGTATGTACCACAGTACCATATTACAACACCAAAGCGTTCATGGGGCAATACCCCTTTTGCCATCTGCGTTTCCAAGCGTTGCATTTGAGCCCCAGAAACATATATCATCTCAAAAGCGTTCATGGGGCTGTACCCCTTTTGCCATCTGCGTTTCTAAGCGTTTCATTTGAACCCCAAAAACATATTTCATCCCAAAAGCGTTCATGGGGCTGTACCCCGTGCCCACCAAAGCCACAAAATGTAGGGGTACTGCAACACACACCGATTGGCATTCCAAATCCGTCCCATGCTATATGCACCCATCACACTATTCCATTGCCTTGATCACGCACACACATGGTAGAGCCATACACACGCATCTGGGAAATCAGTGCACAACTGTGCACAAACTGTGCATGTCAGACATCTAACACAAACCTTGCAAGGTGCAACACAATAACTTTTCGTCTCCGCCCCACAGGTGACGATCAGCATGATGCTGCGGATGGAGACACCAGCCATCACAGCCAGTCCACAAGCCCCCCACACGGACTCACGGATGTGGAAAGCCTGGACACCTCTATGGACGAGGACTCCCAACCTGGCACATCTGGCGTGGCAGGGCGCAACAACACCCCAGGACCCCTCCTACCCACCAACCCATCTCCCAGGGCCCACGGTCATTGCGGCCAACACCACCGCCGCAACCACCACCACCACCACCATCACCACCACCAGGGCCTCCCTGACCACTCAGCCATCCCAAGAGGTGGCACAAACCTCCACATCTACCCTGGGAGCCAGGAGGAGGCCCCGGGTGACCAATGTGGCGAGTGGGCAGGTCGGTGGCAGCAGTCCAGGTGGGAGGAGCAGGGTCAGGCCAAGGCCAACAGAGCCTGGGAGCCAAGCCCTGCCGCAAATAGCCAGAGTCCTTGGGGCCTATGAAGAGGCCCAGGGACAATGGGCCAGGTCAGCTTCCGACACGAGGGAAGTCCTTGGGGTGTTGAAGTCCATGGACGCCCACATGGGCCAACTTGTGGACCTCATGGGCCAGCTAGTGGTGGAGGTGAGGGCCCACTCAAGGCCAACCACAACACCTATGCCACCATCTGCTGGGGCGCAGGGACGTGCAACATCCAGTTCCCCTGCGTCCACAGCGAGTGGGCAATCCTCAGCCACCACCAGCAGCCCACAAACACAACCCCCTCCCCTCAAACGTGGAAGGGGCCGTCCGAAGAGGAAACAGATGTCCAGGGAGGACTTCGCACGCTCCAAACGCCAGTGAGTCAGCCAGCCATGGTGGCCACCCCCTGCATTCACTTGGACTACCATCCCACCCCACACTGCCAGTCGAGTGGCAAATGTCTGTTGGACTGCGGACCCAGGACAACATGGGTACACCTTGACCATCACGCGGACAGGACCCTCAACTCATTGTACAGCATGCACCACCTTCTTGATCACCTTTCCCACAATCACATGTCACCTTTAAAATAAATACACCTGTATCACATCCTATGTCATCTGCTATGTTTATTATCAATGGTGCACAAACGTCTGCATGTTCAGAAATTCATCTGTAGTGTGTTCTTTCGATAGGCCAGGAGAGGCTGTAGGGTCCTAGGGGTGACAAACAGAACAAGAGTCCATTGACTGTGTGTGTCACACACTCATCACACAGTACTTGTCATCAGGCCTAAGCAATGTACACACATCTCACAGAGCAACAGGGCACAATGTCACAGCCACTCTCAGTGGCAAACAACCCTGGACATGGACCATTGCCACACAGCACTCAGTCAACAATAGGCCGCCCTGACAATGCACACATACACCTACACAACTACAGCGACATCAGCCGTCGTACATGGTCACTCACCGTCAAGTGAAGTAGCGGGCGATGAGCTGCTGACGCTCATTCACTGCTTCCTCCTCTCCACTGTTCTCGTCACTGGACACGGCTTGGCCTGCAGGCGGGGGCCCTGGCTGATCACCGTCATCCACTATCAGGGGGATCTGCCTGCGAATCGCAAGATTGTGCAGCATGCAGCATGCCACAACTATCTGGCACACCTTCTGTGGGGAGTATGCCAGTGCACCCCCGGTGCGGTCCAGGCATCTGAATCTGGACTTCAGGAGTCCAAAAGTCCGCTCCACCACACGTCTGGTCCTCCCATGTGCCTCATTGTATCTGACATCAGCTGGTGTACGAGGATTGCGGAGTGGACTTAACAGCCAAGGCCCATTAGGATATGCAGAGTCACCAACAATCCATGCACGGTCCGGTTGCAGATTGGTCATCAGACGTGGGAGGATGCTGTGGCGCATGATGTGCGAGTCATGGGTGGAACCGGGAAACTTCGCACACACGTGTGTGATTATCATGTCCGCCAGGCACACCACTTGCACATTCAGGGAGTGGAAATGTTTCTGGTTCCTGTAGATGTGCTCCATGGCCTGTGGTGCAACAAGGCCAACATGGGTGCAATCAATTGCACCAACAACCTGGGGGATGCGTCCAAGTGCATAGAAAGCACCCTTCACCGCAGGCAAATCACGAACCCTGGGGAATAGGATGTACCGGTTCCTGTACAGCATCATAGCTGACAGGACATCCCGTAGCACCTTGCTGAACATGGGCTGGGACATCCCACCTCCACTGCCCACCGTGTGTTGGAATGAACCGGTAGCGAAGAAATGCAGTGCAGCCATCACCTTAGCCGTGGTGGTGAATGCTGTAGGATACACCCTGCGAGGACGAAGGTGGGGTTCCAACATGGCACATAGGCGATGCAGGGTGGGCCGGTCCAGACGGAACTTCCTTATGACCTCCACATCCTCCATGTCTGCCAGCAATTGGTAGGGGCGATGTATGTTTGGTCTCCTCCTAGGACAGATGGAAGTGGACACATGTCAATGCAACACACCACATGGTATTTACACATACACAAAACAAAGATCACTGACAAAGCAATAGTATCACCGAACAGCTGACAAGTAGGGACAGCACAGCAACATTACTCTTACACAGGTCCCCTTACCAATAGCAAGGACCACTGACACATACCATTGCTATGAGCATGCACATGGGGATTAAGGCCATATTAGCTTGATAGGCATGATGATGGATTCAGACTGCATATGTGGGTAGCGGCAACACCAGGGCAATATACCTAGCTGCTGTGCCTGACACCGCTTCCGAGGCTGGGTGAGTATGGCACACACCAACAACACAACGTACACAGGCCGAGCGGTACACCAATCGCAGCAGCTTGGACACGCAGAAACAGCCCCAAGGGGGCTATATCAGTGTGGGAGGGTGACAGGCATTACCACAGCTTCCAGGGACTGCTGACTGCCACCCCTCAACAACACCTGCTGCTGCTGCCACCTGTCCACCTTAATGTCGACGACTCTGATGATATGTCCAGGTCCACTCACCAGCGAGGAGTTGCAGTTCCTGGATTCCGAGCTCCACGCACACTGCCCAAGGCGAATACCGGCAAAAGTCATGTGTGTGTAAGACAACTACAGTGTGTGTGGGAGTGCATGTGGGGGACACACATGTCGTTCATCCGCAGCACTATGAGTCTGAGCCTGTGGGGTTCCAACATGCACCGCTTACCATGCTAACTACAGGTGGAAGGGGTATGTAGGCTCTCTGGTGTTTCCCCATGCATGTCCCTCCCGAGTGGTGGTACATGGCATTTTCATGTCAGACACCCAGTGACGCAGACACTTGGCAATGCATGATTCTGGGCAGCTATTGCTTGTGTGAATGGCTGGCTGGCTCCCTGCTGGCCTTCTCAGTCTCGGCAGTCCTGGGCTGCACATTGACCGCCCAATCCTAGAAGGAAACTACACTGACTGTACAGTGGGTTACATGTGTCATTATTTCGCAACTCTCAGGAAATGCGCTAACTCAGCCCTGTCGATTGAACACTCCAGGCCTTGTGATAGGGATGTGTGTGAGAGATGGTGGCACTGAATGTGACCTCCATTGCGGGGTGAGCCATTCACAGGGTGAGTACGTTGAGGGCTGCGCAGTGTTGGACACAGTGAGTCCACCCACAAAGATGTGTAGCCTTGTGAGCTATGTGTCGGTCTACCTGACAATGGACAGTAGATGTGGGCAGACTACACATTGCTCAAAGTGCTGGCATCCTGAATTGAATGGGATGGACAGGTACTGTGTACACACTCCCACCAGCATGCATTCACGTGTGGTGTACACATGCTGTTATGCCATGTCCCATACCGTCTTGGCTCTGTTACACGTCTCTGATCATTTAGGATGGGTCAGCATCATGCCACTGTCATTGGTGGATGTGGGTGATGCTGAGAGCAGTATGTGTGATATTCCAACCCTCATGTGTACCATCCCTGCAGTTGGAAGTCCACCAGCCCAAGGCCTTGTGATGAGCCATTGCATCCAAGTTGATGCTTCTGTGTATGTGTAACCGACAGTGCAGCCAATCCCACGAAGAGGGTGACGTCATCTGCCGGATGTGTGACCATGTTGCGGCGACTAATCGGGGGATGCTCCCTCGTATTGTCAGGTTGGCACGGCGCTGCATTTCACCACTAATGGTCTGCTATTGACAGTCACACAGCCTGTTGCGGATGCACGTTTGTAGGGGCATCAGCAGCAGGCAGGTGTTCAGTACTGTGGGATTGTGTCTTTTGCTGCGAGAGGCAGCATGTGTCCACAGCCTACCCATGTTCTGGGTAATGTGATGTTAGTTGTGTCATGCTGTGGGTTGTGAGTGTACTCTGTGCTGGGTGCATCTTACATGCATATGCGATTCCTGAGGGTCAAGATGTTATTTGGGCACTCTGCATAGTCAATGCGTTCAGAGTCGTAGGCCTCAGGAACAGCCTGTAGTCAGCTGGAGTGGCAATTCACATGTATGTTTGTGGCACTGTGCATACTCTGATTTCGTCCTAAACACATGTGTGCGATGCCTCTCCTCATATTCCTGATACTCACACATCCGGCACACTGTGCAACAGTAGTTGTGCTCGTGCGATGGACAGTTGTCTGGCATGGGCTCATAACCTTTGTGGACTGTCATGTTGCTGTCAGTGTGTGTGGTGACACATTCTGCTCCATGTAGGTATGTCCTTGGCCTAATTATGTAGTGGTCATCCTTAACACCATCAGGAGAGTGGGTGTGTACACAGCGATGAGTGGCTATGGCTGCAGGGTGACAGTCCGGGTGTTGTTCTATGTGCACAACACATGTGTCACTTATTGGCGGGTTCATTACCTGTACGCCAGCCATCACGTGTTGATTGTGGTTGCTGTATACATTTGCACAGGTATCATGCAACATGTGCACTTGGGGACGTTCTGTGCTGGCTCCCTTGCACATGTCTGTGGATTTGATGCCAAATGAGTGAGGCCACCTCGCTCTCCCTCATGTGTCATCTACCATGTGTGCTGAGGGACAGGGGACGGTCAACAGTGGTGAGGCATCGGATGGTGCAGCTGCACAGGAGCTGGGTGAGACTAATGTGACCGGCGCATCGGAGGGGGCAGACGTGTGCTGGATGAATCACAGGCCCATACGACAATTGCTGCGTCATCTGAGTACAGAGGTCATGTATCCATGTTTGCTAGCACAGGGGACGTGCACTCTAGCTCCTCTGCAGCCACGCAGAGGCCAATGCCCGCCCTCCCAACTACTTCCACTGGTGCAACACGTGTCGGCACAGGGATGAAGGATAGAGTGTCTTTCACACCAGGCACAGCTGCCCCTGCGACCCCTGCTGCACTCAGTGCCGGGTCTGTTGAGCATGTGCGGCATCTGTGCGTGGGTCAGACAGCTCTCCTTAATGACTTCATTGCCCATGCCAACACCTTTCCGCTGTTGACATAGTTCATGGAGGGCCTACATTAACGCGTGGGTGGGCTACACCAGTCTGTCCAATAGTTGTCCCCCAGTCAAGGTGGTCCTTGAACTGGGCCACTGTCAGGCTGACATTCCTGACCTTCCCCCACCCCCCGGAAAGTGGCGCATCTGACAACAGCAGGGCACGAGTCCTGACAGAAGAGGTGGTGGCACGCAGACATCATGACAGGTAGTGACGTCACGGAAGATGCTTGCCATGCGGGTGTACGGCGTCCCACCACTTATTTTACCGTGAGCTCGGTGACTGGAGCGAATGGAGCCACACATTCACTCTTTGGCCTCTCTGGGGTGAGATTGGAGCTGCTGCTCACGCGCGTGCTCCTATGATGCTATCGCATCAGTGGGGTGAGCGAGGGGAGGCAGTGAGTCTGATGGTGCAAGCCATCTTCCGTGACGTCACTACCTGTCATGACGTCTGCGTGCCACCACGTCTTGTTCAGGACTTGTGCCCTGCTGCACACTGAGAATGTATTGCCTGCGAGATGTGACCAGGAGCAGGGTGCCATGACCTCCCACCCACCAAGCTCCACTGCCATCCCATGCCCTGGGTAGCCTGTGCAGGTGGACGATGTAGGGGGTACACCTGAAGGCCAGGGGTGTGAATGTCTCGGCAAGAGCCTGGCTGACGCACAGCTGTATCCAGCATGTCCCCAGAGGGAGGGCCAACGTCCACACCTGATGCAGCATAGGTCGTGTGCCCGCCTGTTGTGCACACACTAGTCCACATTCATCCCCAGACAGCTGGTCTTTCCACATACCCAGAACAGTGGTAATCTACCCCGCCGGGTTCGTCCCCACACAGTCTGTATCGACACTGCATGTGTGCACCCACCTGTGCCACAGACCCACCTGTGCCAAGAAGCCCTCCCGCTTCACATGCCACATGTGTGTATTCCACAGTTGTGCTTCTCTCTCAGGGGCGGACATCCAACTGTCCCGTAGCATACAGACTGCACCCAGTCGGACTGGCATCCTGTTTGAATGTTAGGCACCCTCACACAACTACCTGTGCCACAGTGGTGGCTGTGCTGGCTATCGTGACTGCAATGGCAGTGTTGCTGTCCATGTCAGGGTACACTCACACACAATGCATACGTAGCTTTTCGTATCAGTACTCTGCACATCGGACTGGCCACTGTCCCTGGTGTTGTACATTGTTGACGCCTGTCTATGTATTCTGTGACTGGATGCTGTTGTTCCTGTAGTGGGTTGTGTCTGTGTAGTTGCTGTTTGCAGTTGTTACTGTGTGTGCATGTTTAAGTGAGGCACATGCCGTGAATGGTACCTCAACAATTGCAATGTCTGGTCTCACATTCCTATGTGTATAATACGTGGCTGGGACTTCACTTCTTTCAGACTCTGCTACTTGTGTGTGTGATGAAGACGTGTGTCTGTAACACGGATTGTCTGCATGTATTTGGTGGTATTTCTGTGTTAATGTATACATGTCATGTTTGCGTGCATGCAAAGCACAGGGTGTGTGTCTAGCCACAGGATGACAGGTAGCATGTGCAGAGTGTGCGGGTATGTGTGAGCTTACTTTCTGGCTGGCCAGCAGTGTAGGTGTATGTGTATCTTGTGATGAACATCGAGCCTAGGCACATGGCTTACTTTCAATGTGTGCATGTGGGAGGTGTAGGTGTGTGTAGGTGTGTGTGGTGTGACTTTGGGGTAGTGTTGGTGTGTGCGTGTGCGCTCTGGCAATGTCGACTACACACATGTGTCACCCAGGGGCATGGTCGCTGTTTGTATCCTTGTTCGTGTCTGTTAATGTGAGCACATGTGTGTATTGTCTGTTTCACAGTGTGTGGGTGTGTCCTTGCAGTTCAGGATGACTCCTACTTGATATGTATTGGCTATTGTGGGCAGCAGGTTGTGTGAATGTGAAGATTGTGCCTTGTTCAATTGAGCATGTATGTGCATTTCGGCGGTTCGTACTCACTGTGCAGCCCTGCCCACCCACACTGATATCGTGTGTGTTTTGGCATGCATTGATGTGGCGTGCAACTGGCGTGGCTCCTATATTTGCTTGTTGAGTGTGATGTCAGACTGTGAAGGTGATTGTAAACATATGTAGGACTGTGCTTTGTAGTGACCAGGCCATCAGTGTTGATGTGATGATCTGTTGGGCCACGTCAGACTCTGACATGCCAAGGCCCACGACCTGTGGTATTTTACTGGGTCCACAGTGGCAGCAACTCATGTGCATTGACATCCAATGGCACTTGACTACATGGTAATCTCACGAGTCCCGTGTACTTCACACACTCTCATCCTCTCTCATTCGTACTTGTCTACGATCAATAATTCTCCAGAGTCAGATATTAGCTTTAAGGCATGTATTTGAGCTTACTTCCTCTGTGATGCAGGATGTGGACACTACTGGCAGCGTAATGCATGTGGAGGATATACTTAGCATGATTACACATACAAAAGGGGGTACAGGTAGATGTGATAAGTCGTTAATTGTGGAAATAAGGCTTCAGAGTTAAGAATGCCCTGCCCTTGCTATGCTATAGTACATTAGCTCATTACTGAGGTGCCCTAGGCTGTGACACAGACAGTATTGGTTTACCCTACCAGACAGCTTGACATCATAAGCACAGTACATCTAAGTCCCATGGTACAGGTTTACGACAATAGTGACTCCGACACACCTGCGTCAGAGGTGACATCAGAGCATGAGCCTACATGCATGCAGCATAGTCTCACATGTTGTTGCGCTATGGTGGCTACTGAACATGACTCAATGCCCGGGGACATGTTGTAGGGTGTTGCATTTGTTGTCCATGCAAATGTCCTGGCACGGAAGTTCAGAAGAAGGTGAGATGACAGTTCTCAAGTTATTCAGCAGACAGATAAGCGTGCACTTACAGGAGCATGTGTTCAGGTGCGCGGCATGCATATTGTAGCATTGTGGTTCGTGCAATGTTGGCCATGTGGTCACTGTACACAGGTCCCATTCCTCAGCCTCCCCGTGTTCATGCAGGGACACGGGATATGGTGATGGACAGGGTGCATGTCCCGGAAATGTCAGGTGTCATGACGGTGGAGTTGATGGTAAGGTGTTTGTTTCCGAGTGCATGGTATAGTTGTTGCGCAGCTAACTGCCCACTGTGTGCGGACGCCAAGCATAGGTACAGTGTTGCACATGAATGTTCAATTGTGGGTATTGATTTGGGCACCCATGAATTGACAGGTTGTCAGGTATGCGATACCTTTCTGCAGAGCATCCCTCGCATTGGTGGTATTTGTGGTTTACATCCAATGAAGCGGATGGTGGGTTGCAACATGTTCCTCGTAAGTTGTCCCTTGTAGAATCCTGATGGGACATGTCGGGTGACATTCGATGAAACTGTAATCCAGCATACGTTGTGCGGAGGCACACTGGTCCCATTGCACTGTGTGTCCTATTGCAGCCACAAACGCCATGCCCCCATACACTGAACAGTTCCTGTCGTGGGCGTCCAGGGGTGAGAACAGGTGTACCAGGTCCCCAATTGGACATGCCGGGTTGGAGAGACATAAATCCACAGGCCAGTGGTACGGGCACCTCCGACAGTAGAAAACGGGGATGACGCAGCTGAACATTTCAATGCGGTAAGTTACTCGATAACTTACATTCAGCATAGCCAGATTTGCACAGCCCACTATCTGTAGCAAGCTATTGCTGTACAGCTGCATCTGTCTGGCGTAGGTGTATAGTACTGGGGCACCGTCCATTTTGCTGCAGGGTGCTGTGATGGCGTGCTCCGGCTGCCTGGGCTGTCTGCTGAGTGCAACCTCCGTCGCTGCTGTGTGTTCTTGAATGGATGTTAGGCGGCAGGACTTTGGGTATGGCTTGGGAGGCGGACACAGGCCCTCATCCCACATGCTCCTATGAATGGTCAAGGCCAGTGGTGTCTGACTCTTTCCTGATTACTTGCATTTGAGCCACAGGGAGCAGTGGTATAATTGTATTTTGTGGTTTTATCTTTCTTTCATGTTCGGCGTTATCTGCCAGTGGAAGGTTGACTCAGCATGGCTATGTTTGGGTTGTGGTTGTTCCAATGGCTCCGTTCTCCTGCAGGATATGTTGCAATGTTATTTGGGTGTGGGAATGGAAGGACATTCACTGCTATCTGCTCTCCCGTGTGTGGGTGGGTCACTTCTTTTCCGCTGTACATTGGGACTTGTGTGTGGGCGTAGTGATTGTGAACACCTGTTCTCAGGCTGCAGGGTTTCTCTGTTTTGTAGATTGCATGGCTTGTTATTGCGTGCAGGATGGTATAGGTATTGTTTGTTGTGACTGGCGTGCCTTTTGCGATCAATGTCCATTGTTTGTGCTGTTCTGTAGCAGCTGCCGTGTGCTTCTCCATGCTTTGCACACAGGTGTGTGTCCTCTTTCGACGTCACTTTGCTCCCCTGTTCGGCACACTTGTGTGACTACGTTTTTGTCAAGTGTGAGTTGTCGGTTGTGGTCATAATTTACGCAGGGGGACCACGTGACATGTGCCTTCAGGGTGGGGCTGGTGTGTGTGGTGTGTTGTTGTGACCCTGTGGTGTTTGTGTGCAGCCCATGCGTGGCGCTGTCGTTGGCCTCTGCGTTGTGCGCATGTGCGTCATCGCCGGGGCGCTGCGGTGCCGTGACGGGGACGTCTCCTCCTGGTCCGGGGTAGTGGGTGCCCTGGATGTTGCGGGTTGATTATATTTTACAGGTGGGATATGTGTGGGTACAGTGTTGGATGTGTCCTATCCCCACAGGGGTGTCTAGGGGGCCCATGTACAGTTTTTCCGCCCTTGCATTGTGTGTAGTGTTTGCATGCCCTTGTTGTGTGTCTGCCTACCTGCGTCGTCGTTGCGCGTTCACTCCTAGGTGCTGCATCAGGTACAGCATTGGGATGGCCTGGAGAGCAGGATTCATGTCGGAGTAGGCCGGGTTGGTGTTTCTGTGGTCAACAATGTGGTTTCCGCCTCCTGTTCTCGTGCGGTGTCTCTTTGCCGGTGAGGCTGTTTGGTTGTGTCATCGTAATTTGTACGCCGGGCGGTACGTCATTTCGTCGGACGGTGTGCCTCCGTTGGCTGGCGCCGCTACGTAAACGGGCGCACTTTGATGGCGGGCGGCGTCGCAGGCTTGCGGGCGGTATTTGCCTGGCTTTTCACATCCTAATTTGGCGGGAGGGCGGGCAGTTGCTGGCGGACGGTAACTAGCGGTTTTTACCTCCGATGGCACGGCGGTAGTGTTTCCGCCCACCATCGTAATGGGCCCCTAATTTACTATTCCAACTCCAGTCTAAAATAAATTGGGGTAGGTGCTGGACACTAAACCTAATTAATTTACTATTCCCACTCCAGTCTAAAATAATTTGGGGTAGGTGCTGGACACTAAACCTAATTAATTTACTATTCCAACTCCAGTCTAAAATAAATTGGGGTAGGTGCTGGACACTAAACCTAATTAAATTACTATTCCCACTCCAGTCTAAAATAAATTGGGGTAGGTGCTGGACACTAAGCCTAATTAATTTACTATTCCCACTCCAGTCTAAAATAAATTGGGGTAGGTGCTGGACACTAAACCTAATTAAATTACTATTCCCACTTCAGTCTAAAATAATTAGAAGTAGGTGCTGGACACTAAACCTAATTAATTTACTATTCCCACTCCAGTCTAAAATAATTCTAGGTAGGTGCTGGACACTTAGGGGTCGATTCCGATCTCGGCCGGAAGCGCACCGAATACGATTCGTTCGGAAAAAATACGAGCCGAACGCGTTTTTCCCGAACGATTCGAACAGTCGTCCGAGCGAGCAAGTACGATGCGCATTACTGCTAAAATTCCGAGCGAGCCGTACGTACCAATTCCAGCTCCAGTTCCCCGACCGAGCTGGATCCGGAAACGCAGATTCGAGTCGCACGGAAGTAAATACACAGCACCTTCCGGCCGGACAAGTACGATGCGCCCTCCGTACGCGCTGAACTGGTCGCTACGTCCGGCACGTCAGAGCATCCTGGAGAGCCGCACATAAGCTCCGATTCGCGCCACAAGACGATCCACGGCTACGAGATGAACAAGCCAGCTACGAGTACGAGTCGAAGCCACGAGAAACCCGAGCGAGACGACCCAACCATGAATCCCATCGCGCAGGTCCTACCAATACTGTACATCTATTACCGGAACCGGTACGGACACGTACGGCGCAGACGGTAAGTCAAACACCCACTACACAAACAAACAACACGTACCCGACATATGTCACACACACATAGGGATGCAGAAATGACATACACTAGCAACAGCCGAACCATAGGGGCGGGATGGCTATCACCAATGCCATACACACCCATAGGGGCCTGATGGCTACCACTACCACCACCCCCACTCATGGGGGGCTGGATGCCTACCACAACCACCACCCCAACTCATGGGGGGCTGGATGCCTGTCACGACTACCATCCCCACTCATAGGGGAATTGATGCCTACCACTACCACCACCCCTACTCAGGGGGGCTGGATGCCTGTCACTACCACCATCCCCACTCATGGGGGGCTGGATGCCTACCACTACCACCACCCCTACTCATGGGGGCTGGATGCCTACCACTACCACCACCCCTACTCAGGGGGCTGGATGCCTGTCACTACCACCATCCCCACTCATGGGGGCTGGATGCCTACCACTACCACCACCCCTACTCATGGGGGCCTGGATGCCTACCACCACCCCTACTCAGGGGGGCTGGATGCCTGTCACTACCACCATCCCCACTCATGGGGGCTGGATGCCTACCACTACCACCACCCCTACTCATGGGGGGCTGGATGCCTACCACTACCACCACCCCTACTCAGGGGGGGCTGGATGACTACCACTACCACCACCCCTACTCATGGGGGGCTGGATGCCTACCACTACCACCACCCCTACTCAGGGGGGCTGGATGCCTGTCACTACCACCATCCCCACTCATAGGATGGGTAATGCATGACACAACCAGCATACTCCAACATAAGGAATGTCAGCAAAAGACATCCCCCCAACATCATGACAAGAGTGTGTAGTCTGTGTCAAATGCCTACAACACTGAACATGACATTGAACATACAATGTGACCCCCTATCACATGTGTCACACACAAATGTGTGTGCCCTTCACAATGCAAGCAGACCATGACCACTGTGGGAATGGGGTCTAAACCCCTATCATCACAGTGACCAAAAGGTAAGTTTGGGGTCCATAGCTGAAGCACCTTTTGAACATTGTGGCAATGGGGTCTAAACCCCCATCATCACAGTGACCAAAAGGTAAGTGTGGGGTCCATAGCTGAAGTACCTTTTGAACATTGTGGCAATGGGGTCTAAACCCCCATCATCACAGTGACCAAAAGGTAATTGTGGGGTCCATAGCTGAAGCACCTTTTGAACATTGTGGCAATGGGGTCTAAACCCCCATCATCACAGTGACCAAAAGGTAAGTGTGGGGTCCATAGCTGAAGCACATTTTGAACATTGTGGCAATGGGGTCCAAACCCCCATCATCACAGTGACCAAAAGGTAAGTGTGGGGTCCATAGCTGAAGCACCTTTGAACATTGTGGCAATGGGGTCTAAACCCCATCATCACAGTGACCAAAAGGTAAGTGTGGGGTCCATAGCTGAAGCACCTTTTGAACATTGTGGGCAATGGGGTCTAAACCCCCATCATCACAGTGACCAAAGGTAAGTGTGGGGTCCACAGCTGAAGCACATTTCCAACATTGTGGCAATGGGGTCTAAACCCCCATCATCACAGTGACCAAAAGGTAAGTGTGGGGTCCATAGCTGAAGCACCTTTTGAACATTGTGGCAATGGGGTCTAAACCCCCATCATCACAGTGACCAAAAGGTAAGTGTGGGGTCCATAGCTGAAGCACCTTTGAACATTGTGGCAATGGGGTCTAAACCCCCATCATCACAGTGACCAAAAGGTAAGTGTGGGGTCCATAGCTGAAGCACATTTTGAACATTGTGGCAATGGGGTCCAAACCCCCATCATCACAGTGACCAAAAGGTAAGTGTGGGGTCCATAGCTGAAGCACCTTTGAACATTGTGGCAATGGGGTCTAAACCCCCATCATCACAGTGACCAAAAGGTAAGTGTGGGGTCCATAGCTGAAGCACCTTTTGAACATTGTGGCAATGGGGTCTAAACCCCCATCATCACAGTGACCAAAAGGTAAGTGTGGGGTCCACAGCTGAAGCACATTTCCAACATTGTGGCAATGGGGTCTAAACCCCCATCATCACAGTGACCAAAAGGTAAGTGTGGGGTCCACAGCTGAAGCACATTTCCAACATTGTGGCAATGGGGTCCAAACCCCCATCATCACAGTGACCAAAAGGTAAGTGTTGTCATGGAAAAAGCTGCAACTGCCAAACAGCATGGATGATCCCTGGTCACAGAACAACAAACACATCAGTGGCAAAGTAGTGGTTGTGTCCCATAGCAACATAGATTGGGTGAGGCAAACAGTGCAGTGCAAATAAAACATACCTTTGGCCATGTGCAGACAAACATCACCCATGGGGACTGACATCGTCTCCATATATCAATTACACAATGCCAGAAGTGACCTTCATAATGCAGACCCACATATCTGCACTAATGGACACACAAATGTGGATATCCTGGGGAGACTGTAGATGTGAGGTGAACAAATACCATACCATGGCAGCAATGGGACATACGAACCATGATTATTGTGCTGACTGATGACCTAGGAGTTCCAGGGACAGCATGGGAAATCCTCCAAACAACATACAGGCAATGGCACACCAAAGATATGCCAATGCAGTGGTGCAGATGCACAAACACAAACAGGCAGCCTCACACTGCATATCAAACACAACAGGTGATGGGGGGGGTGTGCCAGTGTCCCCAGGCAACCACACAACACATGAGGAGTCCTGAATTCCAATTACACAGATGTGTATACAGTGCCATACAAAAGTAACTCATGGATCGGAATCCCCTATGTGGGCAATCAGGCATTGTTAGATGAGAGGGAGCCCAAATTACACATGTCACACAAGCTTGTAGGAACAGCAACTAACACAGCAAGAGACAGACCCACCACAGCACTACCCCCAGGGTCCCCACATTGTGATGACACTAGCCTGCATGATAATCCCACTGTGATGACAAAGCTAGATGTTGTTCACACTGTGAGCCACAGCCATGTGTCCTGAGCAACAAACTACCATCACACCTACACACGCACAAATCAATCAGCACGGCCTGTCAGCCAAGGCCAATATGGAGGTAGGGGTCTAGCCGTGCAACAACTCACATTTGCACACACTCAACACCACACACCTTGATCTCCACCAATGTGCAGCAGTGAAGCTCACATGGAGAGGTGACATTGCACATGCACCCATGACAATCCCAGGGGTGGTTGTGGGAACTAAGGTGCAGAAACCCATCACACCTGGCCAGTCAACAAGACTCGTGAATGTCTGACACACTGCACAGTACGCCGTACATGGGCATGAAGTGAAATCCACCCCAATCAATGGGATCCCGGCCACAGTCATACACCAATGAAGAAGCTAAGGTCACCCACAAAGAACACAAGTAGACAACTTCCAACATTGCAGCTCTGACCCTGAGGAGTGGCAGCAGTCACACACACAACGTGTCACAATCACTGAAAGCTACCACAAACTGTAAATTACATGACTTGTGTAACCAACAAGTGCCAAGGGGAATCCTGTCTGTGTCTCATCTGCGTTTGCCGACATCCCCAGCCCTGACAACAAAGACAACTAGGGATGACAACCTGATGAACATTAGTTTGCCATGCACCCACATCATGGAGAAACCAGGTACAAGATGCTGGATGAACACAGGACAACTCAGCAAGCATCACAAACAGGAACATCCTTAGGGACACAGCCGGTGTAGGAAAAGGGAAGGGAACACACACAGACATGCTTACACAACACACAACACGGGCCCAGGCAATGTCACAGGATTACACACTGCCATGAGGGCACTCCACTCCTGTGGAAGGTCCGCTGTGCCAAACCTTGTCTGTGCACGACTCAAACATGTCAGCAGAACACTCGGTCAGTGAGTCAACAATTACAACACACTGAAGGCTCTGCTCACATCAGCCTAGGTACGGGAGTGTCACTTCAGTCATCTGCATATACCCAAAACACGTGTCAAGCAAGTTGCACTGTATACACAGATGAGTCCTTCAACATTGATGTGCTAAACTGCATGTCCAGTGGAGATGTGCACAAGTCAGGGAAATAGAAACATTGAACAGTGGTAAGCCCACCAGATGTGCATCAGTGTAAGCCACAGATGTTAATTTACAAATGCAAAACGTACATCCCTGTGTCAAATGCTGAACATTACACCCTCAGACTGCAGCAATGGATGCTATGGATCCAGACTAGATTAGGACACATATTCCATGGACCACATGGAGTCCATCACAGCAACACTTCATTTTCCTTATCTGAACACTATTACAACAGCAAATGCATGATGATACTCATCTACATCATGTACATCAAAAGAAAAACCACTAGTAAACAAAAAGAGGCTTTATTCAGCAAATGTGAAATAAAAATGTGAAGTCCAAAAGAAACTAAGGCCAATGTCCAGTCCACATACACAGTCCGAACAGGGTGATATGTGACAACTTGTCACCCATTGCTTGCCTGCACTGGTACGGACAGGGGACATCCCACTCGGAGGGGCATACAAGGGGCAGGCCAGGCACCGCAGGGACAGGATCAGGGGATGCCAGAAGGAGGCAGTGAAGGGGTGGTGGGTGCAGGAGTGTCACCGGCAACTGCAGTGGAGGTGTCTGACTCAGTGGGGGCCGGCACCACTGTAGGGCACAAGTCAGATGGTGTGGGTGCTGGCACCACTGCAGTGGGCCGGTCAGATGGAGTGGACTGGGTCCCCACTGCAGTGCCCAAGTCAGATGGTGTGGTTGTGGACTCCACTGCAGTGCATAACTCCAAGGGAGTGGAAGGGGGGGCAGATGAGGTGGGCAGGACAGAGGGGGGGACCCGGTCTCCACACCAGTGGCACAAACAGGCCGAGCGTCTGGGTTGGGGGTGGAAGAGCAAGTGGTAGGGGGGGAGGGCCTAAGCACTCTGGGGATGCGGTATGGGTGTGTGGGGGAACCTGGGGCAGGGTGTGGCGGGGGAACCGGTGGAGTGGTGGCCTGGGGGATGGAGGAGAGAGACTGTGTGGTGGAGCTGCGTGGTGGTGGTGGTGGGGTCTTGCCCTTCCTGGTCCGGGGGGACTTCCGAATGGGGTCCTCAGTCTGCCTGTGCCTGGGGAGGGTGTCCGGGTGTGAGGGGCACTCCCCTCTGTGTGTGGTGGTCGCCTCTTCCGCCTGTGCGTTGGGTCAGATGGATCTGTGGGGAAGAGGCCAAGCTCACAGAGGAAGAGCTTCTGGGAGGGGGGTTGCAGGTGAGGCAAGGGAAGGGGTTTTGGAGGGAGAGGTAACTGAGGACTGCGGAGTGCTCGTGGATGCGTGTGTGTGTGTCTGGGCCCCATCCCCTGTGAGTGAGGTATCAGACCCCTGACTGTGCGTGCGTGTGCGTCTGGATTTTGGCGTGTGTGTCTGTGTGCTGCTTGTGTCTGTGCTGGTGGGTGCCTGTGCCGGTGTGTGTGTGCTTGGGACAGGTAGGGTGCTGGGGATTGTGGATGGGGCAGAGGTAGGAGGGGTGAGGGACTGTTGCAGGAGGGACACTGCTGCCGTCAGTGAGGAGGCCATGGACTGATTGGTCCGATGTAGGGCAGACATGCCAGATGACATGCCCTCCATGAATGACACCAGTTGTGTCAACAGACCCGTGTGTGCATGGAGGACACTCAGCACTGATGTCTGCCCTACATGGATCTGTTTCAGCAAGTCCACAGACTCCACACTCAGGGCAGCAGGGGAGACAGAGGCAGGGGTGCGGTGCCTGGCATGAAGGAGACACGCTCCCCTACACGGGAGGCTCCACGGACATGTGGGATGGGAGCAGATGGGAGGGTGGAGATGGTGGTGGTGGCGGGGACAGACTTGCTTGATTTTGTCTGTGGTCTGCTGACACCCGCCTCCACAAGGGAGTCCTCACTGGAAGTGCTGTGGTCCTCAGCCGAGGTGGTCGCAGCTGAGGTCTCCTCAGTGTGGCTCCCCTCACCCTCCGTGCCACTGGGTCCCTCGGTCTCCCCTGCAGTGGACCCAGTCTGGCTCTGCCGCTCCTCTTGGTCCGTGGAGCTGTCTCCTCCTGTGGCCATGGATGTATCTGCAAACAATCAGGATAAACAGAGCAACATTAGTCACCTGTACTGACCACACACACCACAGTAAGTACAGCACATCACAGAGCAAGCCCTGCCATAATTTGCTAGACATTGCAATAAGTGCTGACACTGATTTGAAGAAGCCCATTGTCTGCCTGACAGTCATTCATGCCACTTATATCCTACCTGTCCATGCACCCATCTGTCTGGCGCCTGTTGTATGCGACTAATCATATGTGCACACATGCACCACATACACAGTTGTTGGACATCCAAGAGAACATATGGAAATGTGTCACTCCAAACACATGCCATCTCCTGCCACTGACTCAGTACATGTGTCAGGAAAAGTGATGGGCAGAGTCTCTGTCGATATGCGGGTTTTGCTTCCATCACCAGACACAATGATGTCCTCATGTCCTGATAGACAATGCGACAATGGTGTGCATGCAGGACATATCACACTACTGCTGGATCACCCTTTGCGAGTTGAATGTCATGGCACAGGCCTGTCTGGCAAGTCAGTCATAACTGTCTCCTGTCACAGGGGCAGTGCATACACACAACACCAGTCTACACTGTGTCACAATCATGGAAGTTTTGGGAATGCAAGCCCTGTAGCTGACAGGTGAACATGTGCACCCCTGGCCACCCACATCATGAGGACTAAGATGATCCCACATCAATCAAATGAGACATTTGAGTGACTGCAAACACAAATCCATACACATGAGCACTTCACCGTCTGTTGAGAATGAACCAAAGCTGCCTGCACCTCAATGTTTCATACACCATTGTGCACAGTCAAGGGATTAGAGACCTCTGTATTAACCAATGTGCAGATCCTATAGTCACAACTCAGATGGCTGGCCACCCCAAATTGTTAAACACTCCAGGAGTCCAAAAAGCAAGGCCACACCACGGTGACACAGAGGCAGACACCTGAGTGCACTCTTCACAATGCCCAATATGTATGATGACACACGGGAGTGGGAGAACAGAGTGCCTTCGATGTACGGAGTAGGCATTACAGTCCTGGTCCATGTGCAACATGGTATTACCCTGAACACTAGGCAGGTGGCTATGCATGTGTCACACACATGATGTACATATTTCTGAGGCTCCCCCTTGGTCTCTGCTGCAGCATGGGTGTGTGGCACATACCCCAGACATGTGGTGAGTCAGAGCAGCAATTGGAACACATATGAAAGCCATACCCAGAGTACATGTCAGATCACAGGCATTGTGTGAGCAATTGTACCACCCATGCAGCCCACAACAAAGTTCCTGTAACTGATGCTGTCCCCAACTTGAACCACAGGTAACTGCAAGTACACAGTACCCAAGTGACCTAAGTCACAGACTGTAAGGGCCACACCTGTGTAACAGATGAGGAGGGGGCATGACACAAGTGAGGGACTTGAGTCCAGTACGACAAGACAGTTGTACTGTCGAAGTGGAACCAGGCTAAAGGAGTGCATAGAGCATGTTAGTCATAGTACCCAGAAAAGGCTAGCACTTACCCCCTCCTTGCTGCTGTCTGGCCTTCAGCTGCCCATCCAGGTCAGGGAAGACCACCGCCAGAATCCGGAGCATGTGGGGTGTCAGGGTCCGGTGTCCGCCCCTCCTGCGAGGAGGCGACAGCTTCAGCTGGACCCTTGCGATCCTCCGGGTCCAGCCACGAAGGTCCTGCCACCTCTTCTGGCAGTTGCGGATCCTGCGCCTGTAGACCCCCACAGATCTTACTGCCCGGACGATGGTCAGCCAGATCTCCTGCTTCTGGTGGGCATCAACCTGTGAGGATGACAAAGTGAAAAGGCCATTACTACACATGCAACATATCCGTGCATCACACAGTTGGATATACATGTCTCAATCACAGGGGCATATGATGAACACAGGTAGTGCAACTATGGCTATGAACAGTTGTCCAGCAGTTACTAAATGGTATCATTGCCTGGGCAGTAAAACCTTGTTGGAATGCACTGTTACTGCACTATACCTGTTCAGTGCATGTAACTACACACTTTGGGGACTGACAACTACTCAGTGAGCATGCTAGCCACTGGTGTACACTCTGTAAGTCTTGCTAGTCAGACAACATGCACAATTAGTAAGGCAGTGGACAGCACACTCACCTGCTCCCCTGGTTTCCCATACAGCTTGCTGTACTGTGGAAGGAGGCTGTCCAGCAGGGCCTGGTTCTCCTCAGTGCTGAAGGCTGGGGCTCTCTCCACAGTACGTGCCATTGCAGTAGCCAGAGGATGCAGAGACAGCAGCAGTGGTGGTGGCAGATGTCGTCCTGGAGCATGTAGTGCAGGCAAGTGAGCTCTCAGGGGAACAGCCAGCATTATATGTGTGCTGCAGAGGCAGATACTGTCCCATGTGTCCAAAGTGATAGGTCCAAGTCGTTTGCATCTTCTGAATCTGGCCAATCCATGGAATTGCACCACTTATACACGCCCACAGCATCCTTCAAAAGTTCAACTTCATGACACCCATGAATTTGCAACATTGTTGTGGGTGGCCAACTGAATTCACTGCATCCGACTCGCTAAAGCTTCGAAAACGCGTCCGTTACCATGTCAGTCCATAGCCAATGCGTGCGCACCGATCGGTCCATTGCTGTACAACGCGTATTTCGAAAAACAACACGCATTCGTCCACATCATATGCAATGGCCAATGCGTGCGCACCGATCGGTCCATTGCTGTACAACGCGTATTTCGAAAAACAACACGCATCCGTCCACATCATATGCAATGGCCAATGCGTGCGCACCGATTGGTCCATTGCTGTACAACGCGTATTTCAGAAAACAACACGCATTCGTCCACATCATATGCAATGGCCAATGCGTGCGCACCGATCGGTCCATTGCTGTACAACGCGTATTTCGAAAAACAACACGCATTCGTCCACATCATATGCAATGGCCAATGCGTGCGCACCGATTGGTCCATTGCTGTACAACGCGTATTTCAGAAAACAACACGCATCCGTCCACATCATATGCAATGGCCAATGCGTGCGCACCGATCGGTCCATTGCTGTACAACGCGTATTTCGAAAAACAACACACATTCGTCCACATCATATGCAATGGCCAATGCGTGCGCACTGATCGGTCCATTGCTGTACAACGCGTATTTCGAAAAACAACACGCATTCGTCCACATCATATGCAATGGCCAATGCGTGCGCACCAATTGGTCCATTGCTGTACAACGCGTATTTCGAAAAACAACACGCATCCGTCCACATCATATGCAATGGCCAATGCGTGCACATGGATCGGTCCATTGCTGTACGACGCGTCCCTGTACAAGTCACTCGCATATGTCACCATGGTTGTCACTGGTGAACGTATGCCAGCCACAATTACTTGCCAGGGACTCAGGGGCACACCTACAACACCACAGCCTGTCCACACTGTATCCTAAGGCATGTAAGGCTGCATTACCTGTGTGTGTATGGGGGTCAACATGTGGTTTGTTGGGTGGCACTTGGGGGCAGCCACTCCCAGGCTGTGCACGTGTTCATGGGGACAGTATCCTTTGTGTGTTGTGCACATGACCACTGTGATGTGCAACTGTTCAGTTCAGAGCATGTGGCATGGTCACATCTCCAGGTTGTGTATGTGTATGTTATGTCACATACACCCTGAGTCCCATGTGGGATGGTATGTACGTCACAGGGTGACCCATTGCCACAATTGTGATGGCCCTCCACAGTCTGTGTGCATGTTGTGTTTCAGATGTCTCTGATTCCATGTGCACAATGGGAGACAGTCTCCACATCCACGTTGTTTGTGCATCGACTTTGATGTTGTGCGTGTGTGTGTCACAGACGTCCATGTCTGTCCTGCAGAGGCAACAGGGGCCACTACCTGTGGGAGTCATGGTTGTTTTGCTGACGTGTACATGATACGCCATGTCATGCCAGTGTCCATGTGGCAATACTGGGTCCCTGGGAATCTACCTGTCAAAGAGCTGTGATGCCTGGGGCACATCTGTCCTCACTTGTCACTGTGGTGTGTGTTTGGAACGTGACAGCAGTACATGGGTACTGTGACACAGCCAAATGATTTCCCATAGCACAACCTGGAACTTGTTGTCAACACATGTTGAACTGAGATGTTAGATGTTGGCCATGTAGGTGCCATATGTGTCCATACAGAACGGCACACACATCAAGTACTTGTGTCTCGTAATGATGTATCATGTGATATTGAGTATGGTCAATGCCACATATGTGGGGTGACTGACAATCTTTCTTTGTTCACCTATGCACTGCAGGGCACCAGCTGTCCATAGACCATTCCCTGACCTTGCAACCATGGTTGAACGTGACTGCATCCGACGGTACCGCTTCAACAGGCCGCTTATTGAGGAATTGGCGGTGCAGTTGGCCCCACATTTGCAACCTGGCCGGCCATACCCTGCAGCGCTGACCCCCAAGGTGAAGGTGATGGCAGCCCTACACTTCTTTGCCACCGGTACCTTTCAACACACTGTGGCGTCTGCTGGTGGGATGTCACAGACCATGTTCAGCCGTGTGCTACGCGATGTTTTGGAGGCGATGTTGAGATACTTGAACCAGTACATCTATTTCCCTAAACGTCAACAACTCACTGACGTCAAGAGTGACTTCTATGCCCTGGGGAGGATGCCACATGTCATCGGCTCCATTGATGGGACACATGTGGCTTTGGTACCACCACAGGCACATGAGCAGGCATACAGGAACAGGAAACATTACCATTCTATCAATGCCCTGGTGGTATGTCTTGCAGATATGAGCATCTCACATGTGTGTGCACGTTTCCCCGGTTCTGCACACGATGCCTACGTAATGAGGAGTAGTCGCATCCCGAGGATGATGTCACAGATGCAGAACCAGCGTGCCTGGCTTGTCGGTGTGTGCTGACTTTGTACCATTGTGTGTGTTCTGCAATGTTGTATTCCACCCTCTTTTCCAACTCAGCTAATGTGCAATTGTCTGTATGTAGGTGACTCCGGATACCCCAACATGCCGTGGTTGCTGACACCCCTCAGGAACCCTGTGACACCAGCCCAGATGCGCTACAATGAGGCACATGGTCGGACCAGGAGAGTGATCGAGCGGACATTTGGTCTCCTGAAGAGCCGCTTTCGCTGCCTGGACAAGACAGGAGGGGCCCTCCCATATGCCCCTGCAAAGGTGTGCAAGATTGTCATCGTCTGCTGCATGCTACACAACCTGGCAGTGCGGAAGGAGTTGCCTCTCATCCTGGATGACGATGACCAACATCCGCCACCTGTGGAGGATCCTGGCCTGGGCCACGATGCCAGTGATGATGATGATGATGATGGGGATGTCCGCACACAGCTCATCACCAACTTCTTCAGCTGAATGTGAGTATACAGAGTTGGTATGTCAATGATTTGAGTTTGCATGATATGTGTTGGTGGTGCTCTGTTGCTGTTTGAGTGTGGCCATGTGCTACTTGACTGGATGCGTGCAGCGATGTGTCCTTACAGGTAGTCTGTACTCCCCAACAGTGTTGACATGCTAACTTGGTTTTGTGTAGGTATCTTGTGACATGTATTGGGCATGAGTATTGCAGTTCTGTCCTGTTCTTCAGTGCTTTTGACTGTGTGTCATGTCTGTCCTTCACAGGGTACTTTCAGAGTTGTTTGGTCAACTCGGATCCCCCGACACCATGATTCAACTTCCAGGGTGGAAGCAGTCGTTTCCCTGCAGGTGATGTGCCACACACCCCTGGACTTTATTTCTTCTACACTTGGTGACTGTGTGGCCACTGCCACGTGGGATTACCTTGCATCTGTAGTGGAAACAACATGTTGCAAATGTGTAATAAACCTGTGCTTCACTTTGGGATGTGCGTTGTCTGTGGTCACACATCTGACTGACATTTGCTTACTGCACCTGTGGGCTAGTTAACACATACTCTGAATAGGTGTGGTGTCTGTGCATTCCACTGTATTTCCTGGCAACATCAGTGTAGGCGATGAGTCAGATGGCCCTGGTGTGTATGTGTTGTGTAGCCCTAGTGGTGTGTCTCCCTCATATGTGTCACGTCGCCATGACTCACATGACGGTGTTGAACTTGCTGTAGCAGTTAGCATGCACAGTGTCATTCAGCAGATCATCATCTCCATGACAAAAACAACGATGGAATCACAACAGAGGCAAGTATGGTGTATTAGTGAGTTTATTTACATGCATGTGTGAGGATAGTGCACAGGATGGTGGGTGCTGTACATTGGGATTGGAATCCAAAGTTCCCAGATGAGTTGGAAGTGTTGGTAGCAGAAATGTCCTGAGTAAAGTCCACAGTCATCTGATACATTGGTCCAACTTAAAATCCCCATGTCATGTGGGTGAGTTGGGTTGCATTCGACAGGGTGAACAGTTTGCACACAAAGGAGAATTTCCAGAACAGGTGTTGGGTTCCTGGGGGATGTACATGGCCATCGGCCTCTCAGTTTTCCTTCCTCGGACGACCCCTCTTCTTTCGGGGGGACCCTCACGTGCAGGCCGCTGCGGTGCAGAGGACTCTCCACCAGAGTCATCCTCCCTCCCTGTGGCAGTTGCAGTTGTTGCGGCACCAGATGTTGTGGGCACACAGGGAGGTGTGGCCATGTTGGTGCTAATCTGGCGGAGGCATGTCAATATGTCCCTCTGCACCGCTGTCAGTTCTTCCAATGTGTCCCACTTGGACTCCATGCGAGACATGTGTGTCTCCACACGGGACATGTGGGAGTCCAAGCGGGCATGATGGGCAGCCTGCTGCTGTTGAATGTCCTTGAGGATCCCCACTACCTGGCTGACCTCTCCGGTGCTATTCTGGTACGCATCAGCAATGCGTACCAGTTGTGGGTCATCATGCAGTCCAGACCCCTCTGCAAACAGCGACCTCTGCCTACCACCCCTCCCACCACCCCTGGCCACACGTGCGGGACCTGCGGTGGCACGCACAGGTGAGCCTAGGCCCCCTTGGGGGTTGGTACTGGGGTTGTTGTCCGTTGCTTCACGGTGGGCCGGGGTCCCTGTGCTGTTGTCATTGAGTGTCCTTGGTCTGTCCGTGTCGGCGGGGGTGGTCTGTGTGTTGGCAGATGTTGGAGGAGTGGGTGCAGGGGGTGCAGATGGTGGTCCTGCTGGTGCTGCATGATGACTCACACCGGAGGTGCCAGGTAGGTCTTCGCCATCCGAGGAGGGCAGAGGCTGTTCCACACCAGAGAGCTCAGGGGCCACCGGAGCCTGGGACAGGGACTCCTCATCATCTGCTGCTGTGTCCCCATCATCACCTGTTTTTGGAAGAGACACACAATGTATGTTATGTTTCTACAGGCATCAATGGTTCAAACACCTGACAGTTGTGACTGTACCTCTGGATGCGGGCCTGTACATTGCATTGTCCTAAGTTGTCACAGTCAGAGGTTGATATTGGTGTAGCACATTGTCCTGCCAACCTGAAGCATTTCAATGTGAATGTTGAGGTGTGTGCATGACCAGCATTGGTGGTATTTGGTTGACATCCGGACCTCCTTCTCCCCCAGCCCAGTTATCCCACCATGAAGCATGCCACCCTTGCAGTGGGTGCAGGTTAACTCTCAGGATGTCAGTCAGTGGTGTCCTGCTGTTGGTTGGTGCCCAGTTCCCAGCAGGGCCTGGTACTCCCCACAACAGAGCACCATTGTCAGACATCTTAGAAGTGGCTTTTCACTCCCTGTGAGGTGTGCATGCTTCAGTGTGAGCTTGCTGGGCCATGTGGGTGGGGGATGTTGAGCTGTGACTACCACTCCCATCATGCTATTGCCTACACCCCCTTCCCAGCATGCCCATACTTCCTTCCTTTTGACTCTGCTTCCCTGTGGGGTAGTGTGCCTGTGCTGACAGGATGGCTGACAGTGTTGTCCTGTTGTTTGTTTGGCTACACAGTTCCCAGCAGTGTCCTTGTGCTCCACACAGCATGAACCCAGTGTCGGACAGTTCTTTGATGTGGCTATTTAATTCGCGTGTGAGGCAATGCATTCTCTCAGTGTGAGCTGTGCTGGAGCCATGTGGGTAGGGGAGTGTGTGATAAAAGCTGCTGGCTACCACTCCCATGGTGCTAGTGCTGTACAGTCCTCCTTCCCAGCATGCCCATACTTCCTTCCATTGGACGTGGACTTCCACTGTGTGTGAGTGTGACAGCAATGGCAAGATGGCTAGACAGTGTGGTCCTGTTGTTTGTTGGTGCACAGTTCCCAGCAGGGCCTTGTACTCCCCACAGCTGAGGCCAGTGTCAGACATCTTTGAAGTGGCTTTTCACTCCCTGTGAGGTGTGCATGCTTCAGTGTGAGCTTGCTGGGCCATGTGGGTGGGGGATGTTGAGCTGTGACTACCACTCCCATCATGCTATTGCCTACACCCCCTTCCCAGCATGCCCATACTTCCTTCCTTTTGAGTGGACTTCACTGTGTGTGAGTGTGACAGCAATGGCAAGATGGCTGACAGTGTGGTCCTGTTGTTTGTTGGTGCACAGTTCCCAGCAGGGCCTTGTGCTCCCCACAGCTGAGGCCAGTGTCAGACATCTTTGAAGTGGCTTTTCACTCCCTGTGAGGTGTGCATGCTTCAGTGTGAGCTTGCTGGGCCATGTGGGTGGGGGATGTTGAGCTGTGACTACCACTCCCATCATGCTATTGCCTACACCCCCTTCCCAGCATGCCCATACTTCCTTCCTTTTGACTCTGCTTCCCTGTGGGGTAGTGTGCCTGTGCTGACAGGATGGCTGACAGTGTTGTCCTGGCGTTTGTTTGGCTACAAGTCCCAAAAGTGTCCCTGTGCTTCACACAGCATAACCCAGTGTGGTGGTTCTTTGTGGGATATTTAATTAGAGTGTGAGGCAATGCATTCTCCCAGGTGAGTTGTGTGGAGTTTGTGTTAAGGGGGTGTGTGAGAAAAGCTGCTGGTAACTATGGTCAGAGCTGTCAGTCCTCCTTCCCACCCAGCCAGATATCCCACCATGGAACGTGCTTCCATTGCAGGGAGTGCAAGTTGGCTTTCAGGATGTCAGTCAGTGGTGTCCTGCTGTTGGTTGGTGCACAGTTCCCAGCAGGGCCTTGTGCTCCCCACAGCAGTACCCAGTGTCAGCCATCTTGTCAGTTCTTTTCCACTCCCTGTGATGTGAGCATGGTTCAGAGTGGTGTTGATGGGCCAATTGTGAGGGTGACCAATATCTGTGACTACAACTCCCATCATGCTATTGGCTACACTCACTTCACCAGCATACACACAATTCCTTCCTTTCAGTGAGCTTCCCTGTGAGGTGGTGTTCTAGTGGTGGCAAAATGTCTGACAGTGTTTGTTGGTTAGATTTGTGCCACTGCCTTGCTCTATTTGTTGTTAGGTTTGTACATGTCATGACACAGTTACATATCACTATGAGATGGCAGGTATTGTGTTTGTCTAACTAACATACACATCTTGGGATGATTATGTTTTGGTTACTGTGGCTTTGCTAACGGTGCATGGTTTCACTATCCCCTTGACAGTGATGTGTGTGTATTGTCACACAATATTGGGTATATTGGTTGTGTACTCACCAGGCTCTGGGATGTTTGATAGTCCATGTACGCTCTCTGGTGGTAGGATGGCCCGCACCTTCTCCTCCCAGGGCCTGAGGTATACTGGTTTGGCAGGAGGGCCACTGCCGGTGCGATGACTCAAGGCGTAATCCTTCTTGACTAGGTCCTTGACCCTCCTGCGCACATCATACCACCTGTTCTGGATGTCTTCCTTTGTGCGCAAACATGGTGATTGTGCGTTCACCCTGTCGACGATCCTCTCCCACATCTTGGTTTTCTGCGACATGGGGGTCTGTTGGACCAATGTACCAAACAACTGTGGCTCTACCCTGAGGATTTCATCTACCAAGACTTCCAATTCACTGTCTAGGAACTTTGGATTCTTCTTTGGGGGCATGGTGATGGGTGGTGGTGGGGATTGATGTGTGTGTGAGTGTGCAAGTGAGGGTGGGTGAGTGTAGGTTTTGCTGGGTGTATGTGAGGGTGCTATTTGGGAGGTGCTAATGGTGTGTGGCTTGTGTGATGGATGAGTTGTGGGTGTGTCTGTGGTTGCTGTCTGATGGTGTTCTGTGCTGGCAGGTCAGTTGAATTTGCAAAGGATCCTGGTAGGGATTTGTGGCCTTTATATGGGTGGAGTTGTGGGTGTGTCTTTGTTCCATGTTTTTTCCCCCCTGTATTTATTGACTTTGTCATTGCTTGTTTGGCCCTTTTTTTTGTATTTTTTCCTTTGTAGTTTTTAGGCATGTAGGAGACGTTCTTCTGACCGAGTAGGACGCTGCAGTTGTCTCGTGCGAGCTTCTCCGAGTCTTTCAAGCTGTGTTTCTGCTGTGTTTCATGTGCGGCGTACGCGTCGGTCGCGGAGTATTGGGTTGCTTCGGGCTCCCTGTTTTGTATGCATGTCGGTCGTACGGCTTGAGCTCCGTGCGACTCGGTCTGGTTTTACACGCATTGCATCGCACTACGCTGGTCGGAGTTCGCGGGTATGTTTCTGTCGGGTTCATTCCTGGTGCGTGTCGGTCGGTTCGATTCGCGTAGTTTTCCGGCCGGATAGCTGGTTTCCGTGCGGTTCGGTCTGTCGGCTTGTGTTCCGTACGAGTCGGTCGTAATTCACATGCATTGCATCGTACTACGCGGATCGGGCGGCGCCGGTACGTGTCGGTCGGACTACATTCCCGTACCGAGTCGGTCGGTATGTTTTCCGGCCAGAATCGGAATCGGCCCCTTAACCTAATCAATTTACTACTCCAACTCCAAACTTCTAATTCCAAATTCTAATTTCAAAATTAAATAAGTAATATTTAAAATAAATTAAAAATTCTAGATTATTTTTGAAACACTACCCACCCTTATCCACTATAAACCCAACATTACACTCATAAAAATAAATTTCTATTTTCAAATTTTAAATCTCAAGATTAAATATGTAAAATTAAAAATTTTAAAAAATTATAGATTTTTTAAAACACTACCCACCATTATCCCCTATAAACTCAACATCACACTCATAAAAATAAATTTCTAAATTCAAATATAAATTTCAAATTTAAATATGTGAAATTTGGACTAAATTAAAATTTTGTACAGTATTTATTTAAACACTCCTGACCCTTATCCCCTATAAACTCAACATCCCGCTCCTAAAAATAAATATCTAAAACAAAATTTCCCGAAATATTTTTCAATTTACAATTTCGAATAAATTATCATTTTTAAAATATTTCTAAAACACTCCCCACCATTATCCCATATAATACCAACTTCCCACATTAAAAATTCTAAATGGAAATTCTAAATTCTAAATTCTAAATTTAAAATAAATTTTAAAATTTTTCTACATTTAAAACTTATATTTTTAAAACACTCCCCACCCTTATGCCCTATAAACCCAACCCTAAAAATAAATTTCTAAAACAAAATTTCCCGAAATATTTTTAAATTTACAATTTCGATTAAATTATAATTTTTAAAATATTTTTAAAACACTCCCCACCCTTATCCCATATACCAACATCCCACATCAAAATTCTAAATGAAAATTCGAAATTTGAAATTCTAAATTTAAAATAAATTTTACAATTTTTTAAAATTTAAAACCTATGGGGCCCATTACGATACCCGGCGTAAAATAATCCGCCAGGCATGGAAGCGGCAAAAATCCGCCCGCACACACCGTCTGAACACCGACCACGCCATTACGATTACACAAACCGAAAACCGCCATCGGCGGAAAAATCACACAAGATACCGCCCGCCATCGTCCGAGTCGGAGTCAAACCGCCCGCCACGGACGGAAACACGCACGACAACACAAAACCGCCCGCCCTCACGGCCGACACACCGCACGTGAGATTACGATCGCACCGCCATGAGCGCGGGAAAACTACAAATATACCGCCCGCCAGCGCAAACAACGCCGATGAGAATCGACACGGCAGAAGCCATGGCGCCCACGTCCCTGCACAGAAACCATCCGCTGACAAAAACAATCGCACACAACATGGCCAACAAGTCCACACAGCAAGGCACGCACAAATACACAAGCACAGTACACATCCCGAAAACACCCCCTGGACAAACAAAAACTACAAAGGCCAGAACACCAGACACAACACACCTGAAAACAACAGACCATGAGGACACACCCACATAGGTAAGTACAAAAGCAGCACTCCCACAGACCACAACCCCTTGCAACATTGCAAACTAGAGAGGAGAGGAGAGGACACAGTGACACAGCAAGGACAGCAGCACACCACAGAAACGCACACATCACAACCACCACCACCACCACCACCACCAAACACCGGCACCACAAACCCCCTGCACATTACACAACACACACCGCACCAGCACCACAAACACCATGGCACCACAAAGAATGCCCAAGTTCACGCCCATGGAGCTGACGGTCATGGTCGACGAGATTATCAAGGTGCACCCACAAATCTATGGGAACCTGGTCCAGCACACACCACTAGCCACCAGAAACAGAATGTGGAACCGGATCGTAGACCAGGTCAATGCAGTCGGGACCCTGCCCAGGAACAGAGTTGAAATCAACAAACGGTGGAATGACGTCAAGAGCCTGGTCAAGAAGAAGGAGAACAAGAACAGAGAGCTGGCTGCCGTCACTGGCGGAGGGAATCCCGCGCTCTTCAAGACCTTCAAAGCGTGGGAGGAGAAGGTGCGAGTCATTATACATCCGGAGATCCTCGCCGGATTAGCAGGGGAGTGGAGGCTGGTAAGTACAAACTAATGTATACCAGCACACCGCTATGTACTCACATGCACTACCACCATGCCACAGCTCCCAGGGACAAACACCCCCATGTCCAGCACACAATACACAACACATCACACACACATGCAACAGACACCACCACACACAGCCCAAACCGAACAACTGTAAGATACGTGGGGACATGTGTACACTCAGCCAGCCACGTAACCACCAACAGGTCCCCAAGTATGCCAGAAGCGCCACAACGAGCACCCACCACACCCATGTGTCCGCCATAGCTGCACTAACCGACAAGTAACAGGTAAGTGGCAGGAACACAAAGTGCAGTGGGTGGGAGGGTGGACAGCCCAAGTACAACACACACCAGGCCCCTAGTCCCACAGCACAGCAAGGAGGAGCATCCCCCACACCCCACAGCCACGTGTCAGCCACCGCAGTGCACACCGACAGCCGAAAGGTAGACATCACGGTCCACAACAATCGGTGTCAGTGGGTGTCCAGCCACCACCACGACCCACAACACCCCCCACCCCCACAGACCTGCAACATGGAGCACCCCCGCTTAGAACCATGTGGCATCCAGTACAGTGCACGCCCGAACAACCTGCAGGTGGGAAACTGGACAGGGCTGGATTACTGGAGGCATGAGGACCGTAACACGACCAACACATGGGACATGTCACGTAGCAGACGAACACGCAGCACCGCCCACCGTCACGAACAAGTGAACAATGTGCACACGGACATGAACCACAGACTCACACCTCACATGACCCATCACAGACACAGCAACACCCAAGGAGCCACGTCTGCATGCACAAGCCACACTGAATATAGTACCACACGGCAGCCACTGTGCAACTCATCACACACAACCGAAACACCATTGAAGTCCTGTCCATGTAGCCCCTACTGCCTGTCAACCACACACCCCACAACTACGCCTATGTAAGACAAACAACACTAGACGCAACAGAGCGGAACAACATAAATGCACACGAACACCACTGAACCCATCAAACACACAGACACACCATGCACATACAACATACCATCCATCCCATCCGTCAGCCCCAGTCTCATGAAAGGCATGTCATCCGCACAGCTGCCACACATACAGCAGTCACGCTAAGATACATGCCCATGACCAACCATGTGCCAGAAGTCAATGAAGCGCACGCCACACTGTGAGCAACAACACACAACATGGGCCACACCCCCCCGAGCACTGCAGTGATGCACATGGCACAGGGCAGCACGCACACCAAGGAGATGGGACAACTGCAATACGTTGGCTGGCACACAACCAACACTCACTCATAACGATGCGTCCAATGCCATGTCCAGTAATCACAACAGACAGCAAATATGCAGGCCATGTCAGGCATGCACACACCTCAGACCATGCACTGTCATGCTGCCACAACACATGTCACGTTCGGCACCCATGGCTCACAGCATGTACCCCAAAAGCATATTCCCTCCCAAATGCGAATCTGGGGCATGGCCCCCATGTTGCCATATGCGTTCCTAAGCGTTCCATTTGAACCCCAAAAGCATATTCCATCCCAAATGCGAATCTGGGGCATGGCCCCCATGTTGCCATATGCGTTCCTAAGCGTCCCATTTGAACACCAAAAGCAAAGTACAAACCAGACCCAGGATGGGCCAGGAGCCCGCATACACCAGAGTCACAATAAGTAGGGGCACAGCAACACACCCATCGGCATGGCCAATCCGTCCCATGCCACATGTGCACAGCACACAGTCCCATTGCCAAGCACACACAACTACAAATGGTACAGCCACACACACGCCTCCGGGAAACCCATGTACGAGATTGCACGAACTGTTAATGTCAGACGACAAATACATACTTCGCAAGGTGCAACACAATAACAAATCTCATTCTCTCCACAGGTGACGAACTGCTGGATGCTGGGGATGGAGCCAGCAGCCAGCACAGCCAGCCTACAAGCCCCCAACGAGGACACACGGATGTGGAGGATCTGTCCTCCTCTTCGGACACGGACCACCAAGCAGGCCCATCTGGTGTGGCAGGGCCCAGCCGCTCCCCAGGACCCCTCCTACCCACCAACTCATCATCCAGGGCTGCTGAACATTCCCAGCCCCCTGCTGCCACTGTCGTTGCGGCCACACCCACGGACATTGCGGCCACACCCACGGTCATTGCGGCCACACCCACGGTCATTGCGGCCACTACCACTGCCGCAACCGCCACCATCGCCGCACCGACCACCACCGCCGCCACCACCACCACGTCTTCGCTGGCACCAGCCCCAGCGCAGGTGGTGGCCCGGCCGACTGGATCCACCCTGGGAGCCACAGCGAGGACCGTGGTGAGCAATGTGGCTAGTGGGCAGGCCGGTGGCAGCAGTACCGGTAGGAGGAGCAGGGTCAGGGAAACGCAAGTCTCCCCTGGGAGCCATGCCCTGCCTCAAATGGCCAGAGTCCTTGGGGCCTATGAAGAGGCCCAAGGACAATGGGCCAGGTCTGCTTCAGACACGCGGGAGGTGCTGGGGGTGCTGAGGTCCATGGACGCCCGTATGGGCCAACTCGTGGACCTCATGGGCCAGCTGGTGGTGAGGTCACAGCCAGGGACAGCAGCTCCACCACCGCCACCACCTGCCGGGGCGCAGGGTCGAGCAGCAGTGTCCAGTTCCCCTGCGTCCACAGCCAGTGAGCACACCTCACCCCCCACCAGCAGGTCGCCACCACACACCCCCTCCCAAACGTGGAAGGGGCCGTCCGAAGTACAAACAGATCTCCCGGGAGGACTACGCACGCTCCAGACGCAAGTGAGGCAGCCAGCCAGCCTTCCTTGACCACCCACTGCATTGACTTGGACTACGATCCCACTCCACACAGCCATCTGGATGGCATGTGTCTGTTGGACCATGGACATGGAACCAGTGGGTACACCCTGAGCATCACGCAGCCATGACCGACAGCTCATTGTCACTGCACGCACCACTTTTGTCATCACCTTACACACAATCACATGTCACAGTTTGAAATAAATGCACCTCTTACACAAACTGCTGTTTGTGCCCTGTGTTTTATTTGTACGGAATACAACGGCCACCTTGGGCGGAAAGGCACCTGATGCGTGGCATGGCAATGGAACCGGAGGGCCTGTAGGGACCTAGGGGTGGGAGACAGAACAGGAGCACATTCAATGAGTGTGTCACACACCCATCACACAGTACATGTCAACAACTACAAGCAATGTACACACATCGCACAGAGCAATAGGGCACAATGCCACAGCCACCAACAGTGGCATACTACCCTGGCCATGGAGCGTTGACACACAGCACGCAGTGAACAAACGGCCACCCTGACACAGCACACACACACCTGCACAGATACAGCCACATCAGCCGTCGTACATGGACACTCACCGTCAAGTGAAGTAGTGGGCGATGAGCTGCTGCCGCACATTACCAGCTTCCTCCTCTCCGCTGTCCTCCTCACTCGAGCTGTCCTGGTCTGCGGGCTGGGGCCCTGGTTGATCTCCGTCATCCACGATGAGGGGGATCTGCTTCCGAATGGCCAGATTGTGCAGCATGCAGCACGCCACCACTATCTGGCACACCTTCTGTGGGGAGTACGCCAGCGCACCCTCGGTGCGGTCCAGGCACCTGAACCTGGACTTGAGGAGGCCAAAGGTACGCTCGACCACACGTCTGGTCCTCCCATGTGCCTCATTGTAGCGATCGTCTGCTGGGGTGCGAGGATTCCTCAATGGACTGAGCAGCCATGCCCCATTCGGGTACGCAGAGTCACCTGGGTGTGAGGGACACAGAGAACCGTTGCTATTCCAACTGGACAGGGGACAGCATCGCACAACCAGCACGCTACACCACTCCACATACTCACCGACAATACAGCCACGATCCTGTTGCAGATTGGACATCAGTCGTGGCAAGATGCTGTTGCGCATTATGTGTGCGTCATGGGCCGAGCCTGGGAACTTTGCACACACGTGGGTGATCACCATGTCCGCAAGGCACACCACTTGCACATTCAGGGAGTGCGTGTGCTTCCTGTTGCGGTACAGGTGCTCAGTGGCCTGTGGTGGAACAAGGCCAACATGTGTGCAGTCAATGGCTCCAACGACGTGTGGGATTCTGCCAAGGGCATAGAATGCACCCTTCACTGCCGCCAATTCACGAGCCCTGGGGAAGCGGATGTACCTGTTTCGGTACAGCATCATGGCTGCCAGTACATCCCTCAGCACCTTGCTGAACATGGGCTGGGACATCCCTCCTCCACTGCCCACTGTGTGCTGGAATGACCCAGTGGCGAAGAAATGCATGGCGGCCATCACCTTAGCCGTGGGGGTGACAGCTGTCGGATACACCCTGCGGGGACGGAGATGGGGTTCCAACATGGCACACAGTCGATGCAGGGTTGGCCTGTCCAGCCGAAACTTCCTAATGACCTCTGTATCGTCCATGTCCGCCAGCAATTGGTATGGGCGGTCAATGTTCGGTCTCCGCCTAGGGAAAATGGCAGTGGACACATGTCAAAGCAACACAACACATAGCAATTTCGCATACACATCACTGACATGACTGAGCAGGCACATGAGCCACAGCCCAGCTGTCAAGCTGGGACGGCACGGCCACAATACACTTACACAGGTCTCCCAACAATGGCAATGGCTAGTGATACAAACCACTGCCATGTGCATGCACATGGGGATCTAGGCCCCAATGACTTGCGGGCGTGCTGATGGGGACTGACTGCATATTCGTCAAGCGGCAACGCCACGGCAACATGAATGTCTGCTGAGCATGGAACTGCTTCCGAGGCTGGATGAGTATGGCACACGACGACGACGATGTGGGCACAGGCTGAGCGGCCAAAACAAGTGGGACCTGTGGCACGAGGGGATATGAGACAGTAGTAGGTGTCAGCACTGCACCCTATGTACAGCACTGTACGGATCACACCTCCCGAAACATTGACAGGTGTCCACATTGACAGCCCCATGCCAAGACGGCTGTGTGCTTGCAGTCACACGTCACAGGTGAGAGGTTACATTGCACGTGCCAGGTGGCAGACGTACATAGTGGGAGCTGGCATGTGTGTGCATGTGTCTCCTGTTCAGGATCCACCAGATGGGCGCTGACTCTGTACTGAGCATTGGACACAGCATGTTCCGTGGAAGGCTTGTGTGTGTGGGATGGTGGCACTGGATGTGCCTCCGTTGGGTGGGGGGCCATGCACAGGGCGGGTACGTCGATGATTGCGCATTGTTGGTCACGGTGGGTGCACCCACTAAGATGTGTTGCCCTGTGTTCAATTCCTATGTCCGCATGATGATGGACTGTAGATGTGGGCAGACTACACATTGGTCGATGTGCTGTCTATATGCATGTGCCTTCACACCAGGCACAGCTGCCCCTGCACATGTGACCCCTGCTGGACTCGCTGCTGGGTCTGTGGAGCTGATGCACCTTCTGTGCGTGGGGCGGACAGCTCTCCTCACTTCCCACATTGCGCATGTCATGACTTTGCCGCAGGTGACATGGATCATGGAGGGCCCACATGTACGCGTGGGTAGGCTACACATGATTGTTCACTGGTCGCCACCCCCAGTCAGTGTTTCGAATGGGAAGGTTGTCGTGCTGGTGGTATATTCGATGTGGCGGATGGGCGGGCCTAGGTGCGGGCTTACATTCCGGACATGGGGGGTAGTTGGATTGGCGACTAGTTGCAGTACACACGGGACACGTCTCTTCCTTTCCACATCTGGGTCATCCCTTGTACTCACTGACAGTGATACAGTCATCTTCGCCCCAGCCCTCATGTCCTCCCCTCGCTCCCCCAATATGCATGTGCACCTGCGAGGCTAGCGCTTGCACAGGCAGCCCCAAGCTCGCACCAGAGAGGGCAAGGAGTGTATGTGTGGGTCCAGTTGCACAAGTGGGCTGTCTCAGGGTATGATGTGTTACGGGACGCCGTCCACCTGCGTGGTGCCCCAAATGGAGACCCGGCCTGCATGGACTATGCATCACAGTCTTCGCCTTCCGGATCCGCCACCTGCGACACCCAGTGGCTGTGGCTGCCCTTGCGGCCAGGCCGCGTCCGTCTGTGACTGATGGCCCACACATTCACTCTTTGGCCTCTCTGGGGAGGGCTCGGGGGTGGTGGCGCACGCGCTTGCACTTAGTCGCAATGGCATGTGTCGTGGTTGGTATGATGGGCAATGGATGGGATGGTGCGAGCCACCTCCCGTGACGTCAGTGCTGCTCGTGCTGTGGTGCGTCCCCTACACTTCCATCTGACTTGTGCCATGCTAGACGTTGAGGTTCTATTGCCTGCGTGATATGACCAGGAGGAGCGCGAGGAGACCTCTCACACACCATGCTCCACTGCCATCCCGTGCCCTGTATCGCCTGTGCGGATTGACTATGTTGGGGTTACACCTGGTCGACTGGGGCTGTGTGTGCCTTGTCAAGGGGCATGGCGGGCGCATAACAGGATCCAGCTTGTCCACAGAGGGTGGGCTGAGGTGCGCCTGGTACCGCTTTGTACGTGTGCCCGGCTGCTGTGCACACACGTGTTCACTCCCCCCGACAGGTGTCCTCTCACAATGCCCAGGGAAGCGGTGGTGTACTGTTCATGACCCCTCCCAACACGGCGTGCTCCAACTTGGCATGTGCGCATCTACCCGTCACACCCACCCACCTGAGCACTGCGTCCATACGACTTCACACGACACATGTGTGTCTTCCACAGTTGTGCTACTCATTTGCGTTGACATCCAATACCAGTGGACTACATGGTCATGTCACGACTGCCGTGTACTTCACATACTCTCATCCTCTCTCATTCGTACTTGTGAAATGAGTCAGCGGAGACAGTTTTGGTTTCAAACATTATATTGAGTCTTCTGTCCTCTGTGATGCAGTATAGTGGACACTACTGGCAGCGGAATACATGTTGAGGATATACTGAGCATGATTGCAAATGGGATAGGGTGTGGGGTTACATGTGATTGGCTGTTGCATGTGGGATGTGGGCTTCAGAGTTACATCTGCTTGGCCAAGGCTGTGCTAATGTACATTTACGTATAGCTGCGGAGCTGCGGACTTTGACACAGACGGTATACATGTAGCCTACCAGACCGCTTGGCATCATGGGCACAGTCCATCTCAGTTCCATGTGACAGGTTTGCTGCGGTTGTTCCTCATGCACGCGTGCATGTGAGATGACATCAGGGCATGTGCTTGCGTGCATGCAGCGGCGTGCCACTTGTTGTTGCAATGTGGTGGTTACTGGACATGTCACAGTCACTGGGGTCGTGTTGTAGTTGTATGCACTTGTCGTCCATGCAAAGGTCCTGGTATGGGATTCCCGGGGCGGGGGTGGGAGGGGTGCAGCACCCACAGACTCCAGGCGACCTATTCATGTCCACTGAGCGGTGTGTGTGTCCATGGGCGCTGGATCCATGTCGTGTCCTGGTTGTTCGTGCAGTTCCGTCCATGTGGGTGCGATACACAGACCCCATGCCACTGCCTCCCACGATGCATGCGGTGTTCCTGGATGTGATGGGGAACAGTGTGCATGTCCCGGTCATATCCGATGTCATGGCGATGTCGTTGATGGTGTGGTTACAGTTGCCGGTCGTTTGGTATGGCTGTTGTGGTGGTGACTGGCCAGTCCGTGCGGAAGCTAAGCATGGGTGCGGGGTTGGACATCATAGGTCAATCGGGAACCTGCGTTGTGGTCCGACGAATTTACAGGTTGTCAGGTATGCGATGCCGTCCAGCAGGGCTTCCATGTCATTGGTGGTGTACATGTTTGCCAGCCAATGTAGCGGATGGTGGCTGTCAAGGTGTTGTTCGTAAGTTGTCCCTTGGAGGACCATGATGGGGCATGCTGGGTGACATTCGATGTAGCTGTTCTCGATGATCCGTCGTGTGGAGGCACAGTGGTCCCATTTCAGTGCGGGTGCGATGTTGGCCACATACGCCATGCCCCCATAGGCAGAGCAGGCCCTGTCGTGTGCGTCCAGAGGGAGGAGTAGTGGTAGCAGGTCCGCCTTTAGACATGCCGGGTTGGAGAGGCACATCTCCACGGGATGCTGGTAGGGACACCTCCGACAGTAGAAGACGGGCATGACGCAGCTGAACAATGTGATGCGGTAAGTCAGTCGGTAACTTACGTTCAGCAGGGACAGGAGATCGCATCCCAATGTATGTATCAGGTTGGTTTTGTACAGCTTGAGCTGTCCGGCGTAGTTGGGTAGGTGTGTTGCGGTTGCCATTTCGCAGCGGTGCGTTGTGGTGGCGTGCTCCGGCTGTGTGTGCAGTCTGCAATGTGCACGCTCCGAGGTTGCTGTGAGCTCTGTGTAGTCGTAGGGAGACAGGACTTGTGTTCTGTTGGCTTGTGCGGAGGACACGGGCCCTCATCCCACATGCTTCTCAGACAGTTCAAGGTCAGTGATGTGTGACTCCTTCCAATTAACTTGCATGTGGCCGACATGGGGGAGTGTATTCTTTTTTCTTCCCCGTCCGTTGTGTGCTTCTGTGATATGCGCTATCTGCCCTGTGGTCGGTCTCCTCGGCATGCCTGTGTTGGTCTTTTCTTGGACAATGGCTGTATTCACCGGCTTCTTTCGTAGGGCTGTGGTTTCGGAGTTGGAATGGAAGGTCATTCAGTGCTGTCTGCTCTCCCTTGTGTGGGCGGCAGGCTGCCTTTCCGCTCTGCGTTGGGCCTTGTGTGTGAATGTTATTCTTGGGCCACCTGTTGTCGGTCCCCGGGCTCTTTGGTGTTCCGTTTTATATGTCTTGTTCATATGTGCAGGGTGGTATGGGTGTTTCAGTGTGGTACTGGCGTTCCTCTTCCCGAAGGGGCCCTGCTTCTCCTAGTTGGTGTTGCCGCCGCTGTGTGCTACGCCATGTTTGTTACACTGGGGTGTGTCCTGCTGTTGCGTGACTTCACTGACATGTGTGCGTCGGTTGTGTGGCGTTGGGTGTTGTCCGTGAATTGGGCGTTGGGGACATGTCTGTGGCAGGCCTGTCACGTGTCATGTGCGTTCGGGGTGGGGCTGATGTGTGTGCTGCTTGGTTGTGTCCCTGTGTCTGTGTGCGACGCATGCATGGCGCTGCGGTTGGCCTCTGCGTTGTGCGCATGTGTGGCGGCGTCATCGCCGCTTTGGGGCCGTGACGGGGTCGTTGGTTCCTAGTCCCAGGTGGTGTGTACACATGTGTTACGCGATGTTACGATTTGGCCTGTGTGTCATATGTGGATGCAATGGTGGATGTGTAGTGTACACGCGCTGGTGGGGGGTTGTCCGCTTTTTCCGCCCTTGCACTGTGTGCGCTGTTTGCGTGCACTTGTTGTGTGTGTGCCTACCTGCGTCTCCGCGGTACGTTGCGTCCTTGGTGGTGCATCAGCAAGAGCATGGGGAGGGCCTGCAGTGCTGGATTCATGCTCGGGGGAGCCGCTTCTTCGTTGTCCGTGCTCGGCGTCCGTGTTACCGCTTCGGTTTGTCGTACGGTATCTCTTAGCCGTGGGAGCCGTTTGTTTGCGGCATCGTAATTTATACGCCGGGCGGGACGTGATTTCGTCGGGCGGTGTGTGTCAATTGTGCTGCGCCGCTACGTGTACGGACGCACTTTGATGGCGGACGGTGTTGCTGGCTTGCCGGCGGTGTTTGGCCTACTTTTCGCATCGTAATTGGGCGGGCGTGTGGACTGCTGCGTGCCAGCGGTAACTGGTGGTTTTTGCATCCGCCAGCACGGCGGTTGTGCTTCCGCCCGCCATCGTAATGACCCCCTATATTTTTAAAACACTCCCCACCCTTATCCCCTATAAACCCAACATCCCGCTCCTAAAATTAAATATCAAAATAGAAAATATTTATTCATAATTAAATACACAATTAAAAAAATTCCACAACACATTTTTAAACACTTAGGAGCCCATTAGGATGGTGGGCGGATCGCCCCCACCGGCCCGGCGGGGCGATCCACCCGCCATCCATGCCTGATTGACCCCCGCCATATGAGGATGGCTGGGGCATCTGCGGCGGACGGGAAGACCGTCCGCCGCTTTTCCGCCGGTCGACTCGTCGACCGGGCGGAAAACTGGCACAATATGGTGGCGTGTCTGCAAGACACCGCCATCCATATTGCGATGCAGCCGGTGTTAATGCCGCCATGAAAAGGCATACGGTCTTTGCTGTTGGAGTCCCGTTGCGGGCCCCCGGAGTGTTGGGGGGGGTGGGGGGTGCACACATTGGCGTGGACAAAGTGGCAGGTACCACGCGGTGCCTGTCACCTTGTGCATGCCAATGCACAATGTGCATCCACAGCATTGTGGCGGGCGGTGCTGTGCGCACCGCCCGCCACAATTGTGGATGGGGGATGCCACCGCCACGGTGGCGGTGGCATCCTAATGCCCACAAGCGGGACCGCCGCACCTCTGGCGCACCATTCACCGTAATAGGCCCCTTATATCCTATAAAAAATACTAAACACTAATAAAAATTACAAAATACAATACATTTATTCATAACAAAAACAATATTAAAAATACAATACTATAACAATATTTTTACATAACGATATTTTAACATTCGATATTATTCACTTCGATATTTTTGTACACACTTAAAATTCGATATTTTAAACATCGATATACAAAACATCGATATTTATTACCATTGATATATAAAACTCGATGTTTTTGTATATCGATATATAAAAATCGATATTTTGACTGATTACCTTCAAAGAGAACAAAGATGGGTGCATAGGCTTAGGAGTAGTGAACAGGGACTAAATGATTCCATTCCTTGGCACCATCTGAATAATATGAGCTAGGAGGGGAGAATATTTCCCAGTTTTAAAATAAAGCCATTGAGAGTGCACAACGTTATAACAGTAGAAAATACTTTAGGAAAGAGACATTCATGACATGAGTCACCAAGACGAGACAGGTAGGACCTGCAATACAACGGTGGATATGTACAAGTTTATGGATCACATTATGTGATCCTATCTGTGACAATGTCATGAGGTAATAAAAACTGATATCTTAGAAGTCGGGAAGACCAAAAAATCGTGCACTTGGACACAAAGAAAAATCGGCTTATGGCATCATGCCACGCTGATACATGGTTCTAAGAATAGGAAAAAGTAGATACCCCCATTCAAATTCATTGGGTTCTAAGAAGAGGAAAAGGAAGTCTTGCAATGGACCTTTGTTAATTAAGAAACATGGGGACAACGAACACGTTTGTAAAATAGATTATCAAGGAGGCATATCACACATTTTAGTAACCTCTGATAATTAACTGGTGAGAATACCAAAGGAAGACACAAAAATAATGAGACTACATGAAATTTATGCACTGTACGCTTGAGGAATATGTTTGACTTACCGTGTGTGACTACAGGGTGGTGTTCCCACTTCGGTCCCGGGTTAAGAGAATCACTAATGAGACTCGGGTAAGAGTACAAACAGTAGTCTTGTAATATGGTGTTTTAAAATTGATCATTTTGGCTCTCAGTTGGAGAGTCCCATATTTGACATGGCGTTGGGGCAATGTGTTTGTTAAGGGAAAACCTTAATTTTATAAAAAATCTTCTAGATTACACTGGTGTGCGGAAAAGAGAAAGTAAATTTGACACTAGGTGGTAATGATGGTCACGGGGGTCAGAAGGGGATATTTTATTACTTTTAATTTGACTCTCCTTACAGATGCGAATGGCAAGTGTGGTTACTCACAAAAAACAAGTAAGGCCTAATGATCATTTCTGAGCAGGTCAAAATTTGACTCTAAATACTTGAAACAACTACGAGGGATCAATACCCTGAGGAAGGCCAGTGACCCATTAGGGCAGTAGTTATTGGCTGAAACATGTCGGTACAAGCAGATGGGCTACAGGAGCTGTAACTCCTCTTATACACTCAACATTCATCTTTTAATCCTGTCAAGGGGGACCATTAATAAATGAGAATATATGGTACCCTCTTAGGCAGTTTTAATTTGTATTTCTTTCTGCATTAGGGATCCCTCACTTGGAGAATTTTCCTTTCTTTCTTGTTTCTTCCCTTTTTTCTAAAAAAAAATCAGCGCTCCACCCACTGTGTTGGTCTGCACCAGGGTGTTGATAGCGGCCCTATGATGAAGCATGCCACTACATAGTGGGTGACGGCAGTCTTAATAAATCTAATGATTTTCCCCTAAGTTTCTATATCTCTTAAACACTCACACTTTTACCCCCTTGTAAACACATCTAGTGTATTTAAAGACAGTGAACACTCGCTCAGTTGCTGTTTTTATTTCACAGCATACATCAGTCCTTCTCTTTAGGCAAGTTTAAATGTATTTGTGAGGGGAGCTAGAGAAGGCTCACTCCCTTGTCTCTCAGTTTGTGGATATTATGGGTTCATCTACTGTGAATAAGGGTTCTTCTACTCTGAATACGGGTTCATCTACTCTGAATAGGGGTTCATCTACTCTGAATAGGGGTTCATCTACTCTGAATGAGGGTTTATCTACTCTGAATAGGGGTTCATATACTCTGAATAAGGGTTCATCTACTCTGAATCAGGGTTCATCTACTCTGAATAAAGGTTAATCTTCTCTGATGGAGGGTTCATCTACTCTGAATAGGGGTTCATCTACTCTGAATAAGAGTTCATCTACTCTGAATATTGGTTCATCTACTCTGAATATTGGTTCATCTACTCTGAATGAGGGTTCTTCTACTCTGAATAAGGGTTCATCTACTCTGAATAGGGGTTCATCTACTCTGATTGAGGGTTCATCTACTCTGAATAAGGGTTCATCTACTCTGAATGAGGGTTCATCTACTCTGAATGAGGGTTCATCTACTCTGAATAAGGGTTCATCTACTCTGAATAGGGGTTCATCTACTCTGATTGAGGGTTCATCTACTCTGAATGAGGGTTCATCTACTCTGAATGAGGGTTCATCTACTCTGAATGAGGGTTCATCTACTCTGAATAAGGGTTCATCGACTCTGAATAAGGGTTCAAGTCAAGTCAAAAGTACTTTATTCGGCAGCCAAGAGCCATAAAAGCGAACAATAAAAATACACATTTCATCAAAATACATTATGTAATGATATAAAACATCCAATATTACTGAAACAATGATCATGCTAAGAATCTAGGAATAATATATCATGTAAAGTGCAACAGTGCTAAAAAAGGGTGCGCTAAGGCCATAAAAAGTATCTCATTAAAAATACACAAAATAGCTACTGCAACGACATGTTAGTCCTCTGTCTGATGGCCCCGATTAAAAAACTTGCCACCCCAAAACAAACCATAGGTGAGGCTAGCATTTGTAGATAGAACAGGGCCGGCCTCACTTGGACAAACTGACAATCTCTGAGTAGGGGGAGAATGTACTTCCTGCGCAGGGGATAATAATATGTGCAGAAGAACATTAGATGGAGGGTATCCTGCTCGGAGAAATTGTCACAGGGGCAAGGTTTTAGTAATTATGGTTTCGAGTAACCTTTGGGAAAAGCCAGTAACCAGGGGACCATATTCATACGGAATCTCGTCAGGACAAAATGATGATATGGTTTGTTAACATAAGATAAATATGGTTGCATCTGCGGATCCAGACTCAGCGTAACAAACCTTCTTACTGAGGGTTTGGCTAGTTCGGTCTCCTCCCTAAGGCCTTGCCGCCTATCGATAAACTGCTGTTTAAAATCGCTGATGGCGGTCTTGCCCAGGGGCCTAGGGGTCAGGAACAGCTCTGGACAACCAAGACATCTTGTCTGTTCCTTTATGTATTTCAGCCAGGGAATTTGTAGGGCCCCCTCCAGTGCGGTGTAATCCGAGATTATAAGTTGGTTTAAGTTTGGGGTCGGTTGAGCCCAAATTCTCAGCCAACGTAACAGCGGGGCGACCGCAATTTGGTCAGAGATGTAACCCGCCCCCAATTCTTCGTGTAAGTTATAAACGGGGGTGGCAACAGGGACCGCGAGAAGTTTGCGCATAAAATTATTCTCGATCCCTTGTATTCCCTTAGCATCCCTATAGCCCCAAATATCGCATCCATAGGTGGCAATAGGGATGCATTTAGCATTATATACCTTCATCAGTGCAGGGAGGGGTTTTGACCCTAATCTCTTTGCAAAATTGAGGGTAGCCCCTACGGCTCTAGCTAAAACATTTTTTTTCAGTATTCGTTGTGCACACCAAGTGCCCTGGTCATCAAAAAGTACCCCTAGATATGGAAACGAGGATACTTTGGTTAAGTCAACCCCATTACAATAAAATTTGGCCTTGGCCGCCTTTTGAGAGCCTTTAGTCATGGCATGTGACTTCTTAAAATTTGTGATTAAATCTAATGAGTCCATAAAATCTATAAAACAGTTTAAAAGTTGTTGGAGACCCCTTGCAGTTCTGGACAATAAAACCGCATCATCAGCGTAGAGAAGAGCGGGGATCATTTTAGTGCCAGCCCTAGGTATATCTTTACAGTTGGATATTAGAGAATCCCCCAGTTTATTTATATATAACGTAAACAGCAGGGGGGCCAAAATGCACCCCTGCCGGACCCCCCTTTCAACTGCCCAGGAATCTGTCAGGCTGCCATCTTCGTTAAACCGTACAGCGGCTGTAGTGTTTACGTGAGCGGTAAGCAGGAAAGAGATCAGTTCAGCATCCAGCCCCTTGTCACGCAGGATCAACCACAGCTTGGACCTATTGACAAGGTCAAAGGCTGAGGTTAGGTCCATGAATGCCAAGTCTAAACCCCCCCCCCCTTGGCAACAGTATACTTCCCGATCACCAAGTGGAGATTAAGGCATTGATCTAACGTCCCTTTCCGCTGCCTAAAACCATATTAGAGATCGGAAATGATGTTGGCATGATCAAGCCAGGCTGTTAGGCGATCCAGTACTACTTTCCCCATGATTTTTGCTGCAGAATCTAGGAGAGAAATAGGTCTATAACATGCTGGGTCATCCCGGAAGCCCTTTTTGAAGATGGGGATGATAATCGCCTTTGCTCATGACGGAGGGAAACCACGAGAGCATGCAGCGTTAAAAACATTTGTTAGGATCTAGGCCCAGACTTTGGGGTCGGCCTTGTAGAGGTCCGCTGGTACCCCATCGGGGCCAGGGGTTTTTCCGCCTGATGTTAGAGTGATAGCTTTATAAACCTCATCTGTACAAAAATGGAGGGAAAAACTTGCTAGTCCGGGAACTATTTGTCCCACGGCTTCTGCTAAATTAGTATCACTATAAATGTTACCAAAGTGCTGGACCCATTTCTCAGCAGGTATTATGCAATCTCGGCCGGGATTTGACGTGTCGGAGAAGAGAGGGCTGTTTACCACAGACCAAAATCTAGAGCTGTCAGCCAAGACACTGGCTTGACTGAGTTCCTCCCAGGCCTGTTCCCTTATGTGTTTTTTCCTCTCCTGAACAGCAGATTTATACGCCTTCCTACAACTCCTAGTCAGTATTAAGTCCCTCGGTTTCTGCTTAAGGGCCTGCATTAACTCCTTGTGGGCAGCCGAACAAGTATCGTCAAACCACCTTTTGAATTTTGGGCTTCTCGTTTTGCTTTTGATAGATAAATTAGAGGCAACCAGCTTGGTAATCGTGTCAAAGGCATCTAGAATGGCTCTGTTATCTAGGGCAGGGTCCATACATACTTGAAGCTCGGAAGTGCAGGTGGTGTATAGGTTCTCTAAAAAACTCCCTGGGGTAATCCTCTCCCACTTCAGTAATTGTGCTTGGTCTTTAGTACTGATATTAATGTTAGAGATTTGACTCACGACCCCCCCTTTAAGGGCAGCCGGGAGGACCAGAACCAATGTTAGAGGATTGTGGTCACTAAAGCAGTTCCAGGTAACTCTTAGGTGCTTCACAGCCGGTATCAATAGAGCTGATTGCAAAATATGGTCAATTATGCTAGAGCTACCATTGCCTGCATAGGTGGGAACCAGGGCAGACATGTCTGATTGCTGTAAGCAATGCAAGTTATGGGCTGAGAGTAAACCTTCTAGAAGGATGCCTGATGGTGTGTGTTCAAAGTGGTTTGACACCTGCAAGTCATCTTCCTCCACCGGCATAGGAGAGCAATTAAGGCAGCATTTGCGGGTGTTAAAATCCCCTAAAATTAGTGTATCATAGTAAGCTTGTCTTCCTTCCCCATCGATTTAGTATCGATTTGATGGGGGTAGTGTGGTGTTCGTGTTTCCATCTTGAGCTGGCTTAACCAGTTTGAACGGCAACTGCCAATCGTAGTTTACTAGGGGACATTTTGAGGGATAAAAAGACTGAAGGGAGACTGTTCTAATTTTGGATTTAGTGCCCTTCCTATATTGGCAATCTACCAGAGCTTTAGCTTGCGCAGGGTACCTAAAGTTTGTGATTATACAGTCCCCCTCAACATTTTTCCTTGTCCCGTGCCCAATCCAACCCACCCTTCTGGCCATGATGATGTCAGGAGATATGTTAGAGCCATTGATCACATTGTTATTGCACCAGTGCATGATCTTATGAATGAGGTCCAAGGAAATTTCCTTGGTTCCTAATGTAAGCGGAGGAAACCCCACTAGCACAGCTACTAGAGGTGTTGATTGGGGTGAGAGGTCAAGTATATATTTGTTTTCGGTCATAGCCACTTTGTGGTGGAATGAGGTGTGTGTAGGTAGTGGGTCCTTAGGGATGGCATTATCCGACCCATCCATAAGGCCCCCCTGGGATACCCGCACTTCCCGATGGCCCGCCCTAGGTGCGGTGGCCACCCCCCCTGAAGTCTGATTAGTATTAGTGTTACCGAGATTAGATATCCCCGCTGAGGCTTGAGTGCTGACTGCCCGGGGAACTTGGGTGCTGCCAGCCTGTGGAATGTTGGCCGAGCCGCTAAATACCTGACAGGTGCCCCCCCTCTCTTCAACTGCTATATCATGCCTTGTATCATGCCTTGAGGAACAATTACTATGTAAGGAGGTAAGAGAATCAACTTTCAACTCGATACCTTCCAGCTTGGAGATTACAGGTGCTAACAAAGCTTTGGTCATGGTCTCTAGTCTTAGAAAGAGGTTGTCCAGCAGCAGTTCCATTTTTAATTCAGCCAATGGCGGAGTTGTTTTTGTCCGCGGGGACTTTCTAAGGGTTCTGCTTCCACCAGTTCTTTTTCTCTTGGTTGGGGGGCAGTCCAGATCCTCACCTGTGATTGAGGTGGCTGCGATGCTACCAGTAAGTGAATCCATATCACCCATTAAGCCGTCCGTCAATATGGCTGAAGGTACGGTAGAACACGTTTCTCCAATTGGAACCCTGTTTTCCTCCTGGTTTAAACCGTGACCAACGTTGCTTAGTGCTAATTTCTCAGACTCTATGGAGAGCCTTTTCTCTGTCAGTGCTATCTCCTTCGTTGTAACGTTTGCCGCTCTGGTTAGGAAAGACTCTATCGTCCCAACTGGCCCTACGACATTAATCTCCGAAGGGCCCCCAACGGCTAATTTCCTTTTGCCCATTGCTGACTGGCCAAGAGACTGGCCAAGAGATACTTAAAAAAAATTTTTAGAAGCACACAAGACCAAATTTAAACACTTCGGCCTAAGAATAGGAGGAACGGGAAACACTTTTTGGACTTAGAACCTGGGAACTGAGAATAGCATTAGGCACTAGGAAATAACGCACAGGGTTACAAAGTCACCAGTCTTCATAAAAGGAAGTCAAACGAGTACCTTGTTCCTACCCTTGAAAGCTTTGGATCGTCGTATTCAAAGGGAACAGAGACCTGACCGCATAAATCCTAAAAAGGTGAGCCAAGAGACCTGGCCCAGCCCAGCCTCCTCCGGTCTCTGACGGGTACAGACGGGCCAGCTTTGCCCGGGCACAGCCCACGCGCAGCCCGCGCACGTCCCGTGCTGCGGGGGCCCTCAGGATCTTTTGTAGCGCCTCCAGCCGCTGGATGCTGGCATCGGTGGTGGCGTTGCCGCAAAGGAGCCTGGGACCTGGAGTCCTTGTCCCGCTCCCCAACAGTGAAGGCAGCAGAAATGCGGGCAGAAGTGCGGGCGTCCCGCTCTGCGGGGGCCCTCAGGATCTTTTGTAGCGCCTCCAGGCGCTGGATGCTGGCGTCGGTGGCGGCGTTGCCGCAAAGGAGCCTGGGGCCTGGAGTCCTTGTCCCGCTCCCCGGCAGTGAAGGCAGCAGAAATGCGGGCAGAAGTGCGGGCGTCTGAATAAGGGTTCATCTACTCTGAATGAGGGTTTATCTACTCTGAATAAGGGTTCATCGACTGAATAAGGGTTCGTCTACTCTGAATCAGGGTTCATCTACTCTGAATCAGGGTTCATCTACTCTGAACGAGGGTTCATCTACTCTGAATAGGGGTTCATTTAATCGGAATACAGGTTCATCTACTCTGAATAGGGGTTCATCTAGTTGGAATGCAGGTTCATCTACTCCGAATAGGGGTTCATCTACTCTGAATAGGGGTTCATCTACTCTGAATTAGGGTTCATCTACTCTGAATAGGGGTTCATCTACTCTGAATAAGGGTTCATCTACTCTGAATACGGGTTCATATACTCTGAATAGGGGTTCATCTACTCTGAATGAGGGTTTATCTACTCTGAATAGGGGTTCATATACTCTGAATAAGCTTTCATCTACTCTGAATAAGGGTTCATCTTCTCTGAATGAGGGTTCATCTACTCTGAATATTGGTTCATCTACTCTGAATGAGGGTTCTTCTACTCTGAATGAGGGTTCATCTACTCTGAATAAGGGATCATCGACTGAATAAGGGTTCATCTACTCTGAATCAGGGTTCATCTACTCTGAATAAGGGGTTCATCTACTCTGAACGAGCGTTCATCTACTCTGAACGAGGGTTCATCTACTCTGAATAGGGGTTCATCTAGTTGGAATACGGGTTCATCTACTCCGAATAGGGGTTCATCTACTCGAAATATGGGTTCATCTACTCTGAATAGGTGTTCATCTACTCTGAATAAGGGTTCATCTACTCTAAATAGGGGTTCATCTACTCTGAATAAGGGTTCATCTACTCTGAAAAGGGGTTCATCTACACGGAATGAGGGTTTATCTACTCTCAATCAGGGTTTATCTACTCTGAATAAGGGTTCATCTTCTCTGAATGAGGGTTCATCTACTGTGAATATTGGTTCAACTACTCTGAATGAGGGTTCATCTACTCTGAATTAGGGTTCATCGACTCTGAATAAGGGTTTATCTATTCTGAATGAGGGTTTATCTACTCTGAATAAGGGTTCATTGACTGAATAAGGGTTCATCTACTCTGAATAAGGGTTCATCTATTCTGAATCAGGGTTCATGGACTGAATAAGGGTTCATCTACTCTGAATAAGGGTTCATCTATTCTGAATAAGAGTTCATCTACTCTTAACGATAGTTCATCTACTCTGAATAGGGGTTCATCTAGTTGGAATACGGGTTCATCTACTCTGAATAGGGGTTCATCTACTCTGAATAGGGGTTCATCTACTCTGAATTAGGGTTCATCTACTCTGAATAGGGGTTCATCTACTCTGAATAAGGGTTCATCTACTCTGAATAGGGGTTCATCTACTCTGAATAGGGGTTCATCTACTCTAAAATAAGGGTTCATCTACTCTGAATAAGGGTTCATCTACTCTGAACAGGGGTTCATCTACTCTGAATTAGGGTTCATCTACTCTGAATAGGGGTTCATCTACTCTGAATAAGGGTTCATCAGCTCAGAATAGGGGTTCATCTAATCTGAATACGGGTTCATCTACTCTGAATTAGGGTTCATCTACTCTGAATAGGGGTTCATCTACTCTGAATAAGGGTTCATCAACTCAGAATAGGGGTTCATCTACTCTGAATTAGGGTTCATCTACTATGAATAGGGGTTCACATACTCTGAATAAGGGTCCATTTACTCTGAATAGGGGTTCATCTACTCTGAATAGGGGTTTACCTAAACTGAGTAGTGGTTCATCTACTCTGAATAGGGGTTCATCTAATCTGAATAAGGGTTTATCAACTCAGAATAGGGGTCCACCTACTCTGAATAGGGGTTCATCTACTCTGAATAAGGGTTCATCAACTCAGAATAGGGGTTCATCTACTCTGAATTAGGGTTCATCTACTATGAATAGGGGTTCACATACTCTGAATAAGGGTCCATTTACTCTGAATAGGGGTTCATCTACTCTGAATAGGGGTTTACCTACTCTGAGTAGGGGTTCATCTACTCTGAATAGGGGTTCATCTAATCTGAATAAGGGTTCATCAACCAAGAATAGGGGTCCACCTACCCTGAATAGGGATTCACCTACTCTGAATAAGGGTTCATCTACTCTGAGTAGGGGTCCATCTACTCTGAATAGGGGTTCATCTAATCTGAATAAGGGTTCATCAACTCAGAATAGGGGTCCACCTACTCTGAATAGGGGTTCATCTACTCTGAATATGGGTTCATCTACTATGAATAAGGGTTCATCTACTCTGAATAGGGGTTTGTCTACTCTGAATAGGGGTTCATCTAATATGAATAAGGGTTCATCTACTCTGAATATGGGTTAATCTACTCTGAATAGGGGTCCATCTACTCTGAATAGGGGTTCATCTACTCTGAATAGGGGTTCATCTAATCTGAATAAGGGTTCATCAACTCAGAATAGGGGTCCACCTACTCTGAATAGGGGTTCATCTACTCTGAATTAGGGTTCATCTACTCTGAATTAGGGTTCATCTTCTATGAATAGGGGTTCACATACTTTGAATAAGTGTCCTTTTACTCTGAATAAGGGTCCATCTACTCTGAATAGGGGTCCATCTACTCTGAAGAGGGGTTCATCTACTCTGAATAGGGGTTCATCTAATCTGAATAAGGGTTCATCAACTCAGAATAGGGGTCCACCTACTCTGAATAGGGGTTCATCTACTCTGAATAGGGGACCATCTACTCTGAATAGGGGTTCACATACTCTGAATAGGGGTTCACATACTCTGAATAAGGGTTCATCTACTCTGAATAGGGGTTTACCTACTCTGAATAAGGGTTCATCTACTCTTAACGAGGGTTCATCTACTCTGAATAGGGGTTCATCTACTATGAATAGGGGTTCACATACTCTGAATAAGGGTCCATTTACTCTGAATAAGGGTCCATCTACTCTGAATAGGGGTGCATCTACTCTGAATAGGGGTTCATCTACTCTGAATAGGGGTTCATCTAATCTGAATAAGGGTTCATCAACTCAGAATAGGGGTCTACCTACTCTGAATAGGGGTTCATCTACTCTGAATAGGGGTCCATCTTCTCTGAATAGGGGTTCACATACTCTGAATAGGGGTTCACATACTCTGAATAAGGGTTCATCTACTCTGAATAGGGGTTTATCTACTCGAAATAAGGGTTCATCTACTCTGAATTAGGGTTCATCTACTCTGAATAAGGGTTCATCAACTCAGAATACGGGTTCATCTACTCTGAATAAGGGTTCATCTACTCCAAGTAGGAGTTGATCTACTCTGAATAGGGGTTCATCTACTCTGAATAGGGGTTTACCTACTCTGACTAGGAGTTGATCTACTCTGAATAAGGGTCCATCTACTCTGAATAGGGGTCCATCTACTCTGAATAGGGGTTCATCTACTCTGAATAAGGGTTTACCTACTCTGGAGTAGGGGTTCATCTACTCTGAATAGTGGTTCATCTACTCTGAATAGGGGTTCATCTACTCTGAATTTGGGTTCATCTACTCTGAATAAGGGTTCATCAACTCAGAATAGGGGTTCATCTACTCTGAATAAGGGTTCATCTACTCCAAGTAGGAGTTGATCTACTCTGAATAGGGGTTCATCTACTCTGAATAGGGGTTTACCTACTCTGAGTAGGAGTTGATCTACTCTGAATAAGGGTCCATCTACTCTGAATAGGGGTTCATCTACTCTGAATAGGGGTTTACCTACTCTGAGTAGGGGTTCATCTACTCTGAATAGGGGTTCATCAACTCAGAATAGGGGTCCACCTACTCTGAATAGGGGTTCATCTACTCTGAATATGGGTTTATCTACTGTGAATAAGGATTCATCTACTCTGAATAGGGGTTCATTTACTCTGAATAGGGGTTAATCTACTCCGAATAGGGGTTTATCTACTCCGAGTTAGGGTTCATCTACTCTAAATACGGGTTCATCAACTCTGAATAGGGATTCATCTACTCTGAATAAGGGTTCATCTCTTCTGAATAGGGGTTCATCTACTCTGAATAAGGGTTCATTTACTCTGAATAGGGGTTCATCTACTCTGAATAAGGGTTCATCTTTTCTGAATAGGGGTTCATCTACTCTGAATAAGGGTTCATTTACTCTGAATAGGGGTTCATCTACTCTGAATAAGGGTTCATCTTTTCTGAATAGGAGTTCATCTACTCCGAATAGGGGTTAATCTACTCTGAATAGGGGTTCATCTACTCCGAATAGGGGTTCAAGTACTCTGAATGAGGGTTCATCTACTCCGAATGAGGGTTCATCTACTCTGAGTAAGGGTTCATGTGCTCCGAATAGGGGTTAATCTACTCCGAATAGGGGTTCATCTACTCCGAATAAGGGTTCATCTACTCTGAGTAAGGGTTCATCAACTCTGAATAGGAGTTCATCTACTCTGAATAATGGTCCATCTACTCTGAATAGGGGTTTACCTACTCTGAGTAGGGGTTCATCTACTCTGAATAGGGGTTCACATACTCTGAATAAGGGCCCATCTATTCTGAATAAGGGTTCATCTACTCTGAATATGGGTTCATCTACTCTGAATAGGGGTTCATCTAATCTGAATAGGGGTTCATCTACTCTGAATAGGGGTTTATCTAATCTGAATAAGGGTTCATCTTTTCTGAATAGGGGTTCATCTACTCTGAATAGGGGGTTCATATACTCTGAGTAGGGGTCCATCAATTCTGAATAGGGGTTCATCTACTCCGAATAGGGGTTCATCTACTCCGAATAAGGGTTCATCTACTCTGAATAAGGGTCCACCTACTCTGAATAGGGGTTCATCTACTCTGAATAGGGGTTTACCTACTCTGAGTAGGGGTTCATCTACTCTGAATAATGGTTCATCTACTCTGAATAGGGGTTCATCTAATGGGAATAAGGGTTCATCTACTCTGTATATGGATTCATCTACTCTGAATAGGGGTTCATCTAATCTGAATAAGGGTTCATCAACCAAGAATAGGGGTTCATCTACTCTGAATAAGGGTTCATCTACTCTGAATAAGGGTTCATCTACTCTGAATAGGGGTTCATCTAATCTGAATAAGGGTTCATCAACTTAGAATAGGGGTCCACCTACTCTGAATAGGGGTTCATCTACTCTGAATGAGGGTTCATCAACTCTGAATAAGGGTTCATCTACTCTGAATAGGGTTTCATCTACTCGGAATACAGGTTCATCTACTCTGACTAAGGGTCCATCTACTCTGAATTGGGGTTTATCTACTCTGTATAGGGGTTCATCTAATCTGAATAAGGGTTCATCAACTCAGAACAGGGGTTCATCTACTCTGAATAGGGGTTCATCTACTCCGAATAAGGGTTCATTTACTCTGAATAGGGGTTCATCTACTCTGAATAGGTGTTTACATACTCTGAATAAGGGATCATCTACTATTAATAGGGGTTCACATACTCTTAATAAGGGTCCATTTACTCTGAATAAGGGTCCACCTACTCTGAATAGGGGTTCATCTACTCTGAATAGGGGTTTACCTACTCTGAGTAGGGGTTCATCTACTCTGAATAGGGGTTCACATACTCTGAATAAGGGTCCATCTACTCTGAATAAGGGTTCATCTACTCTGAATTGGGGTTTATCTACTCTGTGTAGGGGTTCATCTAATCTGAATAAGGGTTCATCAACTCAGAACAGGGGTTCATCTACTCTGAATAGGGGTTCTTCTACTCTGAATAAAGGTTCATCTTTTCTGAATAGGGGTTCATCTACTCCGAATAAGGGTTCATTTACTCTGAATAGGGGTTAATCTACTCTGAATCAGGGTTCATCTACTCTGAACGAGGGTTCATCTACTCTGAATAGGGGTTCATTTAATCGGAATACAGGTTCATCTACTCTGAATAGGGGTTCATCTAGTTGGAATGCAGGTTCATCTACTCCGAATAGGGGTTCATCTACTCTGAATAGGGGTTCATCTACTCTGAATTAGGGTTCATCTACTCTGAATAGGGGTTCATCTACTCTGAATAAGGGTTCATCTACTCTGAATACGGGTTCATATACTCTGAATAGGGGTTCATCTACTCTGAATGAGGGTTTATCTACTCTGAATAGGGGTTCATATACTCTGAATAAGATTTCATCTACTCTGAATAAGGGTTCATCTTCTCTGAATGAGGGTTCATCTACTCTGAATATTGGTTCATCTACTCTGAATGAGGGTTCTTCTACTCTGAATGAGGGTTCATCTACTCTGAATAAGGGATCATCGACTGAATAAGGGTTCATCTACTCTGAATCAGGGGTTCATCTACTCTGAATAAGGGGTTCATCTACTCTGAACGAGCGTTCATCTACTCTGAACGAGGGTTCATCTACTCTGAATAGGGGTTCATCTAGTTGGAATACGGGTTCATCTACTCCGAATAGGGGTTCATCTACTCGAAATATGGGTTCATCTACTCTGAATAGGTGTTCATCTACTCTGAATAAGGGTTCATCTACTCTAAATAGGGGTTCATCTACTCTGAATAAGGGTTCATCTACTCTGAAAAGGGGTTCATCTACACGGAATGAGGGTTTATCTACTCTCAATCAGGGTTTATCTACTCTGAATAAGGGTTCATCTTCTCTGAATGAGGGTTCATCTACTGTGAATATTGGTTCAACTACTCTGAATGAGGGTTCATCTACTCTGAATTAGGGTTCATCGACTCTGAATAAGGGTTTATCTATTCTGAATGAGGGTTTATCTACTCTGAATAAGGGTTCATTGACTGAATAAGGGTTCATCTACTCTGAATAAGGGTTCATCTATTCTGAATCAGGGTTCATGGACTGAATAAGGGTTCATCTACTCTGAATAAGGGTTCATCTATTCTGAATAAGAGTTCATCTACTCTTAACGATAGTTCATCTACTCTGAATAGGGGTTCATCTAGTTGGAATACGGGTTCATCTACTCTGAATAGGGGTTCATCTACTCTGAATAGGGGTTCATCTACTCTGAATTAGGGTTCATCTACTCTGAATAGGGGTTCATCTACTCTGAATAAGGGTTCATCTACTCTGAATAGGGGTTCATCTACTCTGAATAGGGGTTCATCTACTCAAAATAAGGGTTCATCTACTCTGAATAAGGGTTCATCTACTCTGAACAGGGGTTCATCTACTCTGAATTAGGGTTCATCTACTCTGAATAGGGGTTCATCTACTCTGAATAAGGGTTCATCAGCTCAGAATAGGGGTTCATCTAATCTGAATACGGGTTCATCTACTCTGAATTAGGGTTCATCTACTCTGAATAGGGGTTCATCTACTCTGAATAAGGGTTCATCAACTCAGAATAGGGGTTCATCTACTCTGAATTAGGGTTCATCTACTATGAATAGGGGTTCACATTCTCTGAATAAGGGTCCATTTACTCTGAATAGGGGTTCATCTACTCTGAATAGGGGTTTACCTAAACTGAGTAGGGGTTCATCTACTCTGAATAGGGGTTCATCTAATCTGAATAAGGGTTTATCAACTCAGAATAGGGGTCCACCTACTCTGAATAGGGGTTCATCTACTCTGAATAAGGGTTCATCAACTCAGAATAGGGGTTCATCTACTCTGAATTAGGGTTCATCTAATATGAATAGGGGTTCACATACTCTGAATAAGGGTCCATTTACTCTGAATAGGGGTTCATCTACTCTGAATAGGGGTTTACCTACTCTGAGTAGGGGTTCATCTACTCTGAATAGGGGTTCCTCTAATCTGAATAAGGGTTTATCAACTCAGAATAGGGGTCCACCTACTCTGAATAGGGGTTCATCTACTCTGAATAAGGGTTCATCTACTCTGAGTAAGGGTCCATCTACTCTGAATAGGGGTTCATCTAATCTGAATAAGGGTTCATCAACTCAGATTAGGGGTTCACCTACTCTGAATAGGGGTTCATCTACTCTGAATATGGGTTCACCTACTATGAATAAGGGTTCATCTACTCTGAATAGGGGTTTGTCTACTCTGAATAGGGGTTCATCTAATATGAATAAGGGTTCATCTACTCTGAATATGGGTTAATCTACTCTGAATAGGGGTCCATCTACTCTGAATAGGGGTTCATCTACTCTGAATAGGGGTTCATCTAATCTGAATAAGGGTTCATCAACTCAGAATAGGGGTCCACCTACTCTGAATAGGGGTTCATCTACTCTGAATTAGGGTTCATCTACTCTGAATTAGGGTTCATCTTCTATGAATAGGGGTTCACATACTTTGAATAAGTGTCCATTTACTCTGAATAAGGGTCCATCTACTCTGAATAGGGGTCCATCTACTCTGAAGAGGGGTTCATCTACTCTGAATAGGGGTTCATCTAATCTGAATAAGGGTTCATCAACTCAGAATAGGGGTCCACCTACTCTGAATAGGGGTTCATCTACTCTGAATAGGGGACCATCTACTCTGAATAGGGGTTCACATACTCTGAATAGGGGTTCACATACTCTGAATAAGGGTTCATCTACTCTGAATAGGGGTTTACCTACTCTGAATAAGGGTTCATCTACTCTAAACGAGGGTTCATCTACTCTGAATAGGGGTTCATCTACTATGAATAGGGGTTCACATACTCTGAATAAGGGTCCATTTACTCTGAATAAGGGTCCATCTACTCTGAATAGGGGTGCATCTACTCTGAATAGGGGTTCATCTACTCTGAATAGGGGTTCATCTAATCTGAATAAGGGTTCATCAACTCAGAATAGGGGTCTACCTACTCTGAATAGTGGTTCATCTACTCTGAATAGGGGTCCATCTTCTCTGAATAGGGGTTCACATACTCTGAATAGGGGTTCACATACTCTGAATAAGGGTTCATCTACTCTGAATAGGGGTTTATCTACTCGAAATAAGGGTTCATCTACTCTGAATTAGGGTTCATCTACTCTGAATAAGGGTTCATCAACTCCAGAATACGGGTTCATCTACTCTGAATAAGGGTTCATCTACTCCAAGTAGGAGTTGATCTACTCTGAATAGGGGTTCATCTACTCTGAATAGGGGTTTACCTACTCTGACTAGGAGTTGATCTACTCTGAATAAGGGTCCATCTACTCTGAATAGGGGTCCATCTACTCTGAATAGGGGTTCATCTACTCTGAATAAGGGTTTACCTACTCTGAGTAGGGGTTCATCTACTCTGAATAGTGGTTCATCTACTCTGAATAGGGGTTCATCTACTCTGAATTTGGGTTCATCTACTCTGAATAGGGGTTAATCTACTCTGAATCAGGGTTCATCTACTCTGAACGAGGGTTCATCTACTCTGAATAGGGGTTCATTTAATCGGAATACAGGTTCATCTACTCTGAATAGGGGTTCATCTAGTTGGAATGCAGGTTCATCTACTCCGAATAGGGGTTCATCTACTCTGAATAGGGGTTCATCTACTCTGAATTAGGGTTCATCTACTCTGAATAGGGGTTCATCTACTCTGAATAAGGGTTCATCTACTCTGAATACGGGTTCATCTACTCTGAATAGGGGTTCATCTACTCTGAATGAGGGTTTATCTACTCTGAATAGGGGTTCATATACTCTGAATAAGATTTCATCTACTCTGAATAAGGGTTCATCTTCTCTGAATGAGGGTTCATCTACTCTGAATATTGGTTCATCTACTCTGAATGAGGGTTCTTCTACTCTGAATGAGGGTTCATCTACTCTGAATAAGGGATCATCGACTGAATAAGGGTTCATCTACTCTGAATCAGGGTTCATCTACTCTGAATAAGGGGTTCATCTACTCTGAATGAGCGTTCATCTACTCTGAACGAGGGTTCATCTACTCTGAATAGGGGTTCATCTAGTTCGGAATACGGGTTCATCTACTCCGAATAGGGGTTCATCTACTCGAAATATGGGTTCATCTACTCTGAATAGGTGTTCATCTACTCTGAATAAGGGTTCATCTACTCTAAATAGGGGTTCATCTACTCTGAATAAGGGTTCATCTACTCTGAATAGGGGTTCATCTACATCGGAATGAGGGTTTATCTACTCTCAATCAGGGTTTATCTACTCTGAATAAGGGTTCATCTTCTCTGAATGAGGGTTCATCTACTGTGAATATTGGTTCAATCTACTCTGAATGAGGGTTCATCTACTCTGAATTAGGGTTCATCGACTCTGAATAAGGGTTTATCTATTCTGAATGAGGGTTTATCTACTCTGAATAAGGGTTCATTGACTGAATAAGGGTTCATCTACTCTGAATAAGGGTTCATCTATTCTGAATCAGGGTTCATGGATCTGAATAAGGGTTCATCTACTCTGAATAAGGGTTCATCTATTCTGAATAAGAGTTCATCTACTCTGAATGATAGTTCATCTACTCTGAATAGGGGTTCATCTAGTCTGAATACGGGTTCATCTACTCTGAATAGGGGTTCATCTACTCTGAATAGGGGTTCATCTACTCTGAATAAGGGTTCATCTACTCTGAATAGGGGTTCATCTACTCTGAATAAGGGTTCATCTACTCTGAATAGGGGTTCATCTACTCTGAATAGGGGTTCATCTACTCTAAATAAGGGTTCATCTACTCTGAATAAGGGTTCATCTACTCTGAACAGGGGTTCATCTACTCTGAATTAGGGTTCATCTACTCTGAATAGGGGTTCATCTACTCTGAATAAGGGTTCATCAGCTCAGAATAGGGGTTCATCTAATCTGAATACGGGTTCATCTACTCTGAATTAGGGTTCATCTACTCTGAATAGGGGTTCATCTACTCTGAATAAGGGTTCATCAACTCAGAATAGGGGTTCATCTACTCTGAATTAGGGTTCATCTACTATGAATAGGGGTTCACATACTCTGAATAAGGGTCCATTTACTCTGAATAGGGGTTCATCTACTCTGAATAGGGGTTTACCTACTCTGAGTAGGGGTTCATCTACTCTGAATAGGGGTTCATCTAATCTGAATAAGGGTTTATCAACTCAGAATAGGGGTCCACCTACTCTGAATAGGGGTTCATCTACTCTGAATAAGGGTTGATCAACTCAGAATAGGGGTTCATCTACTCTGAATTAGGGTTCATCTACTATGAATAGGGGTTCACATACTCTGAATAAGGGTCCATTTACTCTGAATAGGGGTTCATCTACTCTGAATAGGGGTTTACCTACTCTGAGTAGGGGTTCATCTACTCTGAATAGGGGTTCATCTAATCTGAATAAGGGTTTATCAACTCAGAATAGGGGTCCACCTACTCTGAATAGGGGTTCATCTACTCTGAATAAGGGTTCATCTACTCTGAGTAAGGGTCCATCTACTCTGAATAGGGGTTCATCTAATCTGAATAAGGGTTCATCAACTCAGATTAGGGGTTCACCTACTCTGAATAGGGGTTCATCTACTCTGAATATGGGTTCATCTACTATGAATAAGGGTTCATCTACTCTGAATAGGGGTTTGTCTACTCTGAATAGGGGTTCATCTAATATGAATAAGGGTTCATCTACTCTGAATATGGGTTAATCTACTCTGAATAGGGGTCCATCTACTCTGAATAGGGGTTCATCTACTCTGAATAGGGGTTCATCTAATCTGAATAAGGGTTCATCAACTCAGAATAGGGGTCCACCTACTCTGAATAGGGGTTCATCTACTCTGAATTAGGGTTCATCTACTCTGAATTAGGGTTCATCTTCTATGAATAGGGGTTCACATACTTTGAATAAGTGTCCATTTACTCTGAATAAGGGTCCATCTACTCTGAATAGGGGTCCATCTACTCTGAAGAGGGGTTCATCTACTCTGAATAGGGGTTCATCTAATCTGAATAAGGGTTCATCAACTCAGAATAGGGGTCCACCTACTCTGAATAGGGGTTCATCTACTCTGAATAGGGGACCATCTACTCTGAATAGGGGTTCACATACTCTGAATAGGGGTTCACATACTCTGAATAAGGGTTCATCTACTCTGAATAGGGGTTTACCTACTCTGAATAAGGGTTCATCTACTCTTAACGAGGGTTCATCTACTCTGAATAGGGGTTCATCTACTATGAATAGGGGTTCACATACTCTGAATAAGGGTCCATTTACTCTGAATAAGGGTCCATCTACTCTGAATAGGGGTGCATCTACTCTGAATAGGGGTTCATCTACTCTGAATAGGGGTTCATCTAATCTGAATAAGGGTTCATCAACTCAGAATAGGGGTCTACCTACTCTGAATAGTGGTTCATCTACTCTGAATAGGGGTCCATCTACTCTGAATAGGGGTTCACATACTCTGAATAGGGGTTCACATACTCTGAATAAGGGTTCATCTACTCTGAATAGGGGTTTATCTACTCGAAATAAGGGTTCATCTACTCTGAATTAGGGTTCATCTACTCTGAATAAGGGTTCATCAACTCAGAATACGGGTTCATCTACTCTGAATAAGGGTTCATCTACTCCAAGTAGGAGTTGATCTACTCTGAATAGGGGTTCATCTACTCTGAATAGGGGTTTACCTACTCTGACTAGGAGTTGATCTACTCTGAATAAGGGTCCATCTACTCTGAATAGGGGTCCATCTACTCTGAATAGGGGTTCATCTACTCTGAATAAGGGTTTACCTACTCTGAGTAGGGGTTCATCTACTCTGAATAGTGGTTCATCTACTCTGAATAGGGGTTCATCTACTCTGAATTTGGGTTCATCTACTCTGAATAAGGGTTCATCAACTCAGAATAGGGGTTCATCTACTCTGAATAAGGGTTCATCTACTCCAAGTAGGAGTTGATCTACTCTGAATAGGGGTTCATCTACTCTGAATAGGGGTTTACCTACTCTGAGTAGGAGTTGATCTACTCTGAATAAGGGTCCATCTACTCTGAATAGGGGTTCATCTACTCTGAATAGGGGTTTACCTACTCTGAGTAGGGGTTCATCTACTCTGAATAGGGGTTCATCAACTCAGAATAGGGGTCCACCTACTCTGAATAGGGGTTCATCTACTCTGAATATGGGTTTATCTACTGTGAATAAGGATTCATCTACTCTGAATAGGGGTTCATTTACTCTGAATAGGGGTTAATCTACTCCGAATAGGGGTTTATCTACTCCGAGTTAGGGTTCATCTACTCTGAATACGGGTTCATCAACTCTGAATAGGGATTCATCTACTCTGAATAAGGGTTCATCTCTTCTGAATAGGGGTTCATCTACTCTGAATAAGGGTTCATTTACTCTGAATAGGGGTTCATCTACTCTGAATAAGGGTTCATCTTTTCTGAATAGGGGTTCATCTACTCTGAATAAGGGTTCATTTACTCTGAATAGGGGTTCATCTACTCTGAATAAGGGTTCATCTTTTCTGAATAGGAGTTCATCTACTCCGAATAGGGGTTTATCTACTTTGAATAGGGGTTCATCTACTCCGAATAGGGGTTCAAGTACTCTGAATGAGGGTTCATCTACTCCGAATGAGGGGTTCATCTACTCTGAGTAAGGGTTCATGTGCTCCGAATAGGGGTTAATCTACTCCGAATAGGGGTTCATCTACTCCGAATAAGGGTTCATCTACTCTGAGTAAGGGTTCATCAACTCTGAATAGGAGTTCATCTACTCTGAATAATGGTCCATCTACTCTGAATAGGGGTTTACCTACTCTGAGTAGGGGTTCATCTACTCTGAATAGGGGTTCACATACTCTGAATAAGGGCCCATCTATTCTGAATAAGGGTTCATCTACTCTGAATATGGGTTCATCTACTCTGAATAGGGGTTCATCTAATCTGAATAGGGGTTCATCTACTCTGAATAGGGGTTCATCTAATCTGAATAAGGGTTCATCTTTTCTGAATAGGGGTTCATCTACTCTGAATAGGGGGTTCATATACTCTGAGTAGGGGTCCATCAATTCTGAATAGGGGTTCATCTACTCCGAATAGGGGTTCATCTACTCCGAATAAGGGTTCATCTACTCTGAATAAGGGTCCACCTACTCTGAATAGGGGTTCATCTACTCTGAATAGGGGTTTACCTACTCTGAGTAGGGGTTCATCTACTCTGAATAAGGGTTCATCTACTCTGAATAGGGGTTCATCTAATGGGAATAAGGGTTCATCTACTCTGTATATGGATTCATCTACTCTGAATAGGGGTTCATCTAATCTGAATAAGGGTTCATCAACCAAGAATAGGGGTCCACCTACTCTGAATAGGGGTTCATCTACTCTGAATAAGGGTTCATCTACTCTGAATAAGGGTTCATCTACTCTGAATAATAATCTGAATAAGGGTTCATCAACTCAGAATAGGGGTCCACCTACTCTGAACAGGGGTTCATCTAGTCTGAATGAGGGTTCATCGACTCTGAATAAGGGTTCATCTACTCTGAATAGGGTTTCATCTACTCGGAATACAGGTTCATCTACTCTGACTAAGGGTCCATCTACTCTGAATTGGGGTTTATCTACTCTGTATAGGGGTTCATCTAATCTGAATAAGGGTTCATCAACTCAGAACAGGGGTTCATCTACTCTGAATAGGGGTTCATCTACTCCGAATAAGGGTTCATTTACTCTGAATAGGGGTTCATCTACTCTGAATAGGGGTTTACATACTCTGAATAAGGGATCATCTACTATTAATAGGGGTTCACATACTCTTAATAAGGGTCCATTTACTCTGAATAAGGGTCCACCTACTCTGAATAGGGGTTCATCTACTCTGAATAGGGGTTTACCTACTCTGAGTAGGGGTTCATCTACTCTGAATAGGGGTTCACATACTCTGAATAAGGGTCCATCTACTCTGAATAAGGGTTCATCTACTCTGAATTGGGGTTTATCTACTCTGTGTAGGGGTTCATCTAATCTGAATAAGGGTTCATCAACTCAGAACAGGGGTTCATCTACTCTGAATAGGGGTTCTTCTACTCTGAATAAAGGTTCATCTTTTCTGAATAGGGGTTCATCTACTCCGAATAAGGGTTCATTTACTCTGAATAGGGGTTAATCTACTCCGAATAGGGGTTCATCTACTCCGAATAAGGGTTCATCTACTCTGAATACGGGATTATCAACTCTGAATAGGGATTCATCTACTCTGAATAAGGGTTCATCTTTTCTGAATAGGGGTTCATCTACTCTGAATAAGGGTTTATTTACTCTGAATAGGGGTTCATCTACTCTGAATAAGGGTTCATCTTTTCTGAATAGGGGTTCATCTACTCTGAATAGGGGGTTCATATACTCTGAGTAGGGGTCCATCAATTCTGAATAGGGGTTCATCTACTCTGAATGAGGGTTCATCTACACTGAATAAGGGTTCATGTACTCCGAATAGGGGTTAATCTACTCCGAATAGGGGTTCATCTACTCTGAATAGGGGTTCAAGTACTCTGAATGAGGGTTCATCTACTCCGAATGAGGGTTCATCTACTCCGAATAAGGGTTCATGTGCTCCGAATAGGGGTTAATCTACTCCGAATAGGGGTTCATCTACTCCGAATAAGGGTTCATCTACTCTGAGTAAGGGTTCATCAACTCTGAATAGGGGTTCATCTACTCTGAATAAGGGTCCATCTACTCTGAGAAGGGGTTCATCTACTCTGAATAGGGGTTTACCTACTCTGAGTAGGGGTTCATCTACTCTGAATAGGGGTTCACATACTCTGAATAAGGGCCCATCTATTCTGAATAGGGGTTCATCTACTCTGAATATGGGTTCATCTTTTCTGAATAGGGGTTCATCTACTCTGAATAAGGGTTCATCTTTTCTGAGTAGGGGTTCATCTAGTCTGAATAAGGGTTCATTTACTCTGAATAGGGGTTAATCTACTCTGAATAGGGGTTCATCTACTCCAAATAAGGGTTCATCTACTCTGAATACGGGTTCTTCAACACTGAATAGGGATTCATCTACTCTGAATAAGGGTTCATCTTTTCTGAATAGGGGTTCATCTACTCTGAATAAGGGTTCATCTTTTCTGAGTAGGGGTTCATCTAGTCTGAATAAGGGTTCATTTACTCTGAATAGGGGTTAATCTACTCTGAATAGGGGTTCATTTACTCTGAATAGGGGTTCATCTATTATGAATAAGGGTTCATCTTTTCTGAATAGGGGTTCATCTACTCTGAATACGGGTTCATCAACTCTGAATAGGGATTCATCTACTCTGAATAAGGGTTCATCTTTTCTGAATAGGGGTTCATCTACTCTGAATAAGGGTTCATCTTTTCTGAATACGCTGAATAGGGGTTCATCTACTCTGAATAAGGGTTCATCTTTTCTGAATAGGGGTTCATCTACTCTGAATAGGGGTTCATATACTCTGAGTAGGGGTCCATCAATACTGAATAGGGGTTCATCTACTCCGAATGAGAGTTCATGTACTCCGAATAGGGGTTCATCTACTCTGAATAGGGGTTTACCTACTCTGAGAAGGGCTTCATCTACTCTGAATAGGAGGTTCATCTACTCTGAATAAGGGTCCATCTACTCTGAGAAGGGGTTCATCTACTCTTAATAGGGATTCACCTACTCTAAAAAAGGGTTCATCTACTCTGAATAAGGGTTCATCTTCTCTGAGTAGGGGGTTCATCTACTCTGAATAAGGGTTCCTCTTCTCTGAGTAGGGGGTTCATCTACTCTGAATGAGGGTTCATCGACTCTGAATAAGGGTTCATCCACTCTGTATAAGGGTTCATCTACTCTGAATCAGGGTTCGTCTACTCTCAACAAGGGTTCATCTACTCTGAATCAGGGTTCGTCTACTCTGAACAAGGGTTGATCTACTCTGAATAGGGGTTCATCTACTCGGAATACAGGTTCATCTACTCTGAATAGGAGTTTACATACTCTGAATAAGGGATCATCTACTATTAATAGGGGTTCACATACTCTGAATAAGGGTCCATTTACTCTGAATAAGGGTCCACCTACTCTGAATAGGGGTTCATCTACTCTGAATAGGGGTTTACCTACTCTGAGTAGGGGTTCATCTACTCTGAATAGGGGTTCACATACTCTGAATAAGGGTCCATCTACTCTGAATAAGGGTTCATCTACTCTGAACAGGGGTTCATCTACTCTGAATTAGGGTTCATCTACTCTGAATAGGGGTTCATCTACTCTGAATAGGGGTTCATCTAATCTGAATAAGGGTTCATCAACTTAGAATAGGGCTCCACCTACTCTGAATAGGGGTTCATCTACTCTGAATGAGGGTTCATCAACTCTGAATAAGGGTTCATCTACTCTGAATAGGGTTTCATCTACTCGGAATACAGGTTCATCTACTCTGACTAAGGGTCCATCTACTCTGAATTGGGGTTCATCTACTCTGTATAGGGGTTCATCTAATCTGAATAAGGGTTCATCAACTCAGAACAGGGGTTCATCTACTCTGAATAGGGGTTCATCTACTCCGAATAAGGGTTCATTTACTCTGAATAGGGGTTCATCTACTCTGAATAGGGGTTTACATACTCTGAATAAGGGATCATCTACTATTAATAGGGGTTCACATACTCTTAATAAGGGTCCATTTACTCTGAATAAGGGTCCACCTACTCTGAATAGGGGTTCATCTACTCTGAATAGGGGTTTACCTACTCTGAGTAAGGGTTCATCTACTCTGAATAGGGGTTCACATACTCTGAATAAGGGTCCATCTACTCTGAATAAGGGTTCATCTACTCTGAATTGGGGTTTATCTACTCTGTGTAGGGGTTCATCTAATCTGAATAAGGGTTCATCAACTCAGAACAGGGGTTCATCTACTCTGAATAGGGGTTCTTCTACTCTGAATAAAGGTTCATCTTTTCTGAATAGGGGTTCATCTACTCCGAATAAGGGTTCATTTACTCTGAATAGGGGTTAATCTACTCCGAATAGGGGTTCATCTACTCCGAATAAGGGTTCATCTACTCTGAATACGGGATTATCAACTCTGAATAGGGATTCATCTACTCTGAATAAGGGTTCATCTTTTCTGAATAGGGGTTCATCTACTCTGAATAAAGGTTTATTTACTCTGAATAGGGGTTCATCTACTCTGAATAAGGGTTCATCTTTTCTGAATAGGGGTTCATCTACTCTGAATAGGGGGTTCATATACTCTGATTAGGGGTCCATCAATTCTGAATAGGGGTTCATCTACTCTGAATGAGGGTTCATCTACTCTGAATAAGGGTTCATGTACTCCGAATAGGGTTTAATCTACTCCGAATAGGGGTTCATCTACTCCGAATAGGGGTTCAAGTACTCTGAATGAGGGTTCATCTACTCCGAATGAGGGTTCATCTACTCCGAATAAGGGTTCATGTGCTCCGAATAGGGGTTAATCTACTCCGAATAGGGGTTCATCTACTCCGAATAAGGGTTCATCTACTCTGAGTAAGGGTTCATCAACTCTGAATAGGGGTTCATCTACTCTGAATAAGGGTCCATCTACTCTGAGAAGGGGTTCATCTACTCTGAATAGGGGTTTACCTACTCTGAGTAGGGGTTCATCTACTCTGAATAGGGGTTCACATACTCTGAATAAGGGCCCATCTATTCTGAATAGGGGTTCATCTACTCTGAATATGGGTTCATCTTTTCTGAATAGGGGTTCATCTACTCTGAATAAGGGTTCATCTTTTCTGAGTAGGGGTTCATCTAGTCTGAATAAGGGTTCATTTACTCTGAATAGGGGTTAATCTACTCTGAATAGGGGTTCATCTACTCCAAATAAGGGTTCATCTACTCTGAATACGGGTTCTTCAACACTGAATAGGGATTCATCTACTCTGAATAAGGGTTCATCTTTTCTGAATAGGGGTTCATCTACTCTGAATAAGGGTTCATCTTTTCTGAGTAGGGGTTCATCTAGTCTGAATAAGGGTTCATTTACTCTGAATAGGGGTTAATCTACTCTGAATAGGGGTTCATTTACTCTGAATAGGGGTTCATCTATTATGAATAAGGGTTCATCTTTTCTGAATAGGGGTTCATCTACTCTGAATACGGGTTCATCAACTCTGAATAGGGATTCATCTACTCTGAATAAGGGTTCATCTTTTCTGAATAGGGGTTCATCTACTCTGAATAAGGGTTCATCTTTTCTGAATACGCTGAATAGGGGTTCATCTACTCTGAATAAGGGTTCATCTTTTCTGAATAGGGGTTCATCTACTCTGAATAGGGGTTCATATACTCTGAGTAGGGGTCCATCAATACTGAATAGGGGTTCATCTACTCCGAATGAGAGTTCATGTACTCCGAATAGGGGTTCATCTACTCTGAATAGGGGTTTACCTACTCTGAGAAGGGCTTCATCTACTCTGAATAGGAGGTTCATCTACTCTGAATAAGGGTCCATCTACTCTGAGAAGGGGTTCATCTACTCTTAATAGGGATTCACCTACTCTAAATAAGGGTTCATCTACTCTGAATAAGGGTTCATCTTCTCTGAGTAGGGGGTTAATCTACTCTGAATAAGGGTTCGTCTTCTCTGAGTAAGGGTTCATCAACTCTGAATAGGGGTTCATCTACTCTGAATAAGGGTTCATCCACTCTGTATAAGGGTTCATCTACTCTGAATCAGGGTTCGTCTACTCTCAACAAGGGTTCATCTACTCTGAATCAGGGTTCGTCTACTCTGAACAAGGGTTGATCTACTCTGAATAGGGGTTCATCTACTCGGAATACAGGTTCATCTACTCTGAATAGGAGTTTACATACTCTGAATAAGGGATCATCTACTATTAATAGGGGTTCACATACTCTGAATAAGGGTCCATTTACTCTGAATAAGGGTCCACCTACTCTGAATAGGGGTTCATCTACTCTGAATAGGGGTTTACCTACTCTGAGTAGGGGTTCATCTACTCTGAATAGGGGTTCACATACTCTGAATAAGGGTCCATCTACTCTGAATAAGGGTTCATCTACTCTGAACAGGGGTTCATCTACTCTGAATTAGGGTTCATCTACTCTGAATAGGGGTTCATCTACTCTGAATAAGGGTTCATCAGCTCAGAATAGGGGTTCATCTAATCTGAATACGGGTTCATCTACTCTGAATTAGGGTTCATCTACTCTGAATAGGGGTTCATCTACTCTGAATAAGGGTTCATCAACTCAGAATAGGGGTTCATCTACTCTGAATTAGGGTTCATCTACTATGAATAGGGGTTCACATACTCTGAATAAGGGTCCATTTACTCTGAATAGGGGTTCATCTACTCTGAATAGGGGTTTACCTACTCTGAGTAGGGGTTCATCTACTCTGAATAGGGGTTCATCTAATCTGAATAAGGGTTCATCTACTCTGAATAAGGGTTCATCATCTCAGAATAGGGGTTCATCTACTCTGAATTAGGGTTCATCTACTATGAATAGGGGTTCACATACTCTGAATAAGGGTCCATTTACTCTGAATAGGGGTTCATCTACTCTGAATAGGGGTTTACCTACTCTGAGTAGGGGTTCATCTACTCTGAATAGGGGTTCATCTAATCTGAATAAGGGTTTATCAACTCAGAATAGGGGTCCACCTACTCTGAATAGGGGTTCATCTACTCTGAATAAGGGTTCATCTACTCTGAGTAAGGGTCCATCTAGTCTGAATAGGGGTTCATCTAATCTGAATAAGGGTTCATCAACTCAGAATAGGGGTTCACCTACTCTGAATAGGGGTTCATCTACTCTGAATATGGGTTCATCTACTATGAATAAGGGTTCATCTACTCTGAATAGGGGTTTGTCTACTCTGAATAGGGGTTCATCTAATATGAATAAGGGTTCATCTACTCTGAATATGGGTTAATCTACTCTGAATAGGGGTCCATCTACTCTGAATAGGGGTTCATCTACTCTGAATAGGGGTTCATCTAATCTGAATAAGGGTTCATCAACTCAGAATAGGGGTCCACCTACTCTGAATAGGGGTTCATCTACTCTGAATTAGGGTTCATCTACTCTGAATTAGGGTTCATCTTCTATGAATAGGGGTTCACATACTTTGAATAAGTGTCCATTTACTCTGAATAAGGGTCCATCTACTCTGAATAGGGGTCCATCTACTCTGAAGAGGGGTTCATCTACTCTGAATAGGGGTTCATCTAATCTGAATAAGGGTTCATCAACTCAGAATAGGGGTCCACCTACTCTGAATAGGGGTTCATCTACTCTGAATAGGGGACCATCTACTCTGAATAGGGGTTCACATACTCTGAATAGGGGTTCACATACTCTGAATAAGGGTTCATCTACTCTGAATAGGGGTTTACCTACTCTGAATAAGGGTTCATCTACTCTTAACGAGGGTTCATCTACTCTGAATAGGGGTTCATCTACTATGAATAGGGGTTCACATACTCTGAATAAGGGTCCAATTACTCTGAATAAGGGTCCATCTACTCTGAATAGGGGTCCATCTACTCTGAATAGGGGTTCATCTACTCTGAATAGGGGTTCATCTAATCTGAATAAGGGTTCATCAACTCAGAATAGGGGTCTACCTACTCTGAATAGGGGTTCATCTACTCTGAATAGGGGTCCATCTACTCTGAATAGGGGTTCACATACTCTGAATAGGGGTTCACATACTCTGAATAAGGGTTCATCTTCTCTGAATAGGGGTTTATCTACTCAAAATAAGGGTTCATCTACTCTGAATTAGGGTTCATCTACTCTGAATAAGGGTTCATCAACTCAGAATACGGGTTCATCTACTCTGAATAAGGGTTCATCTACTCCAAGTAGGAGTTGATCTACTCTGAATAGGGGTTCATCTACTCTGAATAGGGGTTTACCTACTCTGACTAGGAGTTGATCTACTCTGAATAAGGGGCCATCTACTCTGAATAGGGGTCCATCTACTCTGAATAGGGGTTCATCTACTCTGAATAAGGGTTTACCTACTCTGAGTAGGGGTTCATCTACTCTGAATAGGGGTTCATCTACTCTGAATAGGGGTTCATCTACTCTGAATTTGGGTTCATCTACTCTGAATAAGGGTTCATCAACTCAGAATAGGGGTTCATCTACTCTGAATAAGGGTTCATCTACTCCAAGTAGGAGTTGATCTACTCTGAATAGGGGTTCATCTACTCTGAATAGGGGTTTACCTACTCTGAGTAGGAGTTGATCTACTCTGAATAAGGGTCCATCTACTCTGAATAGGGGTTCATCTACTCTGAATAGGGGTTTACCTACTCTGAGTAGGGGTTCATCTACTCTGCATAGGGGTTCATCAACTCAGAATAGGGGTCCACCTACTCTGAATAGGGGTTCATCTACTCTGAATATGGGTTTATCTACTGTGAATAAGGATTCATCTACTCTGAATAGGGGTTCATTTACTCTGAATAGGGGTTAATCTACTCCGAATAGGGGTTTATCTACTCCGAGTTAGGGTTCATCTACTCTGAATACGGGTTCATCAACTCTGAATAGGGATTCATCTACTCTGAATAAGGGTTCATCTCTTCTGAATAGGGGTTCATCTACTCTGAATAGGGGGTTCATATACTCTGAGTAGGGGTCCATCAATTCTGAATAGGGGTTCATCTACTCCGAATAGGGGTTCATCTACTCTGAATGAGGGTTCATCTACACTGAATAAGGGTTCATGTACTCCGAATAGGGTTTAATCTACTCCGAATAGGGGTTCATCTACTCCGAATAGGGGTTCAAGTACTCTGAATGAGGGTTCATCTACTCCGAATGAGGGTTCATCTACTCCGAATAAGGGTTCATGTGCTCCGAATAGGGGTTAATCTACTCCGAATAGGGGTTCATCTACTCCGAATAAGGGTTCATCTACTCTGAGTAAGGGTTCATCAACTCTGAATAGGGGTTCATCTACTCTGAATAAGGGTCCATCTACTCTGAGAAGGGGTTCATCTACTCTGAATAGGGGTTTACCTACTCTGAGTAGGGGTTCATCTACTCTGAATAGGGGTTCACATACTCTGAATAAGGGCCCATCTATTCTGAATAGGGGTTCATCTACTCTGAATATGGGTTCATCTTTTCTGAATAGGGGTTCATCTACTCTGAATAAGGGTTCATCTTTTCTGAGTAGGGGTTCATCTAGTCTGAATAAGGGTTCATTTACTCTGAATAGGGGTTAATCTACTCTGAATAGGGGTTCATCTACTCCAAATAAGGGTTCATCTACTCTGAATACGGGTTCTTCAACACTGAATAGGGATTCATCTACTCTGAATAAGGGTTCATCTTTTCTGAATAGGGGTTCATCTACTCTGAATAAGGGTTCATCTTTTCTGAGTAGGGGTTCATCTAGTCTGAATAAGGGTTCATTTACTCTGAATAGGGGTTAATCTACTCTGAATAGGGGTTCATTTACTCTGAATAGGGGTTCATCTATTATGAATAAGGGTTCATCTTTTCTGAATAGGGGTTCATCTACTCTGAATACGGGTTCATCAACTCTGAATAGGGATTCATCTACTCTGAATAAGGGTTCATCTTTTCTGAATAGGGGTTCATCTACTCTGAATAAGGGTTCATCTTTTCTGAATACGCTGAATAGGGGTTCATCTACTCTGAATAAGGGTTCATCTTTTCTGAATAGGGGTTCATCTACTCTGAATAGGGGTTCATATACTCTGAGTAGGGGTCCATCAATACTGAATAGGGGTTCATCTACTCCGAATGAGAGTTCATGTACTCCGAATAGGGGTTCATCTACTCTGAATAGGGGTTTACCTACTCTGAGAAGGGCTTCATCTACTCTGAATAGGAGGTTCATCTACTCTGAATAAGGGTCCATCTACTCTGAGAAGGGGTTCATCTACTCTTAATAGGGATTCACCTACTCTAAAAAGGGTTCATCTACTCTGAATAAGGGTTCATCTTCTCTGAGTAGGGGTTCATCTACTCTGAATAAGGGTTCCTCTACTCTGAGTAGGGGTTCATCTACTCTGAATAGAGGGTTCATCGACTCTGAATAAGGGTTCATCCACTCTGTATAAGGGTTCATCTACTCTGAATCAGGGTTCGTCTACTCTCAACAAGGGTTCATCTACTCTGAATCAGGGTTCGTCTACTCTGAACAAGGGTTGATCTACTCTGAATAGGGGTTCATCTACTCGGAATACAGGTTCATCTACTCTGAATAGGAGTTTACATACTCTGAATAAGGGATCATCTACTATTAATAGGGGTTCACATACTCTGAATAAGGGTCCATTTACTCTGAATAAGGGTCCACCTACTCTGAATAGGGGTTCATCTACTCTGAATAGGGGTTTACCTACTCTGAGTAGGGGTTCATCTACTCTGAATAGGGGTTCATCATACTCTGAATAAGGGTCCATCTACTCTGAATAAGGGTTCATCTACTCTGAACAGGGGTTCATCTACTCTGAATTAGGGTTCATCTACTCTGAATAGGGGTTCATCTACTCTGAATAGGGGTTCATCTAATCTGAATAAGGGTTCATCAACTTAGAATAGGGCTCCACCTACTCTGAATAGGGGTTCATCTACTCTGAATGAGGGTTCATCAACTCTGAATAAGGGTTCATCTACTCTGAATAGGGTTTCATCTACTCGGAATACAGGTTCATCTACTCTGACTAAGGGTCCATCTACTCTGAATTGGGGTTTATCTACTCTGTATAGGGGTTCATCTAATCTGAATAAGGGTTCATCAACTCAGAACAGGGGTTCATCTACTCTGAATAGGGGTTCATCTACTCCGAATAAGGGTTCATTTACTCTGAATAGGGGTTCATCTACTCTGAATAGGGGTTTACATACTCTGAATAAGGGATCATCTACTATTAATAGGGGTTCACATACTCTTAATAAGGGTCCATTTACTCTGAATAAGGGTCCACCTACTCTGAATAGGGGTTCATCTACTCTGAATAGGGGTTCACCTACTCTGAGTAGGGGTTCATCTACTCTGAATAGGGGTTCACATACTCTGAATAAGGGTCCATCTACTCTGAATAAGGGTTCATCTACTCTGAATTGGGGTTTATCTACTCTGTGTAGGGGTTCATCTAATCTGAATAAGGGTTCATCAACTCAGAACAGGGGTTCATCTACTCTGAATAGGGTTCTTCTACTCTGAATAAAGGTTCATCTATTCTGAATAGGGGTTCATCTACTCTGAATAAGGGTTCATCTACTCTGAATAGGGGTTAATCTACTCTGAATAGGGGTTCATCTACTCCGAATAAGGGTTCATCTACTCTGAATACGGGATTCATCAACTCTGAATAGGGATTCATCTACTCTGAATAAGGGTTCATCTTTTCTGAATAGGGGTTCATCTACTCTGAATAAAGGTTTATTTACTCTGAATAGGGGTTCATCTACTCTGAATAAGGGTTCATCTTTTCTGAATAGGGGTTCATCTACTCTGAATAGGGGTTCATATACTCTGATTAGGGGTCCATCAATTCTGAATAGGGGTTCATCTACTCTGAATGAGGGTTCATCTACACTGAATAAGGGTTCATGTACTCCGAATAGGGTTTAATCTACTCCGAATAGGGGTTCATCTACTCCGAATAGGGGTTCAAGCACACTGAATGAGGGTTCATCTACTCTGAATGAGGGTTCATCTACTCTGAATAAGGGTTCATGTACTCAGAATAGGGGTTAATCTACTCCGAATAGGGGTTCATCTACTCCGAATAAGGGTTCATCTACTCTGAGTAAGGGTTCATCAACTCTGAATAGGGGTTCATCTACTCTGAATAAGGGTCCATCTACTCTGAGAAGGGGTTCATCTACTCTGAATAGGGGTTTACCTACTCTGAGTAGGGGTTCATCTACTCTGAATAGGGGTTCACATACTCTGAATAAGGGCCCATCTATTCTGAATAGGGGTTCATCTACTCTGAATATGGGTTCATCTTTTCTGAATAGGGGTTCATCTACTCTGAATAAGGGTTCATCTTTTCTGAGTAGGGGTTCATCTAGTCTGAATAAGGGTTCATTTACTCTGAATAGGGGTTAATCTACTCTGAATAGGGGTTCATCTACTCCAAATAAGGGTTCATCTACTCTGAATACGGGTTCTTCAACACTGAATAGGGATTCATCTACTCTGAATAAGGGTTCATCTTTTCTGAATAGGGGTTCATCTACTCTGAATAAGGGTTCATCTTTTCTGAGTAGGGGTTCATCTAGTCTGAATAAGGGTTCATCTACTCTGAATAGGGGTTAATCTACTCTGAATAGGGGTTCATTTACTCTGAATAGGGGTTCATCTATTATGAATAAGGGTTCATCTTTTCTGAATAGGGGTTCATCTACTCTGAATACGGGTTCATCAACTCTGAATAGGGATTCATCTACTCTGAATAAGGGTTCATCTTTTCTGAATAGGGGTTCATCTACTCTGAATAAGGGTTCATCTTTCTGAATACGCTGAATAGGGGTTCATCTACTCTGAATAAGGGTTCATCTATTCTGAATAGGGGTTCATCTACTCTGAATAGGGGTTCATATACTCTGAGTAGGGGTCCATCAATACTGAATAGGGGTTCATCTACTCCGAATAGAGAGTTCATGCTACTCCGAATAAGGGTTCATCTACTCTGAATAGGGGTTTACCTACTCTGAGAAGGGGTTCATCTACTCTGAATAGGAGGTTCATCTACTCTGAATAAGGGTCCATCTACTCTGAGAAGGGGTTCATCTACTCTTAATAGGGATTCACCTACTCTGAATAAGGGTTCATCTACTCTGAATAAGGGTTCATCTTCTCTGAGTAGGGGTTCATCTACTCTGAATAAGGGTTCCATCTTCTCTGAGTAGGGGTTCATCTACTCTGAATGAGGGTTCATCGACTCTGAATAAGGGTTCATCCACTCTGAATAAGGGTTCATCTACTCTGAATCAGGGTCCATCTACTCTGAGAAGGGTTCATCTACTCTGAATAGGGGTTTACCTACTCTGAGTAGGGGTTCATCTACTCTGAATAGGGGTTCATCATACTCTGAATAAGGGTCCATCTATTCTGAATAGGGGTTCATCTACTCTGAATATGGGTTCATCTTTTCTGAATAGGGGTTCATCTACTCTGAATAAGGGTTCATATTTTCTGAGTAGGGGTTCATCTAGTCTGAATAAGGGTTCATCTACTCTGAATAGGGGTTAATCTACTCTGAATAGGGGTTCATCTACTCCAAATAAGGGTTCATCTACTCTGAATACGGGTTCTTCAACACTGAATAGGGATTCATCTACTCTGAATAAGGGTTCATCTTTTCTGAATAGGGGTTCATCTACTCTGAATAAGGGTTCATCTTTTCTGAGTAGGGGTTCATCTAGTCTGAATAAGGGTTCATCTACTCTGAATAGGGGTTAATCTACTCTGAATAGGGGTTCATTTACTCTGAATAGGGGTTCATCTATTATGAATAAGGGTTCATCTTTTCTGAATAGGGGTTCATCTACTCTGAATACGGGTTCATCAACTCTGAATAGGGATTCATCTACTCTGAATAAGGGTTCATCTTTTCTGAATAGGGGTTCATCTACTCTGAATAAGGGTTCATCTTTTCTGAATACGCTGAATAGGGGTTCATCTACTCTGAATAAGGGTTCATCTTTTCTGAATAGGGGTTCATCTACTCTGAATAGGGGTTCATATACTCTGAGTAGGGGTCCATCAATACTGAATAGGGGTTCATCTACTCCGAATGAGAGTTCATGTACTCCGAATAGGGGTTCATCTACTCTGAATAGGGGTTTACCTACTCTGAGAAGGGCTTCATCTACTCTGAATAGGAGGTTCATCTACTCTGAATAAGGGTCCATCTACTCTGAGAAGGGGTTCATCTACTCTTAATAGGGATTCACCTACTCTAAAAAGGGTTCATCTACTCTGAATAAGGGTTCATCTTCTCTGAGTAGGGGTTCATCTACTCTGAATAAGGGTTCCTCTTCTCTGAGTAGGGGTTCATCTACTCTGAATGAGGGTTCATCTACTCTGAATAAGGGTTCATCCACTCTGTATAAGGGTTCATCTACTCTGAATCAGGGTTCGTCTACTCTCAACAAGGGTTCATCTACTCTGAATCAGGGTTCGTCTACTCTGAACAAGGGTTGATCTACTCTGAATAGGGGTTCATCTACTCGGAATACAGGTTCATCTACTCTGAATAGGAGTTTACATACTCTGAATAAGGGATCATCTACTATTAATAGGGGTTCACATACTCTGAATAAGGGTCCATTTACTCTGAATAAGGGTCCACCTACTCTGAATAGGGGTTCATCTACTCTGAATAGGGGTTTACCTACTCTGAGTAGGGGTTCATCTACTCTGAATAGGGGTTCACATACTCTGAATAAGGGTCCATCTACTCTGAATAAGGGTTCATCTACTCTGAACAGGGGTTCATCTACTCTGAATTAGGGTTCATCTACTCTGAATAGGGGTTCATCTACTCTGAATAAGGGTTCATCAGCTCAGAATAGGGGTTCATCTAATCTGAATACGGGTTCATCTACTCTGAATTAGGGTTCATCTACTCTGAATAGGGGTTCATCTACTCTGAATAAGGGTTCATCAACTCAGAATAGGGGTTCATCTACTCTGAATTAGGGTTCATCTACTATGAATAGGGGTTCACATACTCTGAATAAGGGTCCATTTACTCTGAATAGGGGTTCATCTACTCTGAATAGGGGTTTACCTACTCTGAGTAGGGGTTCATCTACTCTGAATAGGGGTTCATCTAATCTGAATAAGGGTTTATCAAATCAGAATAGGGGTCCACCTACTCTGAATAGGGGTTCATCTACTCTGAATAAGGGTTCATCAACTCAGAATAGGGGTTCATCTACTCTGAATTAGGGTTCATCTACTATGAATAGGGGTTCACATACTCTGAATAAGGGTCCATTTACTCTGAATAGGGGTTCATCTACTCTGAATAGGGGTTTACCTACTCTGAGTAGGGGTTCATCTACTCTGAATAGGGGTTCATCTAATCTGAATAAGGGTTTATCAACTCAGAATAGGGGTCCACCTACTCTGAATAGGGGTTCATCTACTCTGAATAAGGGTTCATCTACTCTGAGTAAGGGTCCATCTAGTCTGAATAGGGGTTCATCTAATCTGAATAAGGGTTCATCAACTCAGAATAGGGGTTCACCTACTCTGAATAGGGGTTCATCTACTCTGAATATGGGTTCATCTACTATGAATAAGGGTTCATCTACTCTGAATAGGGGTTTGTCTACTCTGAATAGGGGTTCATCTAATATGAATAAGGGTTCATCTACTCTGAATATGGGTTAATCTACTCTGAATAGGGGTCCATCTACTCTGAATAGGGGTTCATCTACTCTGAATAGGGGTTCATCTAATCTGAATAAGGGTTCATCAACTCAGAATAGGGGTCCACCTACTCTGAATAGGGGTTCATCTACTCTGAATTAGGGTTCATCTACTCTGAATTAGGGTTCATCTTCTATGAATAGGGGTTCACATACTTTGAATAAGTGTCCATTTACTCTGAATAAGGGTCCATCTACTCTGAATAGGGGTCCATCTACTCTGAAGAGGGGTTCATCTACTCTGAATAGGGGTTCATCTAATCTGAATAAGGGTTCATCAACTCAGAATAGGGGTCCACCTACTCTGAATAGGGGTTCATCTACTCTGAATAGGGGACCATCTACTCTGAATAGGGGTTCACATACTCTGAATAGGGGTTCACATACTCTGAATAAGGGTTCATCTACTCTGAATAGGGGTTTACCTACTCTGAATAAGGGTTCATCTACTCTTAACGAGGGTTCATCTACTCTGAATAGGGGTTCATCTACTATGAATAGGGGTTCATCTACTCTGAATAGGGGTTTACCTACTCTGAGTAAGGGTTCATCTACTCTGAATAGGGGTTCATCATACTCTGAATAAGGGTTCATCTACTCTGAATAGGGGTTCATCTACTCTGAATAGGGGTTCATCTACTCTGAGTAGGGGTTCATCTACTCTGAATAAGGGTTCATCTACTCAGAATAGGGGTTCATCTACTCTGAATAGGGGTTCTTCTACTCTGAATAAGGGTTCATCTTACTCTGAATAGGGGTTCATCTACTCTGAAAGGGTTCAGAGAGGGTTCATCTACTCTGAATAGGGGTTCATCTACTCCGAATAAGGGTTCATCTACTCTGAATACGGGTTCATCTACTCTGAATAAGGGTTCATCTACTCTGAATAGGGGTTCATCTACTCTGAATAAGGGTTCATCTTTTCTGAATAGGGGTTCATCTACTCTGAATAAGGGTTTATCTACTCTGAATAGGGGTTCATCTACTCTGAATAAGGGTTCATCTTTTCTGAATAGGGGTTCATCTACTCTGAATAGGGGTTCATATACTCTGAGTAGGGGTCCATCAATTCTGAATAGGGGTTCATCTACTCTGAATGAGGGTTCATCTACACTGAATAAGGGTTCATGTACTCTGAATAGGGTTTAATCTACTCCGAATAGGGGTTCATCTACTCCGAATAGGGGTTCAAGTACTCTGAATGAGGGTTCATCTACTCCGAATGAGGGTTCATCTACTCCGAATAAGGGTTCATGTGCTCCGAATAGGGGTTAATCTACTCCGAATAGGGGTTCATCTACTCCGAATAAGGGTTCATCTACTCTGAGTAAGGGTTCATCAACTCTGAATAGGGGTTCATCTACTCTGAATAAGGGTTCATCTACTCTGAATAGGGGTTCATCTACTCTGAATAAGGGTTCATCTACTCTGAATAGGGGTTCATCTACTCTGAATAGGGGTTCATCTACTCTGAATAAGGGCTCATCTATCTCTGAATAGGGGTTCATCTACTCTGAATATGGGTTCATCTTTTCTGAATAGGGGTTCATCTACTCTGAATAGGGGTTCATATACTCTGAGTAGGGGTCCATCTATTCTGAATAGGGGTTCATCTACTCTGAATAGGGTTCATCTACTCTGAATAAGGGTTCATCTACTCTGAATAGGGGTTAATCTACTCTGAATAGGGGTTCATCTACTCCGAATAAGGGTTCATCTACTCTGAATAGGGGTTCATCTACTCTGAATAAGGGTTCATCTACTCTGAATAGGGGTTCATCTACTCTGAATAGGGGTTCATCTACTCTGAATAAGGGTTCATCTACTCTGAATAAGGGTTCATCTTCTCTGAATAGGGGTTCATCTACTCTGAATAAGGGTTCATCTTTTCTGAGTAGGGGTTCATCTACTCTGAATAAGGGTTCATCTACTCTGAATGAGGGTTCATCTACTCGGAATACAGGTTCATCTACTCTGACTAAGGGTCCATCTACTCTGAATTGGGGTTCATTTACTCTGTATAGGGGTTCATCTAATCTGAATAAGGGTTCATCAACTCAGAATAGGGGATCATCTACTCTGAATAGGGGTTCTTCTACTCTGAATAAGGGTTCATCTTACTCTGAATAGGGGTTCATCTATTCTGAATAAGGGTTCATCTTATTCTGAATAGGGGTTCATCTACTCTGAATACGGGTTCATCAACTCTGAATAGGGATTCATCTACTCTGAATAAGGGTTCATCTTTTCTGAATAGGGGTTCATCTACTCTGAATAAGGGTTCATCTATTCTGAATACGCTGAATAGGGGTTCATCTACTCTGAATAAGGGTTCATCTTTTCTGAATAGGGGTTCATCTACTCTGAATAGGGGTTCATATACTCTGAGTAGGGGTCCATCAATTCTGAATAGGGGTTCATCTACTCCGAATGAGGGTTCATGTACTCCGAATAGGGGTTCAAGTACTCTGAATGAGGGTTCATCTACTCCGAATGAGGGTTCATCTACTCCGAATAAGGGTTCATGGAGTCCGAATAGGGGTTAATCTACTCCGAATAGGTGTTCATCTACTCTGAATAAGGGTTCATCTACTCTGAGTAAGGGCTTCATCTACTCTGAATAGGAGGTTCATCTACTCTGAATAAGGGTCCATCTACTCTGAGAAGGGGTTCATCTACTCCTAATAGGTGTTCACCTACTCTAAATAAGGGTTCATCTACTCTGAATAAGGGTTCATCTTCTCTGAGTACGGGGTTCATCTACTCTGAATAAGGGTTCATCTTCTCTGAGTAAGGGTTCATCTACTCTGAATGAGAGTTCATCTACTCTAAATGAGGGTTCATCCACTCTGAATAAGGGTTCATCTACTCTGAATAAGGGTTCTTCTACTCTGAATCAGGGTTCGTCTACTCTGAACAAGGGTTCATCTACTCTGAATAGGGGTTCATCTACTCAGAATACAGGTTCATCTACTCTGAATAGGGGTTTAAATACTCTGAATAAGGGTTCATCTACTATGAATAGCGGTTCACAAACTCTGAATAAGGGTCCATTTACTCGGAATAAGGGTCCACCTACTCTGAATAGGGGTTCATCTACTCTGAATAGGGGTTTACCTACTCTGAGTAGGGGTTCATCTACTCTGATTAGGGGTACACATACTCTGAATAAGGGTCCATCTACTCTGAATAAGGGTTCATCTACTCTGAATAGGGGTTCATCTAATCTGAATAAGGGTTCATCTACTCTGAATATGGATTCATCTACTCTGAATAGGGGTCCATCTACTCTGAATAGGGGTTCATCTTCTATGAATAGGGGTTCATCTACTCTGAACAAGGGTTCATCTACTCTGAATAGGGGTTCATCTACTCGGAATACAGGTTCATCTACTCTGAATAAGGGTCCATCTACTCTGAATAGGGGTTCATCTACTCTGTATAGGGGTTCATCTAATCTGAATAAGGGTTCATCAACTCAGAATAGGTGTTCATCTACTCTGAATAGGGGTTCATCTACTCTGAATAGGGGTTCATCTACTCTGAATAGGGGTTCATCTACTCTGAATAGGGGTTCATCTACTCTGAATAAGGGTTCATCTACTCTGAATAGGGGTTTATTTAGCTCTGAATAAGGGTTCATCATACTCTGAATAGGGGTTCATCTACTCTGAATAAGGGTTCATCTACTCTGAGTAGGGGTTCATCTACTCTGAATCGGGGTTCAGATACTCTGAATAAGGGTACAGCTACTCCCAGTAGGGGTTAATTTACTCCGAATAGGGGTCCATCTACTCCGAATGGGGTTCATCATACTCTGAATAAGGGTTCATCTACTCTGAGTAGGAGTTCATCTACTCTGAATGAGGTTTTATCTACTCTGAATAAGGGTTCATCTTCTCTGAATAGGAGTTCATCTACTCTGAATGAGGGTTCATCTACTCTGAATAGGGGTTCATCTACTCCAAATAGGGGTTCATCATACTCTGAATAAGGGTTCATCTACTCTGAATCAGGGTTCATCTACTCTGAATCAGGGTTCATCTACTCTGAACAAAGGTTTATCTACTCTGAGAACGGGTTCAGAGAGGGTTCATCTACTCTGAATATGGGTTCATCTACTCAGAATAAGGGTTCATCTACTCTGAATACGGGTTCATCAACTCTGAATAGGGATTCATCTACTCTGAATAAGGGTTCATCTTTTCTGAATAGGGGTTCATCTACTCTGTATAGGGGTTCATCTAATCTGAATAAGGGTTCATCAACTCAGAATAGGTGTTCATCTACTCTGAATAGGGGTTCAACTACTCTGAATAAGGGTTCATCTTTTCTGAATAGGGGTTCATCTATTCTGAATAGGGGTTCATATACTCTGAGTAGGGGTCCATCAATTCTGAATAGGGGTTCATCTACTCTGAATGAGGGTTCATCTACTCTGAATAAGGGTTCATGTACTCTGAATAGGGGTTAATCTACTCCGAATAGGGGTTCATCTACTCCGAATAGGGGTTCAAGCACACTGAATGAGGGTTCATCTACTCCGAATGAGGGTTCATTTACTCTGTATAAGGGTTCATGTCCTCCGAATAGGGGTTAATCTACTCCGAATAGGGGTTCATCTACTCTGAATAAGGGTTCATCTACTCTGAGTAAGGGTTCATCAACTCTGAATAAGGGTTCATCTACTCTGAGATAGGGGTTCATCTACTCTGAATAGGGGTTCACCTACTCTAAATAGGGGTTCATCTACTCTGAATAAGGGTTCATCTACTCTGAGTAGGGGTTCATCTACTCTGAATAAGGGTTCATCTTCTCTGAATAGGGGTTCATCTACTCTGAATAAGGGTTCATCTTTTCTGAATAGGGGTTCATCTACTCTGAATAGGGGTTCATCTACTCTGAGTAGGGGTTCATCTATTCTGAATAGGGGTTCATCTACTCTGAATGAGGGTTCATCTACTCCGAATAAGGGTTCATGTACTCCGAATAGGGGTTAATGTACTCCGAATAGGGGTTCATCTACTCTGAATAAGGGTTCATCAACTCTGAATAGCTGTTCATCTACTCTGAATAAGGGTCCATCTACTCCGAGAAGGGGTTAATCTACTCTTAATAGGGGTTCACCTACTCAAAATAAGGGTTCATGTACTCTGAATAGGGGTTAATCTACTCCGATTAGGAGTTCATCTACTCCGAATAGGGGTTCAAGTACACTGAATGAGGGTTCATCTACTCCGAATGAGGGTTCATTTACTCCGAATAAGGGTTCATGTCCTCCGAATAGGGGTTAATCTACTCCGAATAGGGGTTCATCTACTCCGAATAAAGGTTCATCTACTCTGAGTAAGGGTTTGTCAACTCTGAATAAGGGTCCATCTACTGTGAGAAGGTGTTCATCTACTCTTAATAGGGGTTCACCTACTCTAAATAAGGGTTCATCTACTCTGAATAAGGGTTCATCTTCTCTGAGTAGGGGGTTCATCTACTCTGAATAAGGGTTCGTCTTCTCTGAATAGGGGTTCATCTCCTCTGAATAAGGGTTCATCTTTTCTGAATAGGGGTTCATCTACTCTGAATAGGGGTTCATATACTTTGAGTAGGGGTCCATCAATTCTGAATAGGGGTTCATCTACTCTGAATGAGGGTTCATCTACTCCGAATAAGGGTTCATGTACTCCGAATAGGGGTTAATGTACTCCGAATAGGGGTTCATCTACTCCGAATAAGGGTTCATCAACTCTGAATAGGGGTTCATCTACTCTGAATAAGGTTCCATATACTCCGAGAAGGGGTTCATCTACTCTTAATAGGGGTTCACCTACTCAAAATAAGGGTTCATCTACTCTGAATAAGGGTTCATCTTCTCTGAGTAGGGGTTCATCCACTCTGAATAAGGGTTCATCTACTCTGAGTAGGAGGTTCATCTACTCTGAATGCAGGTTTATCTACTCTGAATGAGGGTTCATCTACTCTGAATACAGGGTTCATCTACTCTGAATAAGGGTTCATCTACTCTGAATAGGGGTTCATTCTACTCTGAATAGGGGTTCATCTATTCTGAATAAGGGTTCATCTTCTCTGAATAGGGGTTCATCTACTCTGAATAAGGGTTCATTTACTCCGAATAGGGGTTAATCTACTCCGAATAGGGGTTCATCTACTCTGAATACGGGTTCATCAACTCTGAATAGGGATTCATCTACTCTGAATAGGGATTCATCTTTTCTGAATAAGGGTTCATCTACTCTGAATAAGGGTTCATCTACTCTGAATAGGGGTTCATCTACTCTGAATAAGGGTTCATCTTTTCTGAATAGGGGTTCATCTACTCTGAATAGGGGTTCATATACTCTGAGTAGGGGTCCATCAATTCTGAATAGGGGTTCATCTACTCCAAATGAGGGTTCATGTACTCCGAATAGGGGTTCATCTACTCCAAATAGGGGTTCATCTACTCCGAATGGTGGTTCAAGTACTCTGAATGAGGGTTCATCTACTCCAAATAGGGGTTCATCTACTCCGAATGGGGGTTCAAGTACTCTGAATGAGGGTTCATCTACTCCGAATGAGGGTTCATCTACTCCGAATAAGGGTTCATGGACTCCGAATAGGGGTTAATCTACTCCGAATAGGTGTTCATCTACTCTGAAAAAGGGTTCATCTACTCTGAGTAAGGGTTCATCAACTCTGATTAGGGGTTCATCTACTCTGAATAAGGGTCCATCTACTCTGAGAAGGGGTTCATCTACTCTTAATAGGGATTCACCTACTCTAAATAAGGGTTCATCTACTCTGAATAAGGGTTCATCCTCTGAGTAGGGGGTTCATCTACTCTGAATAAGGGTTCATGTTCTCTGAGTAGGGGGTTCATCTACTCTGAATGAGGGTTCATCTACTCTAAATAAGGGTTCATCTACTCTGAATATGGATTCATCTACTCTGAATAGGGGTCCATCTACTCTGAATAGGGGTTCATCTTCTATGAATAGGGGTTCATCTACTCTGAACAAGGGTTCATCTACTCTGAATAGGGGTTCATCTACTCGGAATACAGGTTCATCTACTCTGAATAAGGGTCCATCTACTCTGAATTGTGGTTCATCTACTCTGTATAGTGGTTCATCTAATCTGAATAAGGGTTCATCAACTCAGAATAGGGGTTCATCTACTCTGAATAGGGGTTTATCTACTCTGAATAGGGGTTCATCTACTCTGAATAAGGTTCATCTTTTCTGAGTAGGGGTTCATCTACTCTGAATAAGGGTTCATTTACTCTGAATAAGGGTACAGCTACTCCCAGTAGGGGTTAATTTACTCCGAATAGGGGTCCATCTACTCCGAATGGGGTTCACATACTCTGAATAAGGGTTCATCTTCTCTGAGTAGGCGTTCATCTACTCTGAATGAGGGTTTATCTACTCTGAATAAGGGTTCATCTTCTCTGAGTAGGAGTTAATCTACTCTGAATGAGGGTTCATCTACTCTGAATAGGGGTTCATCTACTCCAAATAGGGGTTCATATACCCTGAATAAGGGTTCATCTACTCTGAATTAGGCTACATCTACTCTGAATCAGGGTTCATCTACTCTGAACAAAGGTTTATCTACTCTGAATAGGGGTTCAGAGAGGGTTCATCTACTCTGAATAGGGGTTCATCTACTCAGAATAAGGGTTCATCTACTCTGAATAGTGGTTCATCTACTCTGAATAGTGTTTCATCTACTCTGAATAAGGGTTCATCTACTCTGAATAGGGGTTCTTCTACTCGGAATAAGGGTTCATCTTTTCTGAATAGGGGTTCATCTACTCTGAATCAGGGTTCATCTACTCTGATCAAAGGTTCATCTACTCTGAGTAGGGGTTCAGAGAGGGTTCATCTACTCTGAATAGGGGTTCATCTACTCAGAATAAGGGTTCATCTACTCTGAATAGTGGTTCATCTACTCTGAATAGTGGTTCATCTACTCTGAATAAGGGTTCATCTACTCTGAATAGGGGTTCATCTACTCTGAATAAGGGTTCATCTTTTCTGAATAGGGGTTCATCTACTCTGAATAAGGGTTCATTTACTCTGAATAGGGGTTAATCTACTCCGAATAGGGGTTCATCTACTCCGAATAAGGGTTCATCTACTCTGAATACGGGTTCATCTTTTCTGAATAGGGGTTCATCTACTCTGAATAGGGGGTTCATATACTCTGAGTAGGGGTCCATCAATTCTGAATAGGGGTTCATCTACTCTGAATGAGGGTTTATCTACACTGAATAAGGGTTCATGTACTCCGAATAGGGGTTAATCTACTCCGAATAGGGGTTCATCTACTCCGAATAGGGGTTCAAGTACTCTGAATGAGGGTTCATCCACTCCGAATGAGGGTTCATCTACTCTGAATAAGGGTTCATCTACTCTGAATAAGGGTTCATCTACTCTGAATGAGGGTTCACTGACTCTGAATAAGGGTTCATCTACTCTGAATAAGGGTTCATCTACTCTGAATCAGGGTTCATCTACTCTGAACAAGGGTTCATCTACTCTGAATAGGGGTTCATCTACTCGGAATACAGGTTCATCTACTCTGAATAAGGGTCCATCTACTCTGAATATGTGTTTCATCTACTCTGTATAAGGGTACATCTAATCTGAATAAGGGATCATCTACTCTGAATAGGGGTTCATCTACTCTGAATAGGGGTTCATCTACTCTGAATAGGGGTTCATCTACTCTGAATAAGGGTTAATCTTTTCTGAGTAGGGGTTTATCTTCTCTGAATAAGGGTTTATTTACTCTGTATAGGGGTTTATCTGGTCTGAATAAGGGTTCATCAACTCAGAATAAGGGTTCATCTACTCTGAATAGGGGTTCATCTACTCTGAATAGGGGTTCAGATACTCTGAATAAGGGTACAGCTACTCCGAGTAGGGGATAATTTACTCCGAATAGGGGTCCATCTACTCCGAATAGGGGTTCACATACTCTGAATAATGGTTCATCTACTCTGAATAAGGGTTCATCTTCTCTGAGTAGGAGTTAATCTACTCTGAATGAGGGTTCATCTACTCTGAATAGGGGTTCATCTACTCCAAATAGGGGTTCATATACTCTGAATCAGGGTTCATCTACTCTGAACAAAGGTTCATCTACTCTGAATAGGGGTTCAGAGAGGGTTCATCTATTCTGAATAGGGGTTCATCTACTCAGAATAAGGGTTCATCTACTCTGAATAGTGGTTCATCTACTCTGAATAGTGTTTCATCTACTCTGAATAAAGGTTCATCTACTCTGAATAGGGGTTCATCATACTCTGAATAAGGGTTCATCAACTCTGAATATGGGTTCATCTACTCTGAATAAGGGCCCATCTACTCTGAGATAGGGGTTCATCTACTCTGAATAGGGGTTCGCCTACTCTGAATAAGGGTTCATCTACTCTGAATAAGAGTTCATCTTCTCTGAGTAGGGGTTCATCTACTCTGAATAAGGGTTCATCTACTCTGAATAGGGGTTCATCTACTCTGAATGAGGGTTTCATCTACTCTGAATGAGGGTTCATCTACTCTGAATAAGGGTTCATCTACTCTGAATAAGGGTTTATCTACTCTGAATTAGGGTTCATCTACTCTGAACAAGGGTTCATCTACTCTGAATAGGGTTTCATCTACTCAGAATACAGGTTCATGTACTCTGACTAAGGGTCCATCTACTCTGAATTGGGGTTCATCTACTCTGTAATATGGGTTCATCTAATCTGAATATGGGTTCATCAACTCAGAATAGGGGTTCATCTACTCTGAATAGGGGTTCTTCTACTCTGAATAAGGGTTCATTTACTCCGAATGGGGTTTAATCTGCTCCGAATAGGGGTTCATCTACTCCGAATAAGGGTTCATCTACTCTGAATACGGGTTCATCAACTCTGAATAGGGATTCATCTACTCTGAATAAAGGTTCATCTTTTCTGAATAGGGGTTCATCTACTCTGAATAAGGGTTCATGTACTCTGAATAGGGGTTCATATACTCTGAGTAGGGGTCCATCAATTCTGAATAGGGGTTCATCTACTCCGAATGAGGGTTCATGTACTCCGAATAGGGGTTAATCTACTCCGAATAGGGGTTCATCTACTCCGAATAGGGGTTCAAGTACTCTGAATGAGGGTTCATATACTCCGAATGAGCGTTCATCTACTCCAGAATAAGGGTTCATCTACTCTGAGTAAAGGGTTCATCTACTCTGAATAAGGGTTCATCTTCTCTGAGTAGGGGTTCATCCACTCTGAATAAGGGTTCATCTTCTCTGAGTAGGAGGTTCATCTACTCTGAATGAGGGTTCATCTACTCGGAATACAGGTTCATCTACTCTGACTAAGGGTCCATCTACTCTGAATTGGGGTTCATTTACTCTGTATAGGGGTTCATCTAATCTGAATAAGGGTTCATCAACTCAGAATAGGGGATCATCTACTCTGAATAGGGGTTCTTCTACTCTGAATAAGGGTTCATCTTCTCTGAATAGGGGTTCATCTACTCTGAATATGGGTTCATTTACTCTGAATAGGGGTTAATCTACTCCGAATAGGGGTTCATCTACTCCGAATAAGGGTTCATCTACTCTGAATACGGGTTCATCAACTCTGAATAGGGATTCATCTACTCTGAATAGGGATTCATCTTTTCTGAATAAGGGTTCATCTACTCTGAATAATGGTTCATCTACTCTGAATAAGGGTTCATCTTTTCTGAATAGGGGTTCATCTACTCTGAATAGGGGTTCATATACTCTGAGTAGGGGTCCATCAATTCTGAATAGGGGTTCATCTACTCCGAATAGGGGATCATCTACTCCGAATAGGGGTTCAAGTACTCTGAATGAGGGTTCATCTACTACAAATGAGGGTTCATCTACTGCGAATAAGGGTTCATGCACTCCGAATAGGGGTTAATCTACTCCGAATAGGGGTTCATCTACTCTGAATAAGGGTTCATCTACTCTGAGTAAGGGTTCATCAACTCTGAATAGGGGTTCATCTACTCTGAATAAGGGTCCATCTACTCTCAGAAGGGGTTCATCTACTCTTAATAGGGATTCACCTACTCTAAATAAGGGTTCATCTACTGTGAATAAGGGTTCATCTTCTCTGAGTAGGGGGTTCATCTACTCTGAATAAGAGTTCGTCTTCTCTGACTAGGGTGTTCATCTACTCTGAATGAGGGTTCATCTACTCTAAATGAGGGTTCATCGACTGTGAATAAGGGTTCATCTACTCTGAATAAGGGTTCATCTACTCTGAATCAGGGTTCGTCTGCTCTGAACAAGGGTTCATCTACTCTGAATAGGGGTTCATCTACTCGGAATACAGGTGCATCTACTCTGAATAGGGGTTTACATACTCTGAATAAGGGTCCATTTACTCTGAATAAGGGTTCATCTACTCTGAATAGGGGTTCATCTACTCTGAACAAGGGTTCATCTACTCTGAACAAGGGTCATCTACTCTGAATAGGGGTTCATCTACTCGGAATACAGGTTCATCTACTCTGAATAAGCGTCCATCTACTCTGAATTGTGGTTCATCTACCCTGTATAGTGGTTCATCTAATCTGAATAAGGGTTCATCAACTCAGAATAGGGGTTAATCTACTCTGAATAGGGGTTCATCTACTCTGAATAGGGGTTTATCTACTCTGAATAAGGGTTCATCTTTTCTGAGTAGGGGTTCATCTTCTCTAAATAAGGGTTCATTTACGCTGAATAGGGGTTCATCTGCTCTGAATAAGGGTTCATCAACTCAGAATAGGGGTTCATCTAATCTGAATAATGGTTCATCTACTCTGAATAAGGGTTCATCTACTCTGAATAAGGGTTCATCTACTCTGAATGAGGGTTCATTGACTCTGAATAAGGGTTCATCTACTGTGAATAAGGGTTCATCTACTCTGAATCAGGGTTCATCTACTCTGAACAAGGGTTCATCTACTGTGAATAGGGGTTCATCTACTCGGAATACAGGTTCATCTACTCTGAATAAGGGTCCATCTACTCTGAATTGTGTTTCATCTACTCGTATAAGGGTACATCTAATCTGAATAAGGGATCATCTACTCTGAATAGGGGTTCATCTACTCTGAATAGGGGTTCATCTACTTTGAATAGGGGTTCATCTACTCTGAATAAGGGTTAATCTTTTCTGAGTAGGGGTTTATCTTCTCTGAATAAGGGTTTATTTACTCTGAATAGGGGTTTATTTGGTCTGAATAAGGGTTCATCAACTCAGAATAGGGGTTCATCTACTCTGAATAAGGGTTCATCTACTCTGAGTAGGGGTTCATCTACTCTGAATAGGGGTTCAGATACTCTGAATAAGGGTACAGCTACTCCGAGTAGGGGATAATTTACTCTGAATAGGGGTCCATCTACTCTGAATAGGGGTTCACATACTCTGAATAATGGTTCATCTACTCTGAATAAGGGTTCATCTTCTCTGAGTAGGAGTTAATCTACTCTGAATGAGGGTTCATCTACTCTGAATAGGGGTTCATCTACTCCAAATAGGGGTTCATATACTCTGAATCAGGGTTCATCTACTCTGAACAAAGGTTCATCTACTCTGAATAGGGGTTCAGAGAGGGTTCATCTATTCTGAATAGGGGTTCATCTACTCAGAATAAGGGTTCATCTACTCTGAATAGTGGTTCATCTACTCTGAATAGTGTTTCATCTACTCTGAATAAAGGTTCATCTACTCTGAATAGGGGTTCACATACTCTGAATAAGGGTTCATCAACTCGGAATATGGGTTCATCTACTCTGAATAAGGGCCCATCTACTCTGAGAAGGGGTTCATCTACTCTTAATAGGGGTTCGCCTACTCTAAATAAGGGTTCATCTACTCTGAATAAGAGTTCATCTTCTCTGAGTAGGGGGTTCATCTACTCTGAATAAGGGTTCATCTTCTCTGAGTAGGGGGTTCATCTACTCTGAATGAGGGTTTATCTACTCTGAATGAGGGTTCATCTACTCTGAATAAGGGTTCATCTACTCTGAATAAGGGTTTTTCTACTCTGAATTCGGGTTCATCTACTCTGAACAAGGGTTCATCTACTCTGAATAGGGTTTCATCTACTCAGAATACAGGTTCATCTACTCTGACTAAGGGTCCATCTACACTGAATTGGGGTTCATCTACTCTGTATATGGGTTCATCTAATCTGAATATGGGTTCATCAACTCAGAATAGGGGTTCATCTACTCTGAATAGGGGTTCTTCTACTCTGAATAAGGGTTCATTTACTCCGAATGGGGTTTAATCTGCTCCGAATAGGGGTTCATCTACTCCGAATAAGGGTTAATCTACTCTGAATACGGGTTCATCAACTCTGAATAGGGATTTATCTACTCTGAATAAAGGTTCATCTTTTCTGAATAGGGGTTCATCTACTCTGAATAAGGGTTCATTTACTCTGAATAGGGGTTCATATACTCTGAGTAGGGGTCCATCAATTCTGAATAGGGGTTCATCTACTCCGAATGAGGGTTCATGTACTCCGAATAGGGGTTAATCTACTCCGAATAGGGGTTCATCTACTCCGAATAGGGGTTCAAGTACTCTGAATGAGGGTTTATATACTCCGAATGAGCGTTCATCTACTCAGAATAACGGTTCATCTACTCTGAGTAAGGGTTCATCTACTCCGACAAGGGGTTCATCTACTCTTAATAGGGGTTCACCTACTCAAAATAAGGGTTCATCTACTCTGAATAAGGGTTCATCTTCTCTGAGTAGGGGGTTCATCCACTCTGAATAAGGGTTCATCTTCTCTGAGTAGGAGGTTCATCTACTCTGAATGAGGGTTCATCTACTCAGAATACAGGTTCATCTACTCTGACTAAGGGTCCATTTACTCTGAATTGGGGTTCATTTACTCTGTATGGGGGTTCATCTAATCTGAATAAGGGTTCATCAACTCAGAATAGGGGTTCATCCACTCTGAATAGGGGTTCTTCTACTCTGAATAAGGGTTCATCTTCTCTGAATAAGGGTTCATCTACTCCGAATAAGGGTTCATTTACTCTGAAAACGGTTCATCAACTCTGAATAGGGATTCATCTACTCTGAATAGGGATTCATCTTTTCTGAATAAGGGTTCATCTACTCTGAATAATGGTTCATCTACTCTGAATAAGGGTTCATCTTTTCTGAATAGGGGTTCATCTACTCCGAATAGGGGATCATCTACTCCGAATAGGGGTTCAAGTACTCTGAATGAGGGTTCATCTACTACAAATGAGGGTTCATGTACTGCGAATAAGGGTTCATGCTACTCCGAATAGGGGTTAATCTACTCCGAATAGGGGTTCATCTACTCCGAATAAGGGTTCATCTACTCTGAGTAAGGGTTCATCAACTCTGAATAGGGGTTCATCTACTCTGAATAAGGGTCCATCTACTCTCAGAAGGGGTTCATCTACTCTTAATAGGGATTCACCTACTCTAAATAAGGGTTCATCTACTCTGAATAAGGGTTCATCTTCTCTGAGTAGGGGGTTCATCTACTCTGAATAAGGGTTCAGGTTCTCTGAGTAGGGGGTTCATCTACTCTGAATGAGGGTTCATCTACTCTAAATGAGGGTTCATCGACTCTGAATAAGGGTTCATCTACTCTGAATAAGGGTTCATCTACTCTGAATCAGGGTTCGTCTGCTCTGAACAAGGGTTCATCTACTCTGAATAGGGGTTCATCTACTCGGAATACAGGTGCATCTACTCTGAATAGGGGTTTACATACTCTGAATAAGGGTCCATTTATTCTGAATAAGGGTTCATCTACTCTGAATAGGGGTTCATCTACTCTGAACAAGGGTTCATCTACTCTGAACAAGGGTCATCTACTCTGAATAGGGGTTCATCTACTCGGAATACAGGTTCATCTACTCTGAATAAGGGTCCATCTACTCTGAATTGTGGTTCATCTACTCTGTATAGTGGTTCATCTAATCTGAATAAGGGTTCATCAACTCAGAATAGGGGTTAATCTACTCTGAATAGGGGTTCATCTACTCTGAATAGGGGTTTATCTACTCTGAATAAGGGTTCATCTTTTCTGAGTAGGGGTTCATCTTCTCTAAATAAGGGTTCATTTACGCTGAATAGGGGTTCATCTGCTCTGAATAAGGGTTCATCAACTCAGAATAGGGGTTCATCTAATCTGAATAATGGTTTATCTACTCTGAGTAGGGGCTCAACTACTCTGAATAGGGTTTTACCTACTCTGAATAAGGGTTCCTCTACTCCGGGTAGGGGTCCATCTACTCTGAATAGGGGTTCATGTACTCCGAATAGGGGGTTCATCTACTCTGAATAAGGGTTTATCTACTCTGAGTATGGATTCATCTACTCTGAAAAGGGGTTCACATATTCCAAATAATTGTTCATCTACTCTGAATAGGGGTTCATCTACTCTGAGTAGGGGTTCATCTACTCTGAGTAGGGGTTCAACTACTCTGAATAGGCGTCCGTCAACTCTGACTAGGGGTTCTTCTACTCTGAATAAGGGTTGATCAACTCTGAGTAGGGGTTCATCTACTCTGAATGAGGGTTCATCTACTCTGAGTAGGGGTTCATATACTCTTAATAGGGGTTTACCTACTCTGAATAAGGGTTCATCTACTCCAAATAAGGGCACATGTAAGATGTCATTCGCAACACAGCTCAGGAGGACCGAGGCCCCTCTTACACAGGCGCCACCTCCAAATGAAGGAATTTGCCCCGTCCCCCATTGATGTTAATGCTGACGTCCTTCATGACCTCACCCCTTGTGTAGGAGTAGACCCACAGCTCAGCACGGAATTACAAGCTGCCAAAAATCTTTAAAGATATTTTACATTTTTCGAACTGCGGTACCTTAGCGAGACACTTAAACGAATCCCAATGCTCTCTTTGTGTAGTAGCATCTCTCTGATGTCCCGGGAAACTCTGGAGTATATTACAGACTCGTGCACTAACGCTTTGGATGTACAACGCTTTGAAACTCATACAGCTGAAGTCCGCACTACAAAAAAGCACTGTAAAATAAAAAACATTCTGCTTGATCCAACTCTGAGATGTTCTTTACAACTCTGTCTCTTTCCTTCTTTCCATGAGAGGACACCTACCTGAGTGTGAATTTGTAAATGACGTCAGTCACCACCAGGCTCTGGCCACATCCTGGGGTTGACACAAAAGCATGTCTGCAGTCAGGGATCCTGCACGAAAATGTCACAGAGGCACAGGCTGGCAGGTTCAAACAGGAAGAGAAGATTATCCTCAGCCCAGGGAGCAAAGAAAAACACCTCCCCAAACAGGGAGTGAAAATTAATGACAAAGGATTAAAGTGTGCACTGAGGTCCATCGACTCCTCATCCAACATGTCTGCCTATTTCTTGTTCTGTTTGACTGACTCTTTACACTCTTTCAAGACACCATGTTTCTGCCAGCCTATCTGTCTCTATCATGGGTACTCACAAACTTTCTCTCGGGGGCCAAATTTACAGTGTGGTTTGTGGCCGAGGGCCACACCGGTGGGGGCGGGGTCAGTGGGGGGGCAGGGCTAGAGCAAAAAAAAAAACCTGTGACCATGAGGTTGAACACAGGCCCCTGCAGCAGACGCATTCCTCCACTGAGCCACCAGACCCGGCATACACACATCTATCTATCTCTCTATATCTATCTATCTATCTATCTATCTATCTCTATCTATCTCTCTAACTCTATCTATCTCTCTCTCTCTCTCTCTCTATCTATCTCTCTCTCTCGCTCTCTCTCTCTCTATCTCTCTCTCTCATCTCTCTATCTCTCTCTCTCTCTCTCTCTATCTCTCTATCTATCTATCTCTATCTATCTATCTATCTCTATCTCTCTCTCTCTTTCGCTATCTCTCTCTCGCTCCCTCTCTCTCTCTCTCTATCTATCTCTATCTATCTCTCTCTGTCTGTCTGTCTCTGTCTCCATCTGTCTCTGTCTGTCTCTGTCTCCATCTGTCTCTGTCTCTATCTCTCTCTATCTCTATCTCTATCTGTCTCTCTCTGTCTGTCTCTCTGTCTCTATCTCTGTCTCTATCTGTCTCTCTCTGTCTCCATCTGTCTCTCTCTCTCTATCTGTCTCTCTATCTGTCTCTCTCTCTGTCTATCTGTCTCTCTCTCTGTCTCTATCTGTCTCTCTCTCTCTGTCTCCATCTGTCTCTCTCTCTCTATCTGCCTCTATCTGTATGTCTCTCTCTGTCTCTATCTGTCTCTGTCCCTCTGTCTCTAACCGTCTCTCTCTCTGTCTCTATCCGTCTCTCTCTCTATCTGTCTCTCTGTCTCTATCTGTCTCTATCTCTGTCTCTGTCTCTATCTGTCTCTGTCTCTCTGTCTGTCTGTCTCTATCTCTCACTGTCTGTCTCTGTCTCTATCTGTCTCTCTCTGTCTCTATCTGTCTCTCTCTCTCAATTTGTCTCTGTCTCTCCCTGTCTCTATCTGTCTCTGTCTCTATCTGTCTCTCTCTCTCTCTGTCTCTATCCGTCTCTCTCTCTGTCTCTATCCATCTCTGTCTCTATCCGTCTCTGTCTCTATCTGTCTCTATCTGTCTCTATCTGTCTGTCTCTATCTGTCTCTGTCTCTATCTGTCTCTATCTCTCTGTCTGTCTTTCTCTATCTATCTCTCTCTGTCTGTCTCTATCTGTCTCTCTCTGTCTCTATCTGTCTCTGTCTCTATCTGTATTTGTCTCTTTCTCTATCTGTCTCTGTCTCTATCTGTCTCTGTTTCTATCTGCCTCTGTCTGACTCTCTCTGTCTGTCTCTCTCTGTCTCTATCTGCATCTCTGCCCCTGGCTCTATCTGTCCCTGCCTCTATCTGTCTCTGCCTCTATCTGTCCCTGCCTCTATCTGTCCCTGCCTCTATCTGTCTCTGCCTCTATCTGTCTCTGCCTCTATCAGTCGCGGCTCCTGGAGGGAGTGCTGCGGGGCTGGGTGGGGGAGCGCCAGGGTGGGGGGTAGTAAACTCCAAATGGCGATGCGGCGCGCGCAATGTAATTTGTTTTATTTATTTATTTATGTACTTACCTCCGTTCGGCCGTATGCCGGAGTTTACTACCCCACACCCTGCCCCTCCCCCGCCCCGCAGCACTCCCTCCAGGAGCCGCGACTGGCCTCTATCTGTCTCTGTCCAAACAGGAAGCTTCCAAAAGGCCCTTTAAAAGTCAGCTGTGAAAGCACTTACAGCTGACTTTTAAAGGGTCTTTTGGGAAGCTTTCCGATGGTGCCGTGAGGTCACAGAGGCCGGCAGTAAACACAGAAGATGGCTGCAGGAGCATACGTAGTGAATACCTATTTAATACGTAATCACTACGTATGCTCCTGCGGTCATCTTCTGTGTTTACTTCTGGCCTCACTAGAAATGTAGACACGGCAAGGCAAGGTCCGCGGGCCGCCAATGTAGGCCTGCCGGGCTGCTGGCGGCCCGCGGGCCGTACTATGAGTACCACGGGTCTATATAAATAGCTGTATGTTTTTCACAATTCTGGCTGCCTGCCAATAAGTTTGTCTGTTTTTCTTTCTGACTAATATCTGTGTGACTATCAGTTATTTGTCTCTGTCTTTCTGTCTCCACCTCTGTCTGTTTGCCTATCTATCTGATGACTGTCCATTTGCCGATCTATGTCTGTCAGTTTCCCACCTGCATTTCCTCCTGACCAACCTTGTGTCCTCTGCCCATCAATCACTCCATTCATGTATGACTGTCTTTAAATTTTTGTCCATCCCTCCATCCTCCACCCATGAATCCACCCTCCTCTATCCACCTATCTGTATCTACCTATCTTTTTTTACCTGTCTGTGTTATTTGTCCATCTCTTCCTCTCTCCACCTATCTGTCGACTGCTGTCCGTCATTTACCTATCGGTCTATTTTACTTATGTAAAGCGCAAACCGCAAAACGAACTGCCTCTTGGCGCTCACATCTGTTAAACTCAAAAATAACAAATAGCATGCTGTGAACAAAAGTGATGGCAAAACATTTTTTAGATCCTTACATATACATAAACACTATTGATCCAATACAGATAAAAATATTTAACAAATAAGAATCTAATACAGCTCTACGTCTGGCCATGTTTTTGTTTAACTTTAAGGAAGAAAGTCTGCAGCTTTCTCATCCGCCCATTATCTTTGATATTCAAAAGTTCTCATGCATTTTTTAAAAACTTTTGGCTCGGTTTAAAGGCTTCTAATACAAGGGACCCCAAAAATAGCAAAACTGCTGGTTCCATATGGCAGTCTTTTGTGACTCATGATAAAAGAGAGACCCTAATTTGTTTTTTAATTCGGTCTCCTGCCACAAAGTCTCAAGGTGGTAGCTCACCCTTAGGCCCTTCCCTATTTTCCTAGATGACAACAGCTTGATTCTACTTTTAGAGTGATGTGGTTGCACCCAGGAACAATGTCAACTGGGTCCAGTGTAAACTAAGTCCAGTGACCTCTAGTAACGTGGACCAGGTGAGCCACACTCATAATCAGGGCCATAGTAGTGAGTATGCCCCTTTTTCCAGCCACTCCCCCAGGACCCCCATATATTCACTACCAAGTAGTAAACCAACAAGTGTGAGGATCTCCCCAAAGAAACGATAGGAGAGGTGGAGAATTACATTTGTAGGTTTGTAAATAGCATTTTGTAGTATTTCAGTAGTGCTACTGTAGTGCTACTAAAGTACTAGAAAATGCAGTTTGTGAATAGGCAAATGTGCATTTACAAAGAAGAACCAGCATTTATATTTTCTGCTGATTAGCTTGAAACCAGAGAGCCCTTTCATCTAGCTCCCAAAATATAGATCTCTTATCTTCACAACACTCAATTCTGACTGTTCATGAATGAATGTCCTACCAATCACCTTGGATTTACACGACTGAACAAGAGACAATGAAACCTAATTTTGTGCTTACTAAGCTCAGTAACTATCTTATATCTCTTTTCACAAGGGTAATTTCCAACCATGAGTAATTTACATGTGTAAGTTTAATCTTACATGTATGAGTAACTTTACTGTTTGTAGCTGTTCACCATTTATAGTTTGAAGTTACTCAAAAGTGTAGACTTACATGTCCCCAATCCCTGAAACAGGGGGTGATGCTAAATGTACGAATGTAAGTTACTACAGCCAAAAAGAAGCAGTAGAAAGTTCAGCACCACACATGACTGGTCGCTCATACTGCAAAACCTTCACATAGAAAATAATAGAGGTAGGGACTTAAAATAAATAATTTTACATTGCATTTGTGCATTTTGACTTTTTAAATATTAAATAAAATTGACCTTTAAAAAAATGATACGTTTTGAAAATAAATAATGTTACATTACAATAATGCATTTTGACTTTTTAAAAATACATATGAACGAAATTGAACTTGAAAAAATGATATATGTTTTGAAAATAAATACTATTTAATGCTAAAATATTTCATTAAACATTTTTATTTAAAAAATAAATGCAACTTTATTTTATTTTAAATAACTAAATATATTTAAATTCATTTTATATATAACCTTACGGGGAGGAGGACTGACTGGGAAGGACACTGGCGGGCCTACTCCGCTGCCCACACGCTTCTACATTTGTAGTCGATTTGCTAGATGATGATAACTGTATCCAAGATACTTCCCTAGGAACCCTAAAAACAATGTCCACCTTCTACGCCCAGCTATACACTGCCTCCCCGACCCAAGATGAGACTGAGCTAACCTCTTATTTCAACACTCTACAGCTAATTTGGCTGGATAATGCGCCTAGGGGAATATGTTGATATGCCCATTACGGTGGAGGAAATTATACAAATTATCAGTTTCCTCCGGGGCGATAAAGACACCGGGCCTTGATGGCTTTACCACCTCTTTTTATAAAGAATATGCTGCACTCCTAGCCCCACACTTACCGAACATGTTTGAGGACTCCTTAAAAACGGGAGTCCTCCCCACATCCCTCAGGGAGGCGGTAATCGTCTCCATCCTTAAACCTGATAAGCCCGCCTCTCGGTGCAATTCATACAGGCCATTGTGGCTAATCAATGTAGACAATAAGGTACTAGCCAAAATTCTAGCAAACCGCCTGCTACCTCTGTTGCCTAAAATGGTACGACCAGACCAGGCTGGATTTATTCCTGGCCGCTCCACCTCACATAATCTACACACACTGTTTGCGGTGATGCAATATCTTGATCCGCAGGTACAGCCAGTAGCAGCCCTGCTTGACGCCACAAAGGTTTTGACTTGTTAACATAGAATTATATCTTCCCTTAAACGGCTGGGACTTAGTCCTACCTTTAACTGCTACATCTCACTCATATATGTACACCCAACAGCACAAGTCCACGTGAAAGGCCTCATCTTTGACCTTATACAGATTACAAGGGGTACGCGGCAGGAATGCCCCCTCTCCTCATTGTTATTTGTCATAGCAATGAAGCCCCTGGCTGTCAGACTCAGGCAACATCACACGCAGCACGGACTTGGGTTCTCCTCACGGGGTTGATCATATTACTATATGTAGATGACATTACACTGTACATACGTGATCCACTAACGAATCTGGTGCCGATGATACAGGAAGTAATTCACTTTGGGGGTCTCTCAGGCATACATGTCCACACTTTTTCCCCTCATGGATCATGCATACCCATTCAGCACCAAATACCCTCTGAGATGGGCAGATGGCCCAGTGAAGTATCTGGGCATATGGCTAAGTCACGACACGCAAGAACTGTGGACAGTCAGCTTTGGCCACACAATCGAATGGCTTGAAGATAGGGTCCCAATATGGTCCAAATTGCCACACTCAATGGCGGGTCGACTCGCCATTGCCAGAATGGTGGTGTTGCCTAAATGTTTATATCTATTTCTAAATGTTACACTACCACTGATGCGTGTAGGAGGGTACTTTAATCGATTTCTTTTAAAATCATAAAAGGGTGGGACGAACCACATGAGTACATAAAATATCAAACAATTGTTCTAGTTTAAAAATGACATTAAACTCCTGTTAGGACTGTTTCCATTCCATTCATATGGGCATGTAGTGTCCAGCCCTACTAGGAAAAGCGGGCTTCTAATGAATTTGGTTTAAACTGTACACGAATAAACAACAAAAGAGTGCAAAAAATAGGGGAAAGGGAGGTAGCAGGAGAAGTCACTCTTGGTTAAAAGAACCATCACTCACCAACCTTGTTGGTGACATGCTTCATCATTGGGTTCCCACCAGAGAGGCCGAATGCCTCCCTGGTGTGCTGCGACGCCTGACTACAGCGGAGCGGGATTTTGTGTTTTGTGGGGTGAATGTGCCAAATCAATGTGAGTGATTTTTTTAAAAAGAGTCGGAGCCTTCTCCAAAAAAACTTTAATGGTGGAGGGCCCGGCACTGGTTAAAAACAGGTGATGGATGTGTGATCACTGGTTTAATTTGCCAGGAAACATCCTAGTATGGTGAAAGTTTGTGGTCAACATGTTTCAGCCTCTCAATTCATTAGGTGAGGCATTCGTCAGGACCAAGAACAACACACCACGGCGGTATGCACTCGCTATGGTGCACCCTGACCTGTGGTGTTAGTAGAACCGCACACAACTCACGGTTCAGGAAAGAACTCCAGAGAATGTCTGAAGTTTATGTTGATCTGTGGAGATAAAAGCGACAAGGCATCAAAGCAGAACACTTGTTAAGTGAAGAATGGATGTTTGCTTTAGTGCCCGCATATTGCTCCGCAGTAGTGACTAAAATCGTGCTATGTAATAGCATGCTCCTCCAAGGTGTGGCGCGCCTCTTATTGAAAAGCGCGTGGTTCAGCAGGCATTTAATTCATTGTGCCTATGTCATGATTTGCCATCACCAGAAGTAGTGGCAAGGTATACACAACCTTTACCAGTGTCGCGCTGAAACAGAAAGGTAGCGCGAAACATGCAAAAGGCCTGTGATTCAGGTATCAATTAGACTAGAATAAGGGTTTGTGAATAATCTATACACAACCGCGTGTAACGTGTCACGCGTATGGTGGAGAGAAAGTGTTGTCGAACATGATAAAATAACTGTGTTGGGCTGGGCCAAAGCACCAAATTACACACTGGCAAGAAAAGGTTGGGGCTTACTTAAAGTTACTGTGAGTTTTACAACATGGATCCTGGTGGGGAGCGATGGTTACTAGTACCTCACTGCAATGAGACGGAGATACAGAATGTTAAACAGTGGTTGGGGATATGATAACAGGTTGGCGAAGTGATGAGGGGGATGCGTGTCTCGTACTCACAGTTCCTTCACCATGTGCCCGCTCAGCACCTAGGGATTCCCTTCCGGAGGACCCGCATGTTGCGGTTCGTGTCCAGCCAATTCCCTTATGAAGGGATGCTGTAAGTGTGGGAGTGCGGCCATTGCCGATGACGTCATCCGACGCAACGTGCAGTTTCAGCGCAGTGACGTTCTGGTGATGTCCTGCTGCGCCAGAACACTAGAGCGCATACAGGGGCGATCTGTCTGACCCTACGTCAGTGTATAGTGAGGCCATAGATGGCGCCGCTTGTTCATGCTGCGTGTGAATGGTATCACGTTATTCACATCTGACTGGGGAATCGGCACACAAAAAGAAAGACAGCAGTATCAGAAGGTGTCAATGTGTTCAGATACTGATTCCTGGTGTGGGCGAAGTCGCTCTGATCAGCGCGTCAGAGTGAAACAGTCAATGTGCAATTAAAAAAGGATGTGCAATTAAAAAAAGGGCAATTAAAAATTAATGCTCAATAAGTGATACCATGCCGAACACTGGTAAAGGTTTGGGCGTGGGCATTTGCATTAGAGATAGTTAGGGGCACCCATATATAGGAAGGGCAGCTGGTAAAGAAAACAACTGGAGAGCTCAAACTGTGTAGACAAGAGTGATTACGTTTAATCTGGGTATGGTAGAAACTTAGGGGACCGAGATGCATCATAGTGCCTTTAGGATAAAACGGCCTATTACTACACTCGATGTAAGTGGAGTAGGTGGAATGTCATGCCTAGGAATTTCAGCGCCTTAATATAGAGCACCAAGGGATGTTGTCAGTGAGCCTGTGTATATGTGTGGCTAGGCGATACACCCACCGCTGTTCTTTTTGAACAGCAGACCTCGGAAGTGTTCCCTGGTTTTACTTGCTCGATGATTGTCCATCGTATGTCATTGGGGGTGTGCTGAGCTTGTGAAAAATGTTCAGTTAGTTTAGTAGCATTCCTCTTGCACCTTATGTTGCTGCGGTGCTCACACATACGTTGTTTGACCTTACGTGTGGTCATGCCCACGTACCTTAGGTTACAAGGGCATGAGATTAAGTAAACCACATTTGTGGAATTGCAGTTTGTATGTGACCGCTGAGTCCACGTTTTGCCTTCTTCGAGTGTTAAGGTTTTGGTGGTAGCTGTTAAATGGCAAACGCTGCATGAACCGCAGGGGAAGTGTCCAGTGATGGAGGGTAACCCCCAAGAGTTGAGAACAGATGGGGCTGCATCCAGATTGGTGCCTTTAGGGCGAGTATGTACCAACGCCTCCCTTATACTCCTTGCTCTTTTGAATGAAAATAGGGGTTTCTCCCACCTCCTCTTGTTACTTTCCAAAATCCGCCAGTGTTTGTTGATTGAGTTCTTGATAGCGTTAGATGCAAGACTGTATGTCGTAACACATGTGAGGGGAATGTCAGTGTTGGTTCTCAGGTTGTCCTCCAAGAGGGCCTCTCTGGGCTGGTTCCTAGCCCGTTTGCAACTTCTTGTCAATATCCTCTCCCGAATCGCCAATATCCTCTACACGAACATGCATAGTTTCACGGTTTATGATAAAGTGCTGGTGATGTGGTCATATGGACTGTGGAATTTTAATTTAAATGAACAAGGCGATTCTGAAAAGTCAAGTTCAGTTCATCTATCGCTCTTTTCAAATTCATTTGCTGGTAGGCTCAGAAATTTTATCCCCTTGCATGCCAATTGGACGGTCGAGCCTCCTAAGCCTTTTATGACGGCTGCTCTGCAAGTCCTTATTTGTTCTCTCCTCAGTGTTGGCCGTAAGAGGGTTTTCCGAATATTTAGTAGTGCCGGGCAAATACATAAAAGGTGGAGTAGTGACTCATCTCCATGACCGCAAAGGCGGCATTCCTTAGGCGGCCAGGTCCGTTTCCATTTTGGGGTAAGGTCTTTGGATGGATAGGATCCCAGACTCAATAAAATCAGATTCCACTTTTTCTGTTTTGAGAAGTGTTCTAGCAGGTATGATTGAGGTTTCAGAATGTTGTAAGATGGCATCACCACCGACGCGTGTATTTTAAGGGCCAAAGGTGCTTTATCTATTAACTGGGATTGTCGCTTGACGGCTTCATTGGCTGTTTGTTTGAACTTAGAATAGGCCGATATTGTGAGCCAAGCATCCTCTAACTTTAAAGCTGAAAGGGATTGTTTTAAAACTGAATATACTGACTTGCTCAACCTGGATTGCTTTTCGACCTCCTGCCAACAATAATGGGCTAAAGAGTTTTCCTCCGCTGCCCTCATTCTCCAGTAATATTTGACAAAAGCTCCTTGTCTTGTCGGTATCTGGTTTTTTAATCCGAATTCCAGTCTTATGTGGGCTTGAAAAATGTGGCGTGGAATTGAGAATAGTTTCTTGAAGAGGCTAGTTTGTGCAGTGTTTAAAACTGTTGAATCCTTAGTGTTTAATAGTTCCGATCCGTACGAAATGGATGGCAGGAATTTTGCTGCAACGACCTTTAATAGGTGGTTTGTTGAACAGTTGCTAAGTTTTTTCTGCAAGGTTTTAAATGCAAATAGCAGTTGTTTTGCTTTTACTTGCCGTAAGTCCAGGTATTGCTTGTAGTTGAGATATTTATATGTTTCCACCTGGTCCAAGATGTTATTGTTTATCATCCAGGTGAATTTATGATGTTTTTTGTGGGTACTGGAAAAGCACACTACCGTCAATTTTTGGAAATTGATAACTAATTGAGCTGAGGATGTATATTCTGCTAGTTGGGTGATCAGCCGCTGTAAGCCTCGAGGCGTTTGGGAAAGCAGAACAATGTCGTCGGCATATTGCAGGCTTGCTATTGGGACATTACCCAATTTTGGGGGGTCTCCTTGTGTTAAGGGAAGGTTGTTCTCTAAATCAGCTGTGTAGATGTTGAATAGACAAGGAGCCAAGACACACCCGTTTTAAGCCGTTGATGGTTGGAATTTCGTTAGTTAGACTTCGACCATCCCCCTTTTTTATTTGGACCCACGTTTTTGAATAAAGATTGATGATTGCATCTAACAATTTTGTGGGAGCTCCCCAAGATTTCATTTTCCACTACCACTGATGAGTGCGTTTCTGTGGCTTTTTCGCTCTAACTTAATCACCATAACCTGGGTAGGCAGCCAGCCCCGCATCTCCTGGAAAGTACTCACATTGCCTCTTGCGAAGTGGGGATGGAGGCACCAGACATGACTCTCTATGCATTATGTGCACATGCACAATTTCTACATTTTTGGATCCACCCAACTCCATACCAGCCTCCAATTGCAATAGAGAAAGACTGCGCATATCTTTGGCCATTAACCACTGCACTATACACTCCTTACAGGGCTCGTAGGGTGGAAATAGACACTGTAGAATGCGTCTGATGGGCATGGGAGGGCATATGGAAGAGAGCCAAGTTATATTCCCCATCGATTCCAATATGCGACAACCCTATGATGCCACCATAACAAGATAATGGTGCCAAGCAGAGAGCAAGGCGCTCCCAACTCTTAACTTTCTCAGACCTGTACCCTGAAGACAAGTTTCTACAAGCAATGCCCACCGATACCCCACAATCACTCACCACGCTAGACCTTTTCTTATATTACCAGATCTGGGCCACCTGCCGCTCTATTCATGACACCTTCCCAACACAGCCCGCGACACTGCAAGCACTCGAACACATCTTCACCACGCCCTCATCTCGTAAATTGATAACGGGCTTATATTCTGTGGCCCAGCAAAGCGTTTCAGTGACAATCCCCAGAGCTAAGGCGTTGGTGGGGAGCGCAGACATCAGTCCTGATCTGACAGTCTGCCATTGGGCATTTAGCTGCAGGCAACTGGAAATGCTCTTGCCTAATTATAGACTTTGGCTCAAACATTTTAAATTCTTACTTCGAATATATCGCACCCCACTGCAGCTTCACAGGCTGGGTCTGGTCGGAGACCCCAGCTGCCTCAGATGCGCAGCACCGCAAGCCTTATGTCTTCACTTGGCCTGGAACTGCCCAGGGGTCGCTTCCTTCTGGAAGGACATATTCCGGATTATACTGTCGGTAACAGATACACACATTGATCGTACTCCGCTGGTAGGCCTTTTGGGCTATGTCAAAGACATCCCGATGGACACACGCAGGCTCACTGCTATGCTGCTACTCTTAGCTAAGCGCCCATTAATTGGGGCAGGCGGCCGACGCCAAAAGTGGAGGACTGGCTGAGAGATGCTGCGTTTTATTCTGAACAATTGTTGCATTTCTGGGAATTGATGCCACCTCGATCCCACCTCAAAGATATTTGGGAACCCTTTCTTGCTTATATGAGGTCCAGAGATACTGACGCCCATCAACACTGATAACTATTTCTATTTGTCACCATAATTAGATAATACACATCGCCAACTCCCTACACACTATGGGGATTATCCTTTTTCCTGGATGATGCTCTGCATCGCTTACTGCTGTAATGCAGGGTCCCAGATGGTATTAACGGCTACTCACCACACTGATGCATCTTTTAAAAACATTTTTTAAAGGATTTGTCTACTCTGATTGGTTGTGTGACTCAAGAACCTAGCTCATTGTAAAACGAAGTGTCAGGCGTGCACATCGCTGTAACATCTACTGTATTCTTTGCTGTTCCCTCTATCTAGTTTTCCCCACATGCTTTTAGTTTTTATCACTTTCATTTATTTCTATCTGTGATGACCCTTATAGTGGCAAAATGTCAATAAATACATTTTGATTTTTTTTTTTATACATAACCTTTTAACTTTTTAATACATAATAGGTAAATACAAACATGTTATTTAAGGAGGAATATCACTTAATACATTTTTACAAAATATATATTTAATTTAATATATTTAAATTATTTTAATAATTATTTAATAAAAATAGGTTAATAGTTTAAAGTTACTACTAATACATTTTCACATGTAAGCAGAGGTCTCTGCCACCAGTACAAAGATCTCTGTATGGTAAAGTATAAGGAAAAGTGTAAAGATTTATTACACTTCAGAAAAGTTAAAAATATGTTATTAAAGGTGGGATTTTATTTAATACATTTAAAAAAATGTAATATATTTAAATTAGTTTAATAATTGTTTTAAAAATTGGGTAGTAGCTTACAGTTAATATTAGTAACTTTTCACATATAAGCAGACATCAAAGATCACTGTATGGCCAAGTATAAGGAAAGTGCAAAGGTTTATTAAACATGAAAAAATAATAAAAATATTTAATGTAAAATATTAATGTGAAATAATTGTATATATTGTATTGTAGACCAACATAAAAAACAGTACAGCATTAATAACGTAATTTACATTTAGAAGTGAATTATTTTGAATATTTTACATTACATTTAAATTATTTTTTGAGATTTAAATCATAAAAAATACATCCCACATGAAATAAAAATGTATTTTAATTATATATAGTTAATAAAAGTGATGTATAGAATTCATTAAAATCAATTGAATTTTATTTTTACCAAAAAAATTACCATAATTTTTTAATTTAAAATGTTTATTAAAATATGTTAAAATGTGATTACAATGTTTTGGGGCACATTACGATGGCGGGCGGAAGCACCACCGCCGTGCTGGCGGATGCAAAAAGCACCAGTTACCGCCGGCACGCAGCAGTCCACACGCCCGTCCAATTACGATGCGAAAAGTAGGCCAAACACCGCCGGCAAGCCAGCAACACCGTCCGCCATCAAAGTGCGCCCGTACACGTAGCGGCGCAGCTAACTGACACACACCGTCCGACGAAACACGTCCCGCCCGGCGCATAAATTACGATGCCGCAAACAAACGGCTCCCATGGCCAAGAGATACCGTACGACAAACCGAAGCGGTAACACGGATGCCGAGCACGGACAACGAAGAAGCGGCTCCCCGAGCATGAATCCAGCACTGCAGGCCCTCCCCATGCTTTTGCTGATGCACCACCAAGGACGCAACGTACCGCGGAGACGCAGGTAGGCACACACACAACAAGTGCACGCAAACAGCGCACACAGTGCAAGGGCGGAAAAAGAGGACAACCCCCCACCAGCGCGTGTACACTACACATCCACCATTGCATCCACATATGACACACAGGCCAAATCGTAACATCGCGGAACACATGTGTACACACCACCTGGGACTAGGAACCAACGACCCCGTCACGGCCCCAAAGCGCCGATGACGCCGCCACACATGCGCACAACGCAGAGGCCAACCGCAGCGCCATGCATGCGTCGCACACAGACACAGGGACACAACCAAGCAGCACACACATCAGCCCCACCCCGAACGCACATGACACGTGACAGGCCTGCCACAGACATGTCCCCAACGCCCAATTCACGGACAACACCCAACGCCACACAACCGACGCATACATGTCAGTGAAGACACGCAACAGCAGGACACACCCCAGTGTAACAAACATGGCGTAGCACACAGCGGCGGCAACACCAACTAGGAGAAGCAGGGCCCCTTCGGGAAGAGGAACGCCAGTACCACACAGAAACACCCATACCACCCTGCACATATGAACAAGACATATAAAACGGAACACCAAAGAGCCCGGGGACCGACAACAGGTGGCCCAAGAATAACATTCACACACAAGGCCCAACGCAGAGCGGAAAGGCAGCCTGCCGCCCACACAAGGGAGAGCAGACAGCACTGAATGACCTTCCATTCCAACTCCGAAACCACAGCCCTACGACAGAAGCCGGTGAATACAGCCATTGTCCAAGAATAGACCAACACAGGCATGCCGAGGAGACCGACCACAGGGCAGATAGCGCATATCACAGAAGCACACAACGGACGGGGAAGAAAGAAGAAAACACTCCCCCATGTCGGCCACATGCAAGTTAATTGGAAGGAGTCACACATCACTGACCTTGAACTGTCTGAGAAGCATGTGGGAAGAGGGCCCGTGTCCTCCAAACAAGCCAACAGAACACAAGTCCTGTCTCCCTACGACTACACAGAGCTCACAGCAACCTCGGAGCGTGCACATTGCAGACTGCACACACAGCCGGAGCACGCCACCTCAACGAACCGCTGCGAAATGGCAACCGCAACACACCTACCCAACTACGCCGAACAGCTCAAGCTGTACAAAACCAACCTGTTCCATACATTGGGATGCGATCTCCTGTCCCTGCTGAACGTAAGTTACCGACTGACTTACCGCATCACATTGTTCAGCTGCGTCATGCCCGTCTTCTACTGTCGGAGGTGTCCCTACCAGCATCCCGTCGAGATATGCCTCTCCAACCCGGCATGTCTGAAGGCGGACCTGCTACCACTACTCCTCCCTCTGGACGCACACGACAGGGCCTGCTCTGCCTATGGGGGCATGGCGTATGTGGCCAACATCGCACCCGCACTGAAATGGGACCACTGTGCCTCCACACGACGGATCATCGAGAACAGCTACATCGAATGTCACCCAGCATGCCCCATCATGGTCCTCCAAGGGACAACTTACGAACAACACCTTGACAGCCACCATCCGCTACATTGGCTGGCAAACATGTACACCACCAATGACATGGAAGCCCTGCTGGGCGGCATCGCATACCTGACAACCTGTCAATTCGTCGGACCACAACGCAGGTTCCCCGAGTGACCTATGATGTCCAACCCCGCACCCATGCTTAGCTTCCGCACGGACTGGCCAGTCACCACCACAACAGCCATACCAAACGACCGGCAACTGTAACCACACCATCAACGACATCGCCATGACATCGGATATGACCGGGACATGCACACTGTTCCCCATCACATCCAGGAACACCGCATGCATCGTGGGAGGCAGTGGCATGGGCTCTGTGTATCGCACCCACATGGACGGAACTGCACGAACAACCAGGACACGACATGGATCCAGCGCCCATGGACACACACACCGCTCAGTGGACATGAATAGGTCGCCTGGAGTCTGTGGGTGCTGCACCCCTCCCACCCCCGCCCCGGGAATCCCATACCAGGACCTTTGCATGGACGACAAGTGCATACAACAACAACACGACCCCAGTGACTGTGACATGTCCAGTAACCACCACAGTGCAACAACAAGTGGCACGCCGCTGCATGCACGCAAGCACATGCCCTGATGTCATCTCACATGCACGCGTGCATGAGGAACAACCGCAGCAAACCTGTCACATGGAACTGAGATGGACTGTGCCCATGATGCCAAGCGGTCTGGTAGGCTACATGTATACCGTCTGTGTCAAAGTCCGCAGCTCCGCAGCTATACGTAAATGTACATTAGCACAGCCTTGGCCAAGCAGATGTCACTCTGAAGCCCACATCCCACATGCAACAGCCAATCACATGTAACCCCACACCCTATCCCATTTGCAATCATGCTCAGTATATCCTCAACATGTATTCCGCTGCCAGTAGTGTCCACTATACTGCATCACAGAGGACAGAAGACTCAATATAATGTTTGAAACCAAAACTGTCTCCGCTGACTCATTTCACAAGTACGAATGAGAGAGGATGAGAGTATGTGAAGTACACGGCAGTCGTGACATGACCATGTAGTCCACTGGTATTGGATGTCAACGCAAATGAGTAGCACTACTGTGGAAGACACACATGTGTCGTGTGAAGTCGTATGGACGCAGTGCTCAGGTGGGTGGGTGTGACGGGTAGATGCGCACATGCCAAGTTGGAGCACGCCGTGTTGGGAGGGGTCATGAACAGTACACCACCGCTTCCCTGGGCATTGTGAGAGGACACCTGTCGGGGGAGTGAACACGTGTGTGCACAGCAGCCGGGCACACGTACAAAGCGGTACCAGGCGCACCTCAGCCCACCCTCTGTGGACAAGCTGGATCCTGTTGTGCGCCCGCCATGCCCCTTGACTAGGCACACACAGCCCCAGTCGACCAGGTGTAACCCCAACATAGTCAATCCGCACAGGCGATACAGGGCACGGGATGGCAGTGGAGCATGGTGTGTGAGAGGTCTCCTCGCGCTCCTCCTGGTCATATCACGCAGGCAATAGAACCTCAACGTCTAGCATGGCACAAGTCAAATGGAAGTGTAGGGGGACGCACCACAGCACGAGCAGCACTGACGTCACGGGAGGTGGCTCGCACCATCCCATCCATTGCCCATCATACCAACCACGCCACATGCCATTGCGACTAAGTGCAAGCGCGTGCGCCACCACCCCCGAGCCCTCCCCAGAGAGGCCAAAGAGTGAATGTGTGGGCCATCAGCCGCAGACGGACGCGGCCTGGCCGCAAGGGCAGCCACAGCCACTGGGTGTCGCAGGTGGCGGATCCGGAAGGCGAAGACTGTGATGCATAGTCCATGCAGGCCGGGTCTCCATTTGGGGCACCACGCAGGTGGACGGCGTCCCGCCACACATCATACCCTGAGACAGCCCACTCGTGCAACTGGACCCACACATACACTCCTTGCCCTCTCTGGTGCGAGCTTGGGGCTGCCTGTGCAGGCGCTAGCCTCGCAGGTGAGCATGCATATTGGGGGAGCGAGGGGAGGACATGAGGGCTGGGGCGAAGATGACTGTATCACTGTCAGTAAGTACAAGGGATGACCCAGATGTGGAAAGGAAGAGACGTGTCCCGTGTGTACTGCAACTAGTCGCCAATCCAACTACCCCCATGTCCGGAATGTAAGCCCGCACCTAGGCCCGCCCATCCGCCACATCGAACATACCACCAGCACGACAACCTTCCCATTCGAAACACTGACTGGGGGTGGCGACCAGTGTACAATCATGTGTAGCCTACCCACGCGTACATGTGGGCCCTCCATGATCCATGTCACCTGCGGCAAAGTCATGACATGCGCAATGAGGAAGTGAGGAGAGCTGTCCGCCCCACGCGCAGAAGGTGCATCAGCTCCACAGACCCAGCAGCGAGTCCAGCAGGGGTCACATGTGCAGGGGCAGCTGTGCCTGGTGTGAAGGCACATGCATATAGACAGCACATCGACCAATGTGTAGTCTGCCCACATCTACAGTCCATCATCATGCGGACATAGGAATTGAACACAGGGCAACACATCTTCAGTTGGTGCACCCACCGTGACCAACAATGCGCAATCATCGACGTACCCGCCCTGTGCATGGCCCCCCACCCAACGGAGGCACATCCAGTGCCACCATCCCACACACACAAGCCTTCCACGGAACATGCTGTGTCCAATGGTCAGTACAGAGTCAGCGCCCATCTGGTGGATCCTGAACAGGAGACACATGCACACACATGCCAGCTCCCACTATGTACGTCTGCCACCTGGCACGTGCAATGTAACCTCTCACCTGTGACGTGTGACTGCAAGCACACAGCCGTCTTGGCATGGGGCTGTCAATGTGGACACCTGTCAATGTTTCGGGAGGTGTGATCCGTACAGTGCTGTACATAGGGTGCAGTGCTGACACCTACTACTGTCTCATATCCCCTCGTGCCACAGGTCTCACTTGTTTTGGCCGCTCAGCCTGTGCCCACATCGTCGTCGTCGTGTGCCATACTCATCCAGCCGCGGAAGCAGTTCCATGCTCAGCAGACATTCATGTTGCCGTGGCGTTGCCGCTTGACGGATATGCAGTCAGTCCCCATCAGCACGCCCCGCAAGTCATTGGGGCCTAGATCCCCATGTGCATGCACATGGCAGTGGTTTGTATCACTAGCCATTGCCATTGTTGGGAGACCTGTGTAAGTGTATTGTGGCCGTGCCGTCCCAGCTTGACAGCTGGGCTGTGGCTCATGTGCTTGCTCAGTCATGTCAGTGATGTGTATGCGAAATTGCTATGTGTCGTGTTGCTTTGACATGTGTCCTCTGCCATTGTCCCTAGGCGGAGACCGAACATTGACCGCCCATACCAATTGCTGGCGGACATGGACGATACAGAGGTTATTAGGAAGTTTCGGCTGGACAGGCCAACCCTGCATCGACTGTGTGCCATGTTAGAACCCCATCTCCGTCCCCGCAGGGTGTATCCGACTGCTGTCACCCCCACGGCTAAGGTGATGGCCGCCATGCATTTCTTCGCCACTGGGTCATTCCAGCACACAGTGGGCATTGGAGGAGGGATGTCCCAGCCCATGTTCAGCAAGGTGCTGAGGGATGTACTGGCAGCCATGATGCTGTACCGAAACAGGTACATCCGCTACCCCAGGGCTCGTGAATTGGCGGCAGTGAAGGGTGCATTCTATGCCCTTGGCAGAATCCCACACGTCGTTGGAGCCATTGACTGCACACATGTCGGCCTTGTTCCACCACAGGCCACTGAGCACCTGTACCGCAACAGGAAGCACACGCACTCCCTGAATGTGCAAGTGGTGTGCCTTGCGGACATGGTGATCACCCACGTGTGTGCAAAGTTCCCAGGCTCGGCCCATGACGCACACATAATGCGCAACAGCATCTTGCCACGACTGATGTCCAATATGCAACAGGATCGTGCCTGTATTGTCGGTGAGTATGTGGAGTGGTGTAGCGTGCTGGTTGTGCGATGCTGTCCCCTGTCCAGTTGGAATTGCAACGGTTCTCTGTGTCCCTCACACCCAGGTGACTCTGCGTACCCGAATGGGGCATGGCTGCTCAGTCCATTGAGGAATCCTCGCACCCCAGCAGACGATCGCTACAATGAGGCACATGGGAGGACCAGACGTGTGGTCGAGCGTACCTTTGGCCTCCTCAAGTCCAGGTTCAGGTGCCTGGACCGCACCGAGGGTGCGCTGGCGTACTCCCCACAGAAGGTGTGCCAGATAGTGGTGGCGTGCTGCATGCTGCACAATCTGGCCATTCGGAAGCAGATCCCCCTCATCGTGGATGACGGAGATCAACCAGGGCCCCAGCCCGCAGACCAGGACAGCTCGAGTGAGGAGGACAGCGGAGAGGAGGAAGCTGGTAATGTGCGGCAGCAGCTCATCGCCCGCTACTTCACTTGACGGTGAGTGTCCATGTACGACGGCTGATGTGGCTGTATCTGTGCAGGTGTGTGTGTGCTGTGTCAGGGTGGCCGTTTGTTCACTGCGTGCTGTGTGTCAACGCTCCATGGCCAGGGTAGTATGCCACTGTTGGTGGCTGTGGCATTGTGCCCTATTGCTCTGTGCGATGTGTGTACATTGCTTGTAGTTGTTGACATGTACTGTGTGATGGGTGTGTGACACACTCATTGAATGTGCTCCTGTTCTGTCTCCCACCCCTAGGTCCCTACAGATCCTCCGGATTCAATTGCCATGCCACGCATCAGGTGCCTTTCCGCCCAAGGTGGCCGTTGTATTCCGTACAAATAAAACACAGGGCACAAACAGCAGTTAGTGAAAAAGGTGCATTTATTACAAACTGTGACATGTGATTGTGTGTAAGGTGATGACAAAAGTGGTGCGTGCAGTGACAATGAGCTGTCGGTCATGGCTGCGTGATGATCAGGGTGTACCCACTGGTTCTATGTCCATAGTCCAACACACACATGCCATCCAGATGGCTGTGTGGAGTGGGATCGTAGTCCAAGTCAATGCAGTGGCTGGTCAAGGAAGGCTGGCGGAAGGCTGGCTGGCTGCCTCACTTGCGCTTGGAGCGTGCGAAGTCCTCCCGGGAGATCTGTTTCCACTTCGGACGGCCCCTTCCACGTTTGCGAGGGGGTGCCTGCTTGCGACATGCTGGTGGTTGAGGTGTGCTCACTGGCAGTGGACGCAGGGGAACTGGACACTGCTGCTCCACCCTGCGCCCCGGCAGGTGGTGGCGGAGGGGAGCTGCTGTCCCTGGCTGTGACCTCACCGCCACCACCAGCTGGCCCATGAGGTCCACGATTTGGCCCATACGGGCGTCCATGGACCTCAGCACCCCCAGCACCTCACGCGTGTCTGAAGCAGACCGGACCCATTGTCCTTGGGCCTCTTCATAGGCCCCAAGGACTCTGGCCATTTGAGGCAGGGCATGGCTCCCAGGGGAGGCTGGCGTTTCCCTGACCCTGCTCCTCCTACCAGTCCTGCTGCCACCGGCCTGCCCACTAGCCACATTGCTCACCACGGTCCTCGCTGTGGCTCCCAGGGTGGATCCAGTCGGCCGGGCCACCACCTGCGCTGGGGCTGGTGCCAGCGAAGACGTGGCGGTGGTGGCGGCGGTGGTGGTCGGTGCGGCGATGGTGGCGGTTGCGGCAGTGGTAGTGGCCACAATGACCGTGGGTGTGGCCGCAACGACAGTGGCAGCAGGGGGCTGGGAATGTTCAGCAGCCCTGGATGATGGGTTGGTGGGTAGGAGGGGTCCTGGGGAGCGGCTGGGCCCTGCCACACCAGATGGGCCTGCTTGGTGGTCCGTGTCCGAAGAGGAGGACAGATCCTCCAGATCCGTGTGTCCTCGTTGGGGGCTTGTAGGCTGGCTGTGCTGGCTGCTGGCTCCATCCCCAGCATCCAGCAGTTCGTCACCTGTGGAGAGAATGAGATTTGTTATTGTGTTGCACCTGGCGAAGTATGTATTTGTCGTCTGACATTGACAGTTCGTGCAATCTCGTACATGGGTTTCCCGGAGGCGTGTGTGTGGCTGTAGCATCTGTAGTTGTGTGTGCTTGGCAATGGGACTGTGTGCTGTGCACATGTGGCATGGGACGGATTGGCCATGCCGATGGGTGTGTTGCTGTGCCCCTACTTATTGTGACTCTGGTGTATGCGGGCTCCTGGCCCATCCTGGGTCTGGTTTGTACTTTGCTTTTGGTGTTCAGATGGGACGCTTAGGAACGCATATGGCAACATGGGGGCCATGCCCCAGATTCGCATTTGGGAGGGAATATGCTTTTGGGGTTCAAATGGAACGCTTAGGAACGCATATGGCAACATGGGGGCCATGCCCCAGATTCGCATTTGGGAGGGATATGCTTTTGGGGTTCAAATGGAACGCTTAGGAACGCATATGGCAACATGGGGGCCATGCCCCAGATTCGCATTTGGGAGGGGATATGCTTTTGGGGTTCAAATGGAATGCTTAGGAACGCATATGGCAACATGGGGGCCATGCCCCAGATTCGCATTTGGGAGGGAATATGCTTTTGGGGTTCAAATGGAACGCTTAGGAACGCATATGGCAACATGGGGGCCATGCCCCAGATTCGCATTTGGGAGGGAATATGCTTTTGGGGTTCAAATGGAGCAGCTTAGGAACGCATATGGCAACATGGGGGCCATGCCCCAGATTCGCATTTGGGAGGGAATATGCTTTTGGGGTACATGCTGTGAGCCATGGGTGCCGAACGTGACATGTGTTGTGGCAGCATGACAGTGCATGGTTTGAGGTGTGTGCATGCTTGACATGGCCTGCATATTTGCTGTCTGTTGTGATTACTGGACATGGCATTGGACGCATCGTTATGAGTGAGTGATAGTTGTGTGCCAGCCAACGTATTGCAGTTGTCCCATCTCCTTGGTGTGCGTGCTGCCCTGTGCCATGTGCATCACTGCAGTGCTCGGGGGGGTGTGGCCCATGTTGTGTGTTGTTGCTCACAGTGTGTCGTGCGCTTAATTGACTTCTGGCACATGGTTGGTCATGGGCATGTATCTTAGCGTGACTGCTGTATGTGTGGCAGCTGTGCGGATGACATGCCTTTCATGAGACTGGGGCTGACGGATGGGATGGATGGTATGTTGTATGTGCATGGTGTGTCTGTGAGTTTGATGGGTTCAGTGGTGTTCGTGTGCATTTATGTTGTTCCGCTCTGTTGCGTCTAGTGTTGTTTGTCTTACATAGGCGTAGTTGTGGGGTGTGTGGTTGACAGGCAGTAGGGGCTACATGGACAGGACTTCAATGGTGTTTCGGTTGTGTGTGATGAGTTGCACAGTGGCTGCCGTGTGGGACTATATTCAGTGTGGCTTGTGCATGCAGACGTGGCTCCTTGGGTGTTGCTATGTCTGTGATGGGTCATGTGGGGTGTGAGTCTGTTGTTCATGTCCGTGTGCACATTGTTCACTTGTTCGTGACGGTGGGCGGTGCTGCGTGTTCGTCTGCTACGTGACATGTCCCATGTGTTGGTCGTGTTATGGTCCTCATGCCTCCAGTAATCCAGCCCTGTCCAGTTTCCCACCTGCAAGTTGTTCGTGCGTGCACTGTACTGGATGCCACATGGCTCTAAGCGGGGGTGCTCCATGTTGCAGGTCTGTGGGGGTGGGGGGGTGTTGTGGGTCGTGGGGGTGGCTGGACACCCACTGACACCGATTGCTGTGGACCGTGATGTCTGCCTTTCGGCTGTCGTTGTGCACTGCGGTGGCTGACACGTGGCTGTGGGGTGTGGGGGATGCTCCTCCTTGCTGTGCTGTGGGACTGGGGCCTGGTGTGTGTTGTACTTGGGCTGTCCACCGTCCCACCCACTGCACTTTGTGTTCCTGCCACTTACCTGTTACTTGTCGGTTAGTGCAGCTGTGGCGGACACATGGGTGTGGTGGGTGCTCGTTGTGGCGCTTCTGGCATATTTGGGGACCTGTTGGTGGTTACGTGGCTGGCTGAGTGTACACATGTCCCCACGCATCTTACAGTTGTTCGGTTTGGGCTGTGTGTGGTGGTGTCTGTTGCATGTGTGTGTGATGTGTTGTGTATTGTGTGCTGGACATGGGGGTGTTTGTCCCTGGGAGCTGTGGCATGGTAGTTGCGCATGTGAGTACATAGCGGTGTGCTGGTATACATTGGTTTGTACTTACCAGCCTCCACTCCCCCTGCTAATCCGGCGAGGATCTCCGGATGTATTACGACTCGCACCTTCTCCTCCCACGCTTTGAAGGTCTTAAGAGCGCGGGATTCCCTCCGCCAGTGACGGCAGCCAGCTCTCTGTTTTTGCCCTCCTTCTTCTTGACCAGGCTCTTTACGTCATTCCAACGTTTGTTAATTTCTCCTCTGTTCCTGGGCAGGGTCCCGACTGCATTGACCTGGTCTACGATCCGGTTCCACATTCTGTTTCTGGTGGCTAGTGGTGTGTGCTGGACCATGTTCCCATAGATTTGTGGGTACACCTTGATGATCTCGTCGACCATGACCGTCAGCTCCATGGGCTGTCATTCCAATGCAAGCGTACGCTTGTAATATATAAACATATATATTCTACTGGCGGTCTCCAGTAGATGGTTATAGGTAGGACCATGTTTCCATAGAAAAAAGCATTTTTTGACTTAAGTGTATCTTTGACGCCTTTTGACGAATCTTCACGAACTTTTCCCAAAAATGTGCGCCAGTAATTCTAGTTCTGAATGGAAAGTTTTGGGGGTGATCTGTCAAGCGGGGACCGAGAAAAAGGGGGGTCAAAAACAGTGCGTTTACCATGTTAATTCCCATAGCGTCTTTAGACAGGCAGGCAGCCCAAACCGCTGGAAGAAATTACACCACATTTGGCAGAAAGCTATCTTTTGGTCCGCAGATTGTGCTTTTTGTTATTTGATTTAAATCTGTTCAGTAGCTTGTGAGATATTAAAGGAAATCCAAAATTGTATATCTGTAGCAACCACGATTTAGCAAATAATGATGGCCTCATGCAGAGATCTGCTGAGCTCTGATTGGCTGCCAAAACTTCAACCAGTAAGTGTTGGCAGCCAAGTCCCCCAAACAGTTAAAAAAGAAAAGGGGGCAGGGTAGGAACACCCTGACCCCCTAGCTTTAGTCTTGGAGTCCCAGGGGTCCCCAACAGGGCAAAAAAGCATTTTTTTTTAATTCATGGTGATTTTTGCAAAAATCACAAATTTTTTAGTGAATAAAAAAAATAAAAAAATAAACACACTTGTTTTTCAAGAAGCCCCCGGGTAGACCAGATCCCGGGGCATGCTGCCTTTAATAAATAGGGAGGGGCGCATGGGGCCTCCTCCTCCTAGGGCCTTATTTATGTCCCGGGGACCACCACCACCACCACCACCAGGGCTTATGTCTTAATAAGGCAGGGGGCAGCTCGGACCGCCTCGGGCTCCGGGGACCACCACCTCCCGGGGCCAAATACTTCATAAAAATGAAGGAGTGGCAGCGCGTGGCTTCTCTCCCAGGCCATATACTGCCCCGGGGACCACCACCTGCCTGGGGCTGGCCCATGCACAGAGAAAGACGGGGGCATGCAGCCCCCTCCTGGAGCCACTAATGGCCCTGGGGACTGCCACCCCCCAGGTCCGGCTCCTGCTATGTCCCTGGGTGCCCAACCCAAGGACATAGCTGCTTGCTTTTGGTTAGCAGGAGCTGACAGCTCCCACCAACCAAAAGCAAACACTCCCTTTCCAGCAAGCTGGAGCTGTCAAAATGCTCCTGCTTGCTGAAAGCAGTTTCATGTCTGCGGGCAGGAAAAGAGAAGAAACTATTTCTCTCACATGCAGGGAGCTGCATTTCCAGCAGCTCCCAGCATGCAGGAGCAATGCTGGGTCCCGCAGGATACAGGGAGCTGGCTGGGACTGCGGGGCATTGAGGCTCCCCCATGGTGCCCATCCTGGCACTGGGTGCCCTCGCTGGGACCAGGGCACCCAGGGACACATGGACGGGACCCCTGGGGCATAGGGTCCCCGGGGCCAAAATCAGCCCGTGGAGGGGGACAAGCTACCCTCCACCACTATATTGTGGCTGTGCCCCCGGGATGGGGCCCCGGGGCTGAAATCAGCCTAGGAGCGGGGCCGTGCAGCCCCCTCCCCCATCAAGTTGTGGCTGGGCCTGGGGATGGGGTCCCCGGGGCCTTTCTGGCCCTGATGCTCATTTCACAGAAAGTAAACCTCAACAGGAAACACTTACAAATATAAACATAGCAGGTGCCCCCATTGAAGCTTCACTTCTGTAGAGGACATATGATTCTAACTCCTGGGCTTGGCGAAGGCAAAGCAAGTTTGTTTTTTCAGCAATTCCATATTGAAAAATGATCTGAAATCCTTTGTGGATGTGACTGCATTGTTGATCTATTGGAGTGCACTCCGTAGTGACTGTGATGAGTGGGTTCTTTGTTGTCCTGGTGAGAGCAGAGTCCATGGTTCTCCCTTTAAATTGCTAGGATATGCAAATGTGGAAATCACTTGGATGCTTCCATGTTTGGCCCCGCCCACCTTAGTAGTATCCAAAGGTCTTCCTGCCTTTTACCAGGATGATGGACAGCTTAACAAGCGCCCCACCAGCATGTTTCCTGGCGATTTTTGTGAGGAGTTCCTGGTGCCGAGGAATAAGAGGACATACCCACCAAACAAAAAAGCACTTACTTCATATTTAAGAGGAAGGGCCCTTGTTTTGTGGAGATTTACCTCTTTGTAGTCTTGTTGCCTTCTCTATAGGAGGATTCATGTTATCACATATTTCTGGATAAAGATGCACCGGGAACAATCACATTGCCAAAAAGCACACAAGGTCACTGGTGACATTTCCTTGTGCTCCATTACGCAGCTGTAGTGTAGAATACGCACTGGACATTTACCCAAGGAGGTAGCACTTAGTAATTAACCAGTATGAAGAATTCCACTTGGGTAGATATTTTGTGCAAAGCTGTGGACTCTTGTTGGATAAAAGGGCAGGTGTGGTTCATTTTTGGCAGAGTCCCTCGCACAGCTACTGACACACCAACACAGACACTCACACACCCACTCACAGACGCACTCAGACAGTCACTCAGATACTCATGCACCCACTCACATACTCATACAGCCACTCACAGACCTATTCAGAAACTCATGCACCCACTCACAGACCCACTCAGACACGTACACCCATTCACAGACCCACTCAGACACTCATTCATCAACTCACAGACCCATACAGCCACTCACACAGCCACTCACAGACCCACTCAGAGACTCACACACCCACTTACAGACCCACTCAGAGACTAACACACCCACTCACAAGCCCACTCAGGCACTCTCACACCTACTCATAGACCCATTCAGACACTCATGCACCCACTGAGACACTCACACACCCAATCACACACTCTATGATACACTTATGCAGCCACTCCCAGACCCATACACACACTCATACACCCATTGAGACACTCATGCACTCCTCACACACACACTGAGACACTCATGCACTCCCTCACTCAGTCACTCTAAAAGGTTGCAGGCTAAAGTTAGGAAATAAAATGTAAAAAAACGTTCAAAATTCACTTTAAAAACCAAAGGTTACAGGGACTTTGTAGTTAGGAAACAACATTAAACAAAACCTTAGAAATGAACTGAAAAAACAAAAGTACAGGGATGTTAAAGTTAGGAAAATATATATTTTTTAAACTTAGAAATTTACTGAAAAAAGAAAGGTTACAGGGACATTATAGTTAGGCTCACATTTCAGTTGTACAAAACCAGTGAAATGCAGAAGTTATAGTTAACCTTTGCCCTCACAATACACTGCTCATGACCTCACATATTACATCAATCATGACATGGTCAGTGACATCACTCAAGACATCACTGATGACATCTCAAATGACAACACTGATGATATCATCCAGTGAGTGTAAGTGTTTTCTAAACGTTTATTAATGCTAAACATGTATGACAAGGTACTACAAAAGTAGTCTATTTCCTAACTAGAATGTCCCTGTAACCTTTGCTTTTCAGTGAATTTCAACCGTTTTTAAATTTTTATTTCCTAACTGTGACCTGTTGAGGTTTAATGTCTGTGAAATAAACATCATGCCAGAATGAATCCTGCCCTGCGTATTTATTAAATTCAAGAAGAGTCCACAATTTTGTGCAACACCTCTAAACAAATGGAGTACTCTCTACTGACTAATTAGTAAGTGCTACCCCATTGGGTAAGTGTATGGTGAATCTCCTATACTACAGCTGTGTAAAGAATACCGAGGAAATGTCTCCAGTGACCTTGTGTGTCTGCAACATTGCCAATGTGATTGTTGCTCAAGAGTCTTCAACAGATAACTTTACAAGGTAGAACTGCAGAGAAAACACACTTGGATGATTTGTACTTTAGAGAAGTAAGTGCTTCTCTGTTTGGTGGAGATGCAAACGTATTCCTAGGCATCAAGACCCTGTCTCCAAAATAGGGAAGATAAGCGCTCGGGGGCCTTTCAGTAAGTTGTCCATCATCCTGGGAAAAGGGTGGGAAGACGTTGCATACCGTTAATGTATATGGAGCGGGGCCAAACATGCTGGGCTTCAAGGCAAGTTTACAGACTTCTGTTTTTAAACGTTTAGAACACGATCCCTGGTCTCAGCAGCAGATGACAAGAATGAACCCCCTTGTCACAGACACTACATGAGATATTGCACTCGAGAAAAGCAAAATGCAAACACCTCCATCACAAATTACAGAAAACGTTTAATTGGAAATGCAGAGAAAACACACTTGCTTTGCCTTGGTCATTAGTAAGAAGTTAGGATAATTAGTACTTTACAGAAGTGGACCTTCAACATGGGCACCTGCTTTGTTTATATCTGTAAGTACTTCCTTTTGAGGTTTCATTTCTGTGAAATGAGCATCCTGCCAGAATGAATACGCACTGCGTATTTATGGAAGAAGATGCCACCATTTTGAGCAACACCTCTACTCAACTGGAGTACTTTCTACTGGCTAATTAGTAAGTGCTACCTCGGTGGGTAAATGTATAGTGCATCTCCTACACTACAGCTGCGTAAAGGACAAAGAGGAAATGTCTCCAGTGACCTTGTGTGTCTGTAACTTTGCCAATGGTATTGTTCCTCAAGCGTCTTAACCAGATAACTCTCTATACGGTAGAATTGCAGAGAAATTATACTTGGATGATTTGTACTTTACAGAACTACGTGCTTTTTTTTTTTACTTTGAGGGCCCCGCGGCCCGGCCATGTCACCTGAGTGCAACGGGACCGCATGAAGATCCTCATGGCCTCCGCGTGTCCCCAGCCGGCTACCTGCCTCCTGTGGGAGCCAGCACTACTCTGACAGGAAGGGGGCTGCTGAAAGGTAGAGCAACGTTTTTATCTATCTATCGATCAAGATAGATAGATAGATAGGTAGATAGATAGAGAGAGAGATAGATAGATAGATAGATAGATAGATAGATAGATAGATAGATAGATAGATAGATAGATAGATAGATAGATAGATAGATAGATAGATAGATAGATAGATAGATAGATAGATGTATTCACTGTAAAAACCAAAGGTTGCCGGGGCGTTATAGTTAGGAAATAGAATTAAAAACCTTAGAACTTCACTGAAAAAAACACAGGTTATATGGACGTTATAGTTAGGCTCAGATTTCACTTGTACAAAACCATTGAAATTCAGGAGTTATAGGTACCTGAGCTAACAATAACTTATGCCCCCACTCCTCAATGCACTGCTTATGACCTCACATTTTACATCACTCATGACATGGTCAGTGACATCATCCAAGCCATCACTGATGACATCTCAACGGTTGCTGCTGCTTGGGGCTCTTGTTGCTCACGCTCCCGACTGTGGGTCCAGGAGGACCACAATTACCAGTATTCATAGCGTGAGGACGCGCTATTAAAAAGAGGGACGCCGGCCCACGGCGCCTTGTATCCACGGTTGCTGCTGCTTGGGGCTCTTGTTGCTCACGCTCCTGACGGTGGGTCCAGGAGGACCACAATTACCAGTATTCATAGCGCGAGGATGCGCTATTAAAGAGGGACGCTGGCCCGTGGCGCGGGACGCGCCCGGGCCAAGGGCGGGCCTGTCCACGCCCGTTGGAGCCCGGAGGAGGCTGGGCTGGGCCTACCCTCTTTCTTCTGCAACCGAGTAAGGTATTGTTTTAACAGCAGCGACTATGGCAAAAAGAAAGGGCCCAAAGGAGAAAGTCGGGGGAGGAGTGGGAGCTACCCTGGACTCATTCCTGGTAAGAGCAGCGAGTGTCTTGTCCCATGAGATTGAGCTAACTGAGAGACGACTTTCTCTCGAGCCAGGCTCCTCAATATCGAGACTATCTATTGGGCCTGTTATTGATCACTCCCTGGCTACTCCAGTCTTTACCACCAATAACCTTGCCAGACTCTGCACAAGACCGGGTTAGTCCTCCCCACCCAACATGAACACAGAGATCCCCCAAGGGTCCATACAATTCTTTCACCGGTAAATACATCATTTTTGGATACTCGCCGTTACCCCCGGCTAAGCGTACCAGAGCAGGGGGTTTTATAAGTGGCGCTAAATCAAAACAAACTAAAAATAGTTGCGCCACTAAATCCAAAGCATCTCAAAAAGTCACACACAATGAACCGTAAAATATCGGTAATTCCTTCAGTGGCTGTCAATACTCCATCCCTCCAAGCTCAGCAAGATAATACTATTTGGCCGGAAGTCACGTTAAGGCTAAATAACATAATGGCTCCCATTCTAACCAAACTGTCGCAAATTGAACTTCGGTTGGCAGATTTAGAGACCCAAAATCACTCATTACTTGAGCAAGTGTCCCAGATAAATGTACCTCCTTCAGCAACATTCAGAAGCATAGATCCAGTACAAGAGATGGAAGTGATGGAGCAGGGTAAATGAAATTTTTTAACCTCCTAATAATTTTCTGTGAAAATAATTAATAAACATGTTCGTTTATGTAAATAACCAACAATGTATGTTACATGTTAAGGGTTAAAGGTAACACGCTATTCCGTGTGCAAATTAATCAACTTATAATTGTTTACGTGTCTAACATAACATAATATTTGCGTACTAATTAAGTAATAAATGCATGATCAGTGCTTTTAAATAAAACGTGTAGTTGCAAAATAAAGTGATGGTAAGTAAGGGACAGCTTTATATGTTGCTTTTGCTAGGTAATACCTAATTGGGGTACGTAGAAAGACGGGAGGGAAACGAAAGGGTTTATATTTCTTTGTTTTAACAATATTTTGTTTATCTTTGAAAATAGTGCGCTTAGGGCCTGTCGAGCAGAAATATAAAATGGCCGCCAGATGCTAGAGTACGCATGAGCAGGAAACCATGTGATAGAGGAGAGAGGCTGTGGAAAGGGATGATCACGTGCTGGTGCTGAGAGGCTAAGATGGAAGTATGGTCAAGGCTATTGTGACCTTTCTGAGCAGATGTGTGCCAAGATGATCAGCAAGAAGCGTGAGAAGTCCAACTGAATCAATGGACGGAACTGTTGAATCTAAAAATGTAGCAGAAAAAGATACAAATTGGACTGATCGAAACGGATGAGCAATGACATAAACTGTGGGAAACGATGCAAGCATGGACATTCCACAAGGAACTGGTTAAGACCAGGAAGTTTGATTAAAATGTATATGGGCCTGAGTTTTGACCAATGAGAAAGAATCACGCCATGAAGATGCAACATTTGATTCAGTAAGCTAGAATTAGGGTATAAGAAGACCTACTCTTGGTGGGAGGGGTTAGATGCTGGAGAGTGATGCTGGAGAGTTAGTTGCTGGAGAGTGAGTTGCTGGAGAAATTAGATGCTGTAGATGGGAGAAGTTGCGGTTGCTGATGCTGACGAGCTGATGCTGCTGCTGCTATTTTTATTTTCCAGTTGAGTATAAGATGCTGCTTTAGGAGAATTTTCCTGATAGATTTTTCATTTAGAACTATTAGAGTTTTTTTCCAAGACAGATAGATTGATCTTTTAGAGTTCTAATATGATAACCTTATTTTTCCGTCTAATAGATATGTATTGCAATTTCAATTTATTCTTATATTGATGATAAATGTAATGATCTGAATAATAAGCTTAACCCCATTTCTTGCATCAAAACTTTATATAAATTTTATTATTCTTTAAACAAATGACTCAGTGATTCTTTAGCTCAATGATTAAAATGAAATGTTAAAGAGTTTATTGTGATTGAGCTGGTCTTAATCACCATCAACTGATTCCTACTAGTTGGTCCATCGACCAATGAGCGGAATACCTTAAAGCAAATGAGAAACATTATGTCATGTTAAAAGAGGTATCCCGTCTCCTTCCAGCGAATCGTTTTTCTCTAGGTTATTGACGGAGGAAATCCAGGGAATAAATGAGTAAGTGAATGTATATGCGGTGTTATGGGCCCCACCGTCATATGGATATAGTGTGTGTGTTGAAGGAGTAATTGCACCTGGATGACCGAAGTATATAGGAGAATAATTTTTATTGTTAACGCTGGATCAGAAGCAAGAGGTCCACCTGCTCCCACGACAACGACATCAATAACACCAATACCTTCGGTTGATTCTGATAATGCATCAGTACAGCCCCTAAATGTGAACTCTAATACTATCTTAAAAGAGGCAATCGGACTTACCAAGGGCTGAATAAAAGTGGGTCATCGTCTCACCCTACATTAGCCGAGAAGGAAACAAGAGGGGCTACTCATCTGGTAGGATTACCTGAGAACTCTATGAAGCAGAGTGAGGGCCACCCGCAACAAACTCTCCATCTTCCCCCGCTGCTGTTCCATTGGTACTGGTCTTAGCTAATGTCCCACTTCTTCATGAGGAACAAACAGAATCAACAGGACAATTAATGGACAAATGTCTTCACTGGCTATCAAATAACGCTAAAATAACAGAGAGGAAGGGAGCAATTGGCCAACGATATTATCATGGCAAGAAGAGTAGGATGGGTGGGTGGCCTCAGAAAAGTTTATTCCGGTGACTGTGTGGTCATAAATTTTAATAATGCTGACACGGCCCCTAATCTTTTAGCTAACCTGTATACCCTTCCCTAAGGAACACACAGATAATACCCCTATCACTAGAGTATTTTTACACCGGCCACAGACCAACAATGGAAAGGTACTATAGGGGCAGGAAAACATTTTCAATCCATGGTGAGAGAGGGAGAGAGGGCCCTTCTGCAAATTATGGGATTAGATTACAAAATAGATATGAAGCCCTGTCAACTCTGGAGGAATGTGATTGACTAATTCCTTCATCCCCTTTTTAACACCAAAGGCAAATACCCCGGCTGTAGTAGAGAACAATACTAATCAAGTGGAGATCCAACGTATTAAATTACTCCCCGTTAATATTTTGGTAGATGTCAGCCCTATATCTATTACTTCGGTACAAGTTCAGACCTCCTTACACCCTAAGACTGACAGTAAGGGCCTTATGACTAACATGATAACATGGAATGTGGCAGGCATAGCGTCTAAATTGGGAAACTGTCAGTGGTTAAATAAGTGGCAAACTATGGAGATAGTCTTTTTCAGGAGACTTGGGCCAAAGACCCAGTCTTCTTTCATGGGTTTTCAGTACTTTATATTCTCCGGCACTTCCATCCCCCTCGGGGAGGGCAAAGGGAGGTCTATTAACTTTGATTTCGAATACTATACCTATTCAAGTCAGGCAGGTTGGCCCCATACACAAGCATTTTCAGATCTTCCAGCTGAGTCACAGGAGCCAGGATCCCTGGACTATTGTTAACTTTTATAACAATGAAACTGGGAGAAACATGAAGGTAGTGGTGGACGCCCTAGAAATGGAGATTGAGAAATTGAATATGGCAAAGAAGGGGGAAGTGCAAACCTCATTTTGGTGGGAGACTTTAATATCCACATGTGTAAATTTAATGGGTCTAGAGTATATGGAGTAGAAGACTTCCATGGTAATCCATCGCTACACTTTACCCACAGTGAGTATGGTGAAACTCTAAATACTTTTGCTACACAAGTGGAATTTATGTATAGCCAATGAACTAAAAGAGGGAGAGCAAGCGCTAACATTTAGAAGGGGCATACAAGAGTCCATTATTGACTTTATCTTAGTGCCAGCGCATTTACATATACATGGGAACGTGACACATATGAATACACTATTCACTACCCATAGTGACCACGCTATCCTATTTATACATTTAAGCATTTTGCCCAAAGTCAAAGAACACAATGAGGTAGCTGCAGATGTGAATTTGACTAGGAAGAATGGGTATCAACTAAAATGGTCACAGGCACATAAGCTAAACATAGTCCCTGAAATTTTAGTTCAAGTTAAGGATGATATATTACTATGTCTGGGAGAAAACACACCCCCTGTGTTTCTGGTCAGCCAGTTTTGTGCCCTTTTGGCTAAAATAAAAATCGCACTTACCAGATTTAAGTCCCCAAACACTATTATTAATAGTGGGTGGTTTGATATACCTGTTCTAAAGCTAAAAAAGCTCTTGTAAACGCCCTAAAAACGAATCCTAGAGATCCCAATAATATTCGTGCATTACACAACGATCATAAATTTGCCAGGAGGGTCAGAGAAAAGGATCTCAAGGATCAGGCTTGGGAAGACCTTGAGCAAGCAGCCACTTCGGGCAGCAGTAGAGATTTCTGGAGAATAATGAACGCCCCGTACTTCAAAGAATCTAGTGACCCTACGTTAGACGTACATGTAGACGAAGAAGTATGGGTGAGCTATTTTGAAAATATATTTGGTGTTCCAACCCCCTTGAAGCAATCGTCCCATAGCACAGTACCTCCATTCCAAGGAGGGTTAATTTTCTCTCATTCAGAGGCTAGAAAGGACTTGAAGCCTGCATTCCTAGTAAGGCGCCAGGTCCAGATGGGATCCCTATTGACCTATTTCAGGATAATTATCACTTGTGGGTCCCTCTGTTGACGAATATTTTTAATAGCATTCAGACAGTAGGTCCCCCTTCATCATGGAGACAGAGTATTATTGTACCCATTTTTTAAAAAGGGGAGAGGGGGTTACCAAAGAATTATCGTCCTATATCCCTTCTTGACACTACTGCCAAACTTATGGGAAGAGTCCTTTTGGCCAGATTGGAGGCATGGGCCGAAACTAATAGCATCTTTATGAAGGCACAATATGGATTCCGTAGGGGTATGGGCACGGTGGATCAATGCCTAAACCTCTCCTTAACTATAGAGAAATATACAAAGGCAAAAGGCGGGAAGATCTATATGGCCTTCATGGACCTGACCACAGCCTTCGACTGTGTTTCCCATTCGAGGCTATGGTCCATGATGGAGGGGATGGGCATTGATCCGCCGATAATTGCCTTCATACGTCAGTTGTACGCCAACGCGCGTGTTCGGTATGGTAGGAGGGGGAGTGCACACGCCACTTCAAAATCGAAAAGGGAGTAAGACAGGGATGTGGTCTCGCCCCGTTTCTTTTCTCCATCTACACAAATGGGGTAGAGTCCTCCCTGTCTGCTTTACCTGTAGATGTTCCGAAGTTCGATCAAGCCCCTCACGATTTTAGCGTACGCTGATGATGCAGTATTGATAGCTAGATCGGGGCTAGCCCTGCAAGTGTTAATTGCAGCCTACTCCACTTTTATGGCCTCACTTGACCTAAAAGTAAACGAATCAAAATTGTTTATTATTGTGGCAGGAGCCTCCAGAGGAGAGAAACACCCCCACTTCCAGCTGGCAGGAAAGAAAATTGAGGTTGTTAATTCATTTTCATACCTGGGAGTTCTCTTTGATAAGGACCATACATGGTCCAGCTTAGTGGCGGTAAGAGCCCAGGGCATGCAAAGGAACCTCAATGCTGTAAAAAGATTTGCAAAGAAGCTGGGAGGGAGCCCTCTGGATATAATAAAAACATTTATCTTGCAAAAACAAAGTCTGCTGCAATCTATGGAGCAGGAGTATGGGGGATGGCAAATGTTGAGCAGCTCCAGCAAGCAGAAGATAGCTTTTTTAAAAATAGGGTGTCTTTACCGCAATCAGCTCCAAATTATATCTTACACCTCGAACTAGGTCTTTCCTACATTAGTGATTGTATAAGATTAGCACCAGTATTGTTGTGGCTTTCAATTTGGCGGAGGACCACAGTGGATCTGACACAAACTATTATCAGGGATTGTTGTAAGTTGGACTACTACAAAAGAATTGGGTGGTTAAATTATGTAGAGGACCAACTGAATGCTCTAGGGCTGGGAGAACTATTTAAAGACCCTGATTCTTGTAAAAGGATCACAAAGAAAACGTTAACTGACTTATTCAACCGGAGAGCAAATTATGATAGAAGGGGAAAGAAATCTTGTTTCCACTCCTCCATTGCCTACGATCTGGTTCCCCAAGACCTGGGGAGGGTTTTACTACCTATCACGCATAAATAACACTCAGCACAGATTTATTTTACTGCGCTTCCGATTGAATATGATCCCGCTACTTTTGGGGTATCCGGCAAAGAGATACAAACTGGCAGATTTATCTCCTTGTCCGTGTAATAACTTTACCGTGCAGTCAGACCCTCATATATTACTGTTTTGTAAAAACTATTCTGAAGAAAGAAAAACATTTATAATTCCGATCTTGAGGTATCATAATTTTAAACAGTATCGGGTGGTAATGTATTTTCTAAAGGCTTTATCGGACCCATTTGTATGTTATGCGGTAGCCTCATTTTTGTGGGCATATTTTAGAAAGAGGAAATTGGTGGGACGATCTCTTAATTACAATGATTGACCTTGATTTCAAGGTATTTTACTGATTTTTAAAGTTTATATAAATGGAATTTGGATCATGGCAAAACTGTTTAATTCTTTTTTTAACACTGTATATAGGTTTATATATATTTGATATGAAGTTTTTATAATGATGCTATGTGCTTTTATGGTCTGTTTTATAAAGATCAAATAAAGCTATGTGAATTGAATTGACATCTCAAATGACATCACTGATGACATGGGATTATGGGTGGCAAGGTATCTTTTAGAGTTTACGTTGGATATGGGTTTTTGGGTGGTAAGGGAGTTTTTGGGGTTTAGGTGAGTATGGGATTTTGGGTGGCAAGGGAATTTTCAGGGTTTAGAGTTGGTATGAGATTTTGGGTGGTAAGAGAAGTTTTATGGTTTAGGTTGTGTAAGGGTTTTTGTATAGTAAGGGAATGTTTAGGGTTTAGGGTGGGTAAGGGATTTTGGGTGGCAAGGGAATTTTTAGGGGTTTAGGATGGTTATGGGATTATGGATGGCAAGGGAATTTTTAGAATTTAGGGCGGTTAAGGTTTAAGGGTTAAGGAAAAAAAAATATATATATATATTATCACTGAGGTATGACAGATCACCCGGCAACAGATATACTCTAATACATGAGTGTACACTTGGCAATAGTTAACCTGCCCAATTATACTTTTGAGTTAGATCACGCCAGACCATTGTGACACTCCATTCACACACGGGTCACTTACCGTGATCTTCGCATTTTGCCTCGTATTTCCACTGTTTTAGGACTCATGAAACCTTATCGCGAACGCAGTGGCGCCACAAAGCACATAGACAGGCAACTTCTGCAACATGCACAGCCGTTTTAACGCTCATACCTTCCCACACACACAAGCGTTACAGATGTCTTCTATCTCCATGTAGATATACTGCACAGTGCCTGGTTAACTGCTGACTCACCTGCAGCAGTAAACTATCACTACAGTAAAGTAGCTTACTGTAGTAAAAGTGCCAACTCATGTGGTAAAATGTTAAACACTGTAGCAGTAAACTATCACTACAGTAAAGTAGCTTACTGTAGTAAAAGTGCTCTACTCATGTGGTAAAATGTTAAACACTGTAAAAAGACTACTACTCATCACCTATGTATATAAAGCACCCTTTCACATGCAGTGCACTATGTGAACAAGGCTGCATGTCTGGCGGCCGAAACGCGTCATTTTGGACATTGATACTTAAATAAAGACACTTTGCCATCATCACTGCCTTGGAGTCTGTGCCCTCGTGTTGCGCCGCTGTGGCTGGATACTTTGGGATTCACATGCTGATATATTATTATATATGTATATATAACAATATGTTTGCATTATACATACATGTATGCATATGTAAATATATATACACACATACATACACATGTGTGTATAAAAATACATATAAATATACATATAGTTTTTTACAACTCATATGCCTTTACCACGCATTCCTTTACAATGAAAATGTAAGCATTTTGCAGATAACTATAAAGCCTTCATATATATATATATATATAGTTATCTACTGGCGGTCGCCAGTAGATAGTTATAGTTAGGACCTATTATCCATAGGAAATCCGCGACATTCTATTTGAAATAACTCTTGCGCTCGGTTGACGAATCTTCGCGAAAGCTTCCAACTTGTTGGGGCGCTCGCTCCGCTCCTACCCTGAAAGTCTCGGGTTGATTCGTCAAGCGGGGGCCGAGAAAAAGGGGGTCCCAAAACGCGTTTTCCCCATTCATTTTTCCATAGGAACCTTTAGTCGCAGCTACAGCCCGAACTGCTGAACGGAATTACACCAAATTTGGCAAAGAGGTAGCCCTTGGTTCAGTGTCGTGCCTTTTGCTTAAATGGTGTAAATCCGTTCAGTAGTTCCTGAGAAAATCAAAAGTAAAGTCACATATATATCTATGGCCGAGTAGGGTCCGCGTATCCTGAGCGCACCCTGCGCGCACCGTCCCGATCACGAGCTGCATGCTAATTGGCTGTCAAGTGGCTGTCAACACTCCAAATCAGGAAGTGTTGGCAGCCATTTTGTCCCTCGGTAGAACCGAGGGACAGAAACAAGTGCGCAAAGCGCAAAGGGGGCAGGGTAGAAACACCCTGACTCCCTAGGTCTGCTCAGGGGTCCCACAAGGACCCCTGGGCAGAAAAGCATTTTTTTATTTTAAACGGCGGGATGCGCTTAGGGTGCGCGGATCCCGCCGATTAAAAAAAAAAGCACAAGAAACAAGTGCGCAAACGCACAAAGGGGGCAGGGTAGAGACACCCTGACCCCTAGGTCTGCTCAGGGGTCCCACAAGGACCCCTGGGCAGAAAAGCATTTTTTTTTTCAAAATCGGCGGGATGCGCTTAGGGTGCGCGGATCCCACTGATTAAAAAAAAAAACACAAGAAACAAGTGCGCAAAACGCACAAAGGGGCAGGGTAGAAACACCCTGACCCCCTAGGTCTGCTCAGGGGGTCCCACAAGGACCCCCTGGGCAGAAAAAAGCAAAAAAAAAAAAAAGACCGGCATCGTGCCGAGGCCCCGCCCCCTCCCTGCAGCAGTCTGCAAACGCGCCCCTGGCGCGTTTTAAGAAGGGGAAGTAATTCCCCTTGAATACTGGGGGTCCCTGGGGGCCAACTAGCCCACCAGGAACCTCCGGTATGCGCCAGGGGCTGCGTTGCAGAGAGGTGTACAGAGGCCACGCCCTTTTACACCTCTCTGCAACGCAGCTCTGTGGCGCTTTTGGAGGTACATGGTGGGCTAGTTGGACTCAGGGACCCTCAGTATTCAAGGGGACTTAATCCCCCAACTTAAAACACGCCACGGGGCACGTTTGCACAGTGGTGAAGGGAGGGGGCGGGGCTTCAGGTGACATGTGTGCAAACAGGCCCCGTGGCGCATTTTAAGATGGGGAATGAAATCCCCTTCAATCCTGAGGGTCCCTGGGGCGAACTAGCCCACCAGGTACGTCCAGAAAGCGCCACAGAGCTGCGTTGCAGAGAGGTGCAAAAGGGGCGTGGCCTCTGAACACCTCTCTGCAACGCAGCTCCCTGGCGCATACTGGAGGTACAGGGTGGGCTAGTTGGACCCCAGGGACCCTCATGATTCAAGGGGACTTAATCCCCCAACTTAAAACGCGCCACGGGGCGCGTTTGCACAGATGTCACCTCAGGCCCTGCCCCTCCCTTCACCATTGTGCAAATATTCCTCTAAAATCAGCCGAACTACGAATTCCGATTTACTCACCTGTTATCAGGAGAGACCTCAGTCCTGCATCTTTCAGCCCAGTACTGATCCTGAAAAGTAATTTTAACCGTACTTACCAGTAACTTGAATTTCCTTCCATAGGATATCATTGACTGGTTTCACTTGGAAATTCTTCTAAGTGTGGAGTTTTGGAACTTTATAATATTCCTCTAAAATCAGCCGAAATACGAATTCCGATTTACTCACCTGTTATCAGGAGAGACCTCAGTGCTGCATCTTTCAGCCCAGTACTGATCCTGAAAAGTAATTTTAACCGTACTTACCAGTAACTTGAATTTTCTTCCATAGGATATCATTGTCTGCTTATTGCTTGGAAATGTTTCTAAGTGTCGAGTTTTGAAACTATACAAATATTCCTCTAAAATCAGCCGAACTACGAATTCCGATTTACTCACCTGTTATCAGGCGAGACCTCAGTGCTGCATCTTTCAGCCCAGTACTGATCCTGAAAAGTAATTTTAACCGTACTTACCAGTAACTTGAATTTCCTTCCATAGGATATCATTGACTGGTTTCACTTGGAAATTCTTCTAAGTGTGGAGTTTTGGAACTTTATAATATTCCTCTAAAATCAGCCGAAATACGAATTCCGATTTACTCACCTGTTATCAGGAGAGACCTCAGTGCTGCATCTTTCAGCCCAGTACTGATCCTGAAAAGTAATTTTAACCGTACTTACCAGTAACTTGAATTTCCTTCCATAGGATATCATTGTCTGCTTTTTGCTGAAAATGTTTCGTGTCGATTTTTGAAACATACAAATATTCCTCTAAAATCAGCCGAACTACGAATTCCGATTTACTCACCTGTTATCAGGAGAGACCTCAGTGCTGCATCTTTCAGCCCAGTACTGATCCTGAAAAGTAATTTTAACCGTACTTACCAGTAACTTGAATTTCCTTCCATAGGATATCATTGACTGGTTTCACTTGGAAATTCTTCAAAGTGTGGAGTTTTGGAACTTTATAATATTCCTCTAAAATCAGCCGAAATACGAATTCCGATTTACTCACCTGTTATCAGGAGAGACCTCAGTGCTGCATCTTTCAGCCCAGTACTGATCCTGAAAAGTAATTTTAACCGTACTTACCAGTAACTTGAATTTCCTTCCATAGGATATCATTGTCTGCTTTTTGCTGAAAAAGTTTCTAAGTGTCGATTTTGAAACATACAAATATTCCTCTAAAATCAGCCGAACTACGAATTCCGATTTACTCACCTGTTATCAGGAGAGACCTCAGTGCTGCATCTTTCAGCCCAGTACTGATCCTGAAAAGTAATTTTAACCGTACTTACCAGTAACTTGAATTTCCTTCCATAGGATATCATTGACTGGTTTCACTTGGAAATTCTTCTGTGTGTGGAGTTTTGGAACTTTATAATATTCCTCTAAAATCAGCCGAAATACGAATTCCGATTTACTCACCTGTTATCAGGAGAGACCTCAGTGCTGCATCTTTCAGCCCAGTACTGATCCTGAAAAGTAATTTTAACCGTACTTACCAGTAACTTGAATTTCCTTCCATAGGATATCATTGCCTGCTTTTTGCTGAAAAAGTTTCTAAGTGTCGATTTTTGAAACATACAAATATTCCTCTAAAATCAGCCAAAATACGAATTCCGATTTACTCACCTGTTATCAGGAGAGACCTCAGTGCTGCATCTTTCAGCCCAGTACTGATCCTGAAAAGTAATTTTAACCGTACTTACCAGTAACTTATATTTCCTTCCGTAGGAATCCATTGTCTGGTTTTCAGCAGAAAAGTTTCAAAGTGTTGATTTTCACAAACTACAAATATTCCTTAAAAATCGCCTGTATGACTTAAACGCATTCTTTCAACTGTTTACAGGAGATGCACCAGTGCTGGATCCAGGATCCACCACTGAGTAAGAAAAAGTAACGATAACACTACTTACCTGCTAAGTGAATTTCCTCCCATAGGATAACATTGGTGATTCTATGTGAAAAGTTTCTAAGTGTCAACTTTTAAAATACAATAATATTCCTTAAAAATCACTACTGTAACTAAAACTGCTTTTACTCAACTGTTTACAGGAGATGTCCCAGGACTGAATCTAGGATCCAGTCCTGTGGTTAGAAAAGTAATCCATAAAGTAACTAATTGCATTTAGCTAGAAATTCACATTGAGCTCAATGTTGCATTGTGTTTGAAATTGTGTTGCCCATTGCAACAACTGTAACTACTGTACTTAAAAGTCTATTGCCTATTTGCAAAGTATTTAAACTAAAGTAATTCATTCTGAGAAAGTATATTTTGTAATGTAATGTATAATGTAATTACAATGTAATTTAAAAATAAAATATCTAAAAATAAATAGTTTTAAAAAATGTAGTAAATCAGTATCAAAAAAATAAATATAACAATTAATACATTTAAAAATTGTCATTTACAAAACCTTTGAAATTCACTGAAAAAAACCATAGGTTTCAGACATGTTATAGTTAGGAATTAGCATTTAAAAAACCTTTGAAATTCACTGAAAAAACCATAGGTTTCAGGCTTGTTATAGTTAGGAATTAGCATTTTAAAAACCTTTGAAATTCACTGAAAAAACCATAGGTTTCAGGCCTGTTATAGTTAGGGTTTAGCATTTAAAAAACCTTTGAAATTCACTGAAAAAACCATAGGTTTTAGGGAAAGTTATAGTTAGTTGGACATTGCACTCGTACAAAACCCGTGAAATTCCCCCGTTATAGTTAGTTCAGCTAACTATAACTCGCGCCCCGCAATGCACTGCTGATGACGTCACATATTACATCACTCATGACATGGTCAGTGACATCACTGATGACATCACTGATGACATCTCAAATGACATCACTGATGACATCATCCATGTGAGAATTTAATGCATCTTCTCACACCCTAATATAACTTTTGATACACCCACTCTAAATTACAGACTGCCATTCTCAAAACCATACACACTCCAATACCAATAAGTACATACCCACTCACTGATTCTTAGGTCTACACACACACATCTACTCACTCACCCGTACAGTCACTCATACTTACAGTCACTCAGTACAGGACTATCATATGCACTCATACACCTATATAAACACTCACACAACGCAACTCATCCATAGAGGTACTCACACACCTAGTCAGTCATGCAAATAATTAATCACACTCCAATTTACTCACCTATACAGTTATACACACCAGCTCACTTATTCATAAAAATACTAGCACATTCTTACGCTCCTATGCAATCACTGATGCAAGCACACACTCATCCATATAGCCACTCTCACAATCACACACTCTCACTTATAGCCATTTATATACTCCAACACACATATATACTGCCTTTCACATATGTAGTTACTCACACATGTACCACTGAGATATACATTCAATCACTAACACACCCATACACACACTCACCCACCCATACAGTCCATCACAGACGCACTGTTGAAACCATGCACCCAGTGAATCACCCACTCACACATCTATGCACAGAGTCACACACACCCCACCCACACAAACACTGAGGCACCCATATAGATACTCAGAGAACCAATCCATAACCCATATAGACACTCATTTAGCTAGTCAGAAACCCATGCAGCTGCTTACACAACAACAGACAGTCACTCACCCATGCATCCAGTAAGATACATTTAATCACTCACTTATAGACTCAGTCACGCACCTACTAAATCATCCATTCAGACGCTTATACACCCACTCATTCTTCAATACGCCTTTCCCTATATATATTAAACATATTTAAACTTTACAGAAACACACAGTCACTGGATGATGTCAGTGATGTCATCAGTGATGTCACTGACCATGTCATGAGTGATGTAATATGTGACGTCATCAGCAGTGCATTGCGGGGCGCGAGTTATAGTTAGCTGAACTAACTATAACGGGGAATTTCACGGGTTTTGTACGAGTGCAATGTCCAACTAACTATAACTTTCCCTAAAACCTATGGTTTTTTCGTTGAATATATATATATATATATATATTATCTACTGGTGGTCGCCAGTAGATAGTTATAGTTAGGACCTATTTTCCATAGGAAATCCGCAACATTCTATTTGAAATAACTTTGGCGCCGGTTGACGAATCTTCGCAAAATTTTCAAAACTCGTGGGGCGCTCCGGTCCGCTCCTATCCTGAAAGTCTCGGGGTGATTCGGTCAAGTGTGGGCCGAGAAAAAGGGGGGTCCCAAAACGTGTTTTCCCCATGCAATTTTCCATAGGAACCTTTCATCGCAGCTACAGCCCGAACTGCTGAACGGAATTACACCAAATTTGGCAAAAAGGTAGCCCTTGGTTCAGAGTCGTGCCTTTTGGTTAAATGGTGTAAATCCGTTCAGTAGTTCCTGAGACATTTGAAAAAGAAAACACATATATATCTGGGCGGAGCCTAACCACACATGTCATCGTGAGATCTGATTGGCTGTCAGCACTTCATCCTGGAATTGCTGGCAGCCATCTTGGGACCAATATAAATGATAGCACCCCATTGAAATGCATTGTAATGAATCGAAGATTTTGAGGGTTACCAAAAGGAGACTTATAAAGGGTGATAACAGACTTTAGTTACATTAGAATTCATTTGTTGATGGTACCATACTAATTTCAGGAATTGTGGTGTGTTCTAAGGTGATTTTGCCCTGTGAAAAACCTTCTGCTGGGATATCATGAATCATGTTTGAGAGAAAACTATTTTCACATGCTTGTCCCATACAGTTTTGGAAGGTGCTCCAGAAGCTAAAATGAGAGCATATTTTCTGTAAATTCACATTATCTTTCTCAGTCATGTGAGAATGAAGTCTGACATTCTCAGTAAAACATGTACATCCAACAAGGGCAGAGACTGTCAGTTGATTCCTTTGTGTTCTACTGCAGCTTCCCAGAGTGTTCTAAAGAACAACTAGAGCGCTAACAGCCTTACTTATGACAAAAGTATGGCACTCCTGAAGCCATCTTGATTGGAATAAACTGGTAACACTTAAAACATTTAATTTAAAAAGGAATAAAATGATGGGGTTCATTTTGTCATAGAAATTATGGTTAGTGCTGTAGAAAGAAAAATTAGGACATGTTTCAAGTGTGATCTCAAATATCTTCCTGTTATATTTCAACAGGAGCAGCCTGTCAGTTGATGCCTTTGTGTTCTACTGCAGCTTCCCAGAGTGTTCTAAAGAACAACTAGAGCGCTAACAGTCTTACTTATGACAAAATTATCGCACACCTGAAGCCATCTTGATTGGAATAAACTGGTAACTCTTAAAACATTTAATTTAAAAAGGAACAAAACGAGGGGGTTCATTTTGTCATAGAAATTATGGTTAGTGCTGTAGAAAGAAAAATTAGGACATGTTTTAACACACACACATCTACTCACTCACCCGTACAGTCACTCATACTTACAGTCACTCAGTACAGGACTATCATATGCACTCATACACCTATATAAACACTCACACAACGCAACTCATCCATAGAGGTACTCACACACCTAGTCAGTCATGCAAATAATTAATCACACTCCAATTTACTCACCTATACAGTTATACACACCAGCTCACTTATTCATAAAAATACTAGCACATTCTTACGCTCCTATGCAATCACTGATGCAAGCACACACTCATCCATATAGCCACTCTCACAATCACACACTCTCACTTATAGCCATTTATATACTCCAACACACATATATACTGCCTTTCACATATGTAGTTACTCACACATGTACCACTGAGATATACATTCAATCACTAACACACCCATACACACACTCACCCACCCATACAGTCCATCACAGACGCACTGTTGAAACCATGCACCCAGTGAATCACCCACTCACACATCTATGCACAGAGTCACACACACCCCACCCACACAAACACTGAGGCACCCATATAGATACTCAGAGAACCAATCCATAACCCATATAGACACTCATTTAGCTAGTCAGAAACCCATGCAGCTGCTTACACAACAACAGACAGTCACTCACCCATGCATCCAGTAAGATACATTTAATCACTCACTTATAGACTCAGTCACGCACCTACTAAATCATCCATTCAGACGCTTATACACCCACTCATTCTTCAATACGCCTTTCCCTATATATATTAAACATATTTAAACTTTACAGAAACACACAGTCACTGGATGATGTCAGTGATGTCATCAGTGATGTCACTGACCATGTCATGAGTGATGTAATATGTGACGTCATCAGCAGTGCATTGCGGGGCGCGAGTTATAGTTAGCTGAACTAACTATAACGGGGAATTTCACGGGTTTTGTACGAGTGCAATGTCCAACTAACTATAACTTTCCCTAAAACCTATGGTTTTTTCAGTTGAATATATATATATATATATATATTATCTACTGGCGGTCGCCAGTAGATAGTTATAGTTAGGACCTATTTTCCATAGGAAATCCGCAGCATTCTATTTGAAATAACTTTGGCGCCGGTTGACGAATCTTCGCAAAATTTTCAAAACTCGTGGGGCGCTCCGGTCCGCTCCTATCCTGAAAGTCTCGGGGTGATTCGTCAAGTGTGGGCCGAGAAAAAGGGGGTCCCAAACGTGTTTTCCCCATGCAATTTTCCATAGGAACCTTTCATCGCAGCTACAGCCCGAACTGCTGAACGGAATTACACCAAATTTGGCAAAAAGGTAGCCCTTGGTTCAGAGTCGTGCCTTTTGGTTAAATGGTGTAAATCCGTTCAGTAGTTCCTGAGACATTTGAAAAAGAAAACACATATATATCTGGGCGGAGCCTAACCACACATGTCATCGTGAGATCTGATTGGCTGTCAGCACTTCATCCTGGAATTGCTGGCAGCCATCTTGGGACCAATATAAATGATAGCACCCCATTGAAATGCATTGTAATGAATCGAAGATTTTGAGGGTTACCAAAAGGAGAACTTATAAAGGGTGATAACAGACTTTAGTTACATTAGAATTCATTTGTTGATGGTACCATACTAATTTCAGGAATTGTGGTGTGTTCTAAGGTGATTTTGCCCTGTGAAAAACCTTCTGCTGGGATATCATGAATCATGTTTGAGAGAAAACTATTTTCACATGCTTGTCCCATACAGTTTTGGAAGGTGCTCCAGAAGCTAAAATGAGAGCATATTTTCTGTAAATTCACATTATCTTTCTCAGTCATGTGAGAATGAAGTCTGACATTCTCAGTAAAACATGTACATCCAACAAGGGCAGAGACTGTCAGTTGATTCCTTTGTGTTCTACTGCAGCTTCCCAGAGTGTTCTAAAGAACAACTAGAGCGCTAACAGCCTTACTTATGACAAAAGTATGGCACTCCTGAAGCCATCTTGATTGGAATAAACTGGTAACACTTAAAACATTTAATTTAAAAAGGAATAAAATGATGGGGTTCATTTTGTCATAGAAATTATGGTTAGTGCTGTAGAAAGAAAAATTAGGACATGTTTCAAGTGTGATCTCAAATATCTTCCTGTTATATTTCAACAGGAGCAGCCTGTCAGTTGATGCCTTTGTGTTCTACTGCAGCTTCCCAGAGTGTTCTAAAGAACAACTAGAGCGCTAACAGTCTTACTTATGACAAAATTATGGCACACCTGAAGCCATCTTGATTGGAATAAACTGGTAACTCTTAAAACATTTAATTTAAAAAGGAACAAAACGAGGGGGTTCATTTTGTCATAGAAATTATGGTTAGTGCTGTAGAAAGAAAAATTAGGACATGTTTTAAGTGAGATCTCAAATATCTTCCTGTTATATTTCAACAGGAGCAGCCTGTCAGTTGATACCTTTGTGTTCTACTGCAGCTTCCCAGAGTGTTCTAAAGAACAACTAGAGCGCTAACAGTCTTACTTATGACAAAAGTATGGCACACCTGAAGCCATCTTGATTGGAATAAACTGGTAACACTTAAAACATTTAATTTAAAAAGGAACAAAATGAGGGGGTTCATTTTGCCATAGAAATTATGGTTAGTGCTGCAGAAAGAACATTTAGGGCATGTTTTAAGTGAGATCTCAAATCCTCTTCTATTTCATTAGAAAATTCTGACATGCAGTCTGAAACAATCACTTTCAATACCAGCAGTAGACTTCCAGTTAACTCCCTGGTGAGCAGTAGCTTTACTACAGTGATCTAATGAACAACTAGAGTGCTAACATTCTGAATTTATGGCAAATGTGTGACACATCTGAATGCCTTCTTGATGGAATCAAAGTAAAAAACTGAAAGCATTTCCTACTGAGGAGACTGCAGTAAATGACGAAATTAGGAAACTTCATAACAAATAAGTCTCCCAAGATGGCCACCAGAGAAAAAAGAGCCCAAATGTAGCACAAATATCACCCAGATGTAGCCCACATATAGCCCAATGACAGAAGTGTGCAAAACACTTTTTATTTTTAGTTTTTCTGCAGTTTTATATAGTGCAAACTGGTCAGGTATTGGAGCGTTACATCTTACTTGGACCCCTTATTGCGTATTTTGCACGAAGTACATGAGATTGAACTTGCGAAACATTGAACTTTACGATTCTGTTAACCTGAAGTTGCTCTGAACCGGGCTTTGTAACACCCATTTTTACCTACTGGTTTTAATTAATTCTCACTGTATTGTATTAGGAAAGAGGATTTACTGTTTTTATGTACACTTTTATGATCTATGTTTCTAAATCAGATCAAATAAAGTTTAATGAATTCTATGGCAGGACGGAGGCGAGGATTATGCATATCTTTCCTCACTTTATTTGCATAGCAGTTCAAAGAAAACGTAACACAACAATCATTAAACAAAAGACTACACAACCCATGAACCATTAGGGGGTAGTCTCCAAGGCAACTATAGTCCAATCATATCACAGTCCATCGTATATAATATTGTGACGTCCCTTCCGCTTCCTCTTTCTTCACTGCTCGTCAGTTAAGTGCATTCCTTACATTCTTGGCTTAATCTGACGTTGTTGCTGTTTGTATAGCGGTTTCTTGTGCACGTTATTAGCATTATTGCCTTGGTATTGTTTCATATTCCCTGCACAGCAGGCTCTTGCCCGAGCGCGTTCTCCCCTCGCAGTTTCTCCCGCTGTGTGCTCTGCGCGCGGTGAGATCCTGTCAGGCGCGTCTGGTCCGAGCGAGGCAGCTCCGTCGAGCGCTCCCGCTGGTCTTTACGCGCGTTTGGGAATCCGGTCACTCCTTTAGTGTCCGCTTGATTCCCGACCAACCCTCGCCTAATTTTGACACCGCTACGCGGTGATTTCCCCACACGGCCACGTTAGTGACCAGCGCCACCTGGTGGTGGTAATTGGTATTGCGCCTCAGTCTATTCTTATAACAGCTTCGGGGAAAGCCCAGCTGTTGGAGCACCGGCGAGGGGCTGTCTTAAGGATTTTAAGGGCATTTGTTCTGTGCTCACACCCTCTGCTATCATGTCTTCTCCAGAAGACCATTTTTACTCCTCCTACCAGGAAGTGGAGGAGGAATGGCCCCCAACTTCTCCCTCCAGCAGTGGACCAAGCCCTCTCTCTGGCTATTTCTAGGGCGCTGGCTCCTCTTAGGGATCAGGTTGATAAGCTGGCGAAAAGCATCCCTGGGGTGTTCAGTGACCCAGATCTGGTGGTGGCGGGTCCAAGTAGCTCCCAGATGGGGAATAAAAGGGCCGTTAAGCATAACGCGGGGCACTTGGAAGGATTTGATAAACTTACGGAGACCTTCCTCAAGAGTGCGCGAACGCTAAAACATGCACCCTGCCGGGAGGAGGAGGACCCCGGAGAAAATTGCGACACTGTCACCACTATTGTAGACCCCGACGGCGGGTTTCCTTAGAGGGAGAGGGTGTATCGGAGGACGATTTCTCCTCCGATGAGGATAAGGACTCGGGCGTCCCTGGCGTCCAGAGTCCCACTCCTCTCAGTCCCCGGTTGGGGACGGGGTCCACTCGGACATGTTCGAGCCTACCCAAATTTACCATCCTAGGTCGGCAGAGTGGACACCTGATGCCAAAGTGGCAGAGTATGTGGTGGGGAAAATCCATCAACCCCTTGAAAGGGAGGTCAGGAATAGGATGAGGGGAGAATGCCCCAGGCCCTCACTGAAGGGGAAGGTGGCACACACGCCTGAAATTGATGAGAAACTATGTACCTTTTTCTCCAAGTATATGAGGGATCCCAAGAAAGGAATTGATAGGTCTTGGACGTGGTAGGGCCCTTGACCCAAATTATTCAATTGACGGAGCGTTCCAAAGAGTCAGGATCCCCTTTGTCCACGGATATTGTGGCTGGTTGGGCGCACTACCCTAAACCCTAAAACACTACCCCCTCCACTACCCAAACACCACTGCACTACCCTAAACCCTAAAACACTACCCCCAGCACGACACCCTACACTACCCAAACATAACTGCACTACCCTAAACCCTAAAACACTACCACCAGCACGACTCCCTCCACTACCCAAACACCACTGCACTACCCTAAACCCTAAAACACTACCCCCAGCACGACTCCCTACACTACCCAAACACCACTGCACTACACTAAACCCTAAATATACCCCCAGCATGACCTCTCACACTACAGCAAACACCACTGCACTACCCTAAACCCTAAAACACTATCCCCAGCACGACCCCTACACTACCCAAACACCACTGCACTACCCTAAACCCTAAAACACTAACCCCAGCATGACCCCCTACACTACCCAAACACCACTGCACTACCCTATACCCTAAAACACGACCCCCTACACTACACAAACACGACTGCACTACCCTAAACCCTAAAACACTACCCACAGCATGACCCCCTTCACTACACAAACACCACTGCACTGCCCTAAACCCTAAAACACTACCCCAGCACTACCCCTACACTACCCAAACACCACTGCACTAACATAAACCCTAAAACACTACCCCCAGCACAACCCCCTACACTACACAAACACCACTGCACTACCCTAAACCCTAAAACACTACCCCCAGCACGACTCCCTACACTACCCAAACACCACTGCACTACCCTAAACCCTAAATCTACCCCCAGCACGACCCCCTACACTACCCAAACACCACTGCACTACCCTAAACCATAAAACACTACCCCAAGCATGACCCCCTATACTACACAAACACCACTGCACTACCCTAAACCCTAAAACACTACCACCAGCATGACCCCCTACACTACTCAAACACCACTGCACTACCCTAAACCCTAAAACACTACCCCAGCACGACCCCCTACACTACCCATACACCACTGCACTACCCTAAACCCTAAAACACTACCCCCAGCACGACCCCCTACACTACTGCACTACCCTAAACCCTAAAACACTACCCCCAGCACAACCCCCTACACTACCCAAACACCACTGCACTACCCTAAACCCTAAAACACTACCCCCAGCATGACCCCCTACACCACCCAAACACCACTGCACTACCCTAAACCCTAGAAAAGAAACCCCCACCCCATGCCCAATCCCCCTTACCTCTCACTCCTCATGGTTCCTCTCTCCTCGTGGTTCCTGCTTCACGTCATCTCTGAGGGGCGGTGCACGTCGTTGTGAGGAAACGGAACAGCCTCTGTTTCCTTACAACGACATGGATCGTCTACATGTTTTTAGAACGCATGGTCATTTACCATACATACCTTTACAACAAAATTTGTAAAGGCATGCGTGGTAAATGACCATGCGTTCTAAAAATGCGTAGTAATGACTTCGTGATGTACAACGCATGCGTGGTAATGCATGCGTTGTAGATGGTATCGCAAAGTAAAAAAGTCGTTGTAACGGCTGTTTACCGATCGAAGCTGGCCCCTGTTCTTCAGTGAGACGTTTATTTGATTAATTAGGAGGAAGGAATGTGGTTTTTTACCGAAAAGTGCATTCCCGGCTGTTGTATTGTGAAAGTGTCCGCGTGGCCTGGTTTCACTTCCGGTGAGAGAGTGGAAGAGTCTGTTTGGATCTAAAGGAGTTCTGTTGTTGGACGGGGCCGGCGCGACATGTCATCAGAAAACATAGCTAATGGAAAGCGTCCTCCCTGAAGTGTGGAGCAGTGCCATGAGAGGTCAACGAGTGTGCGTCCCACCGCAGTATGACCATACCGCGTGACCCATGTGCCACCTCCAGGGTACGGGAGGCAGAAGCGGCATCGCAGGTCCTCTTGAAGACCGTTGTAGCACTAATTCTACATTTTGGTACTAGGGCATTTTAACTTCGTTGTTCCTGCCAGATACAAAGAGAAGATCCTGTGTTATTCAGTGCCCTCGTTACCTTTTTTGTGGGTTGTGGTGCTTGTCACTTCGCTGCCCTGCCGGTGCACACGACTGGGCACCCCACCTCGTGTGCCATCTGCAGGGCCTCTGCCCTCGGATCACTGGTTTCGGTTTCTGGAGTGGCAACATAAACAGTTGCTCCCAAAGGACTAGCCTGAACACTTAGGTGAATATCCCTGCACCAGCATTCCACTGAAATTCTTTCCTAGCTCTCCCACGTCAACGAGCACGGCTCCGCTCGCGACACCGTATGACGTCATCGGAGCCATAAGAGGACCTCGTCGGCGTGCTGACGTCAGTTCCACCCATTTTTTCCGTGCCACCGAGGCAAACAGGGGACCGAGACATTTTCACATGTATACATAGTATAATAAATATATATATATTCACTGAAAAAACCATAGGTTTCAGGCACGTTATAGTTAGAAATTAGCATTTAAGACACCGGACAGCCACGCAGCCCACAAAGACGCCATCCGTAACCACCACCACCTCATCAGGTCCGCCAAGAGAATCTCCTTCAAAGACCGCCTCGACAACAACGCACACAACAGCAAGGAGCTCTTCAACATCGTGAAGGAACTCTCCAACCCCAGCTCCAACACCAACGACATCCCGCCGTCGCAAGCCCTGTGCGATTCCCTCGCCACCTTCTTCCACCGCAAGATCGCCGACATCCACGACAGCTTCAACACCCAGACAGCCCCTACTAAGATAGATACACCAGACCCGCCGCACACCATCGACAATGACCCCTTGCCAGCCTGGGCCAGCGTGAACATCGATGACACCATCAAGACCATGAGCACAATACACTCCGGCTCCCCGTCAGACCCTTTCCCGCACCACATCTTCAACAAAGCCAGCAGCTCCATCGCACCCCACCTGTGCAACGTTATCAATCTCTCCTTCGAGACCGCGACCTTCCCAGAGAGCTGGAAACACGCAGAGATCAACACCCTACTCAAAAACCCAAGGCGGACCCGAGAGACCTCAAGAACTTCCGGCCCATCTCCTGCTTCCGTTCCCAGCCAAAGTCATCGAGAAGATCGTCAACAAACAGCTAACCCGATACCTCGAAGAAAACAGCATCCTGGACCCATCCCAATCAGGGTTCCGTAGCAACCACAGCACTGAGACTGCCCTCATCGCCGCCACCGATGACATCAGGACCCTGCTGGACAACGGTGAGACCGCAGCCCTCATCCTGCTGGACCTCTCCGCCGCCTTCGACACTGTCTGCCACCCCACTCTACGCGCACGCCTCCACGACGCAGGGATCCGAGACAAGGCCCTGGAATGGACCACCTCCTTCCTCGACGGCAGAACCCAGAGAGTCCGCTCCCACCTTTCCGATCCGAAGCCTCCGAGATCATCTGCGGCGCACCCCAGGGATCTTCCCTCAGCCCAACGCTGTTCAACATCTACATGGCCCCGCTCGCACGCATCGCCAGACAGCACGACCTCAACATTATCTCCTACGCTGACGACACTCAACTGATCCTCTCCCTCACCAAGGACCCCCTCGCCGCCAAATCCAATCTCCATGAAGGAATGAAGGCCGTCGCCGATTGGATGAAGATCAGCCGGACAAGACAGAGGTCCTCATCCTCGGCTCCAACCCCTCAGCCTGGGACGACTCCTGGTGGCCAACGATGCTGGGAGCAGCCCCGACACCCACCGACCACGCACGCAACCTGGGAGTCATCCTCGACTCAACGCTCTCCATGACCAAGCAAGTCAACGCAGTCTCCTCCTCCTGCTTCAACACCCTCCGCATGCTTCGCAAGATCTACAGGTGGATCCCGACAGATACAAGAAGAACAGTCACCCAGGCCCTCGTCAGTAGCAGACTCGACTATGGGAACGCCCTCTACGCGGGAGCCCCGGCAAAGCTCATCAAGCGACTGCAACGCATACAAAACGCCTCCGCACGCCTGATCCTCGACGTACCACGCCACAGCCACATCACCCCACACCTGAGGAACCTGCACTGGCTCCCCGTCAACAGGAGAATCTCCTTCAAACTCCTCATCCACGCACACAAGGCACTCCACAAGACTGGCCCAGCCTACCTCAACAGATGACTCTTCTTCTACGTCCCCAACCGCCAGCTCCGCCTCCGCCGACCTCTCCTCGCCACCGTCCCTCGCATTCGAAGAACAACCACCGGCGGCAGATCCTTCTACACCTAGCCGCCAAGACCTGGAACACCCTTCCACTAAGCCTACGACAGACCCAAGACCTGCTGACCTTCAGGAGGCTACTCAAGACCTGGCTGTTCGACCAGTAGCAGCACCCACCCCCTCTTCCCTCTCCCCAGCGCGTTGAGACCCTCGCGGGTAAGTAGTGCGCTCTACAAATTCTGTGATTGATTGATTGATTTAAAAACCTTAGAAATTCACTGTAAAAACCATAGGTTTCAGGCACGTTATAGTTAGAAATTAGCATTTAAAAAACCTTAGAAATTCACTGAAAAACCATAGGTTTCAGGGGCGTTATAGTTAGTTGGACATTTCACTGCATAAAACCATAGAAATTCCCCCGTTATAGTTAGTTCAGCTAACTATAACTTGCGTGCCCGCAATGCACTGCTGATGACGTCACATATTACATCACTCATGACATGGTCAGTGACATCACTCATGACATCACTGATGACATCTCAAATGACATCACTGATGACATCACTGATGACATCATCCAGTGAATGTGTGTTTTTCTGAAAATTAAATATGTTTTATATATGTATATCTCAAGGTCGATGGAAGAATAAATGGGTATATAAGTGTCTAAATAGATGATTTTTTTGTAAAATTGATTGTATAACTGACTAAGTGTATCTTAGTGAATACATGGGTTAGTGAGTAATGTTTAAATATGAAAATATCTGTATCAGTCTCTCACTTTGTGTATAAGTGGCTGCATGGGTTGGTGAGTAGCTACATGAGTGTCTATATGGGTTATTAGTTGGTTTTTGAGTATCAGTATGAGTGTCTGAGTGTCTGTATGGTTCGGTGGGAGTATTACTTAGTGCATAGATGCATGAATGAGTGACTCACTGTTTGTATGTGTTGAAGACAGCATGTGTGCAGGACTGTATAGGTGGATGAGTATGTGTATGGGTGTGTTAGTGAGTGAATGACTGTCTCAATAGTGTCTTTATGAGTAACTACATATGTTTTAAACTAGTATATGTGAGTATTGGTGTATATAAGTGAGTATATGTGAGAGTGAGAGATTGGAAGAGTTCCTGTACAAATAAGTAGGTGTTTCTATAAGTGATTGTTTAAGAGAGTAAGTATGTGTAAGTTTCTGTAGAAGTAAGTGTGGTAGTGTGTGTATAACTGTATATGCAAGTAAATGGATGTTTGATACTTTGTTTGCATGTGTGACTATGTGTGTGATTAACTCTATGGATGAGTGGCGGTGTGTAACAGGATGTATAGGTGTATGAGTACATATGATGAGTGAGTACATGTATGAGTGACTGTATAGGGACTGTTGGTGAATGAGTGGATGTGTGTGTAGATCTTGGAATTACTGAATAGGTGTGTTGTAACTGGTATTGGTATGTCCATTGTTTTGAAAATGTTAGTTTGTATTTTTGAGTGTGTGTATCAAAGGTTATATTAGGGTGAGAGGAGGTCTGCCACTCTATCACAAGGATGATGTCATCAGTGATGTCATCAGTGATGTCATTTGAGATGTCATCAGTGATGTAATGAGTGATGTCACTGACCATGTCATGAGTGATGTAATATGTGACGTCATCAGCAGTGCATTGCGGAGGCGCGAGTTATAGTTAGCTGAACTAACTATAACGGGGAATTTCTATGGTTTTGTACGAGTCAAATGTCCAACTAACTATAACGCCCCTGAAACCTATGGTTTTTTCAGTGAATATATATATATATATATCATCCTTGTGATAGAGGGGCAGACCTCCTCTCACCCTAATATAACCTTTGATACACACACTCAAAAATACAAACTAACATTTTCAAAACAATGGACATACCAATACCAGTTACAACACACCTATTCAGTAATTCCAAGATCTACACACACATCCACTCATTCACCAACAGTCCCTATACAGTCACTCATACATGTACTCACTCATCATATGTACTCATACACCTATACATCCTGTTACACACCGCCACTCATCCATAGAGTTACTCACACACATAGTCACACATGCAAACAAAGTATCAAACATCCATTTACTTGCATATACAGTTATACACACACTACCGCACTTACTTCTACAGAAACTTACACATACTTACTCTCTTAAACAATCACTTATAGAAACACCTAGGGCCTGATTCACAGAACTAACTTACGTCAAAACGTAAACGTAAACGTAAATGTAAACGTAAAGTTAGTACTTTTTAGGTATTCACAGAATACACTTACTCATTTGTAGTATTCACAGAATGAACTTACTCACTTCGGTATTCTCAGCAGTTAGTAGTCCTAAGTTAGGACTACTAACTTCTGTGAATACCGAAATGAGTAAGTTCATTCTGTGAAAACCAAAAGAGTAAGTGTATTCTGTGAATACCTAAAAGTACTAACTTTACGTTTACGTTTTAAGTTTTTGACGTAAGTTAGTTCTGTGAATCAGGCCCCTACTTATTTGTACAGGAACTCTACCAATCTCTCACTCTCACATATACTCACTTATATACACCAATACTCACATATACTAGTTTAAAACATATGTAGTTACTCATAAAGACACTATTGAGACAGTCATTCACTCACTAACACACCCATACACATACTCATCCACCTATACAGTCCTGCACACATGCTGTCTTCAACACATACAAACAGTGAGTCACTCATTCATGCATCTATGCACTAAGTAATACCCCCACCGAACCATACAGACACTCAGACACTCATACTGATACTCAAAACCAACTAATAACCCATATAGACACTCATGTAGCTACTCACCAACCCATGCAGCCACTTATACACAAAGTGAGAGACTGATACAGATATTTTCATATTTAAACATTACTCACTAACCCATGTATTCACTAAGATACACTTAGTCAGTTATACAATCAATTTTACAAAAATCATCCATTTAGACACTTATATACCCATTTATTCTTCCATCGACCTTGAGATATACATATATAAAACATATTTAATTTTCAGAAAACACACATTCACTAAAATGATGTCATCAGTGATGTCATTTGAGATGTCATCAGTGATGTCATGAGTGATGTCACTGACCATGTCATGAGTGATGTAATATGTGACGTCATCAGCAGTGCATTACGGGACGCGCGAGTTATAGTTAGCTGAACTAACTATAACGGGGAATTTCTATGGTTTTGTACGAGTGAAATGTCCAACTAACTATAACTCCCCTGAAACCTATGGTTTTTTCAGTGAATTTCTAAGGTTTTTTAAATGCTAATTTCTAACTATAACGTGCCTGAAACCTATGGTTTTTCAGTGAATTTCCAACGTTTTTTAAATGCTAATTTCTAACTATAACGTGCCTGAAACCTATGGTTTTTTCAGTGAATATATATATATTTATTATACTATGTATACATGTGAAAATGTCTTGGTCCCCTGTTTGCCTCGGTGGCACGGAAAAATGGGTGGAACTGACGTCAGCATGCCGACGAGGTCCTCTTATGGCTCCGATGACGTCATACGGTGTCACGAGGGAGCCGTGCTCGTTGACGTGGGAGAGCTAGGAAAGAATTTCCGTGGAATGCTGGTGCAGGGGATATTCACCTAAGTGTTCAGGCTAGTCTTTTGGGAGCAACTGTTTATGTTGCCACTCCAGAAACCGAAACCAGTGATCCGGGGGCAGAGGCACTGCAGATGGCACACGATGTGGGGTGCCCAGTCGTGTGCACCGGCGGGGCAGCGAAGTGACAAGCACCACAACCCACAAAAAAGGTAACGAGGGCACTGAATAACACAGCATCTTCTCTTTGTATCTGGCAGGAACAACGAAGTTAAAATGCCCTAGTACCAAAATGTAGAATTAGTGCTACAACGGTCTTCAAGAGGACCTGCGATGCCGCTTCTGCCTCCCGTACCCTGGAGGCGGCACATTGGTCATGCGGTACGGTCATACTGCGGTGGGACGCACACTCGTTGACCTCTCATGGCACTGCTCCACACTTCAGGGAGGACGCTTTCCATTAGCTATGTTTTCTGATGACATGTCGCGCCGGCCCCGTCCAACAACAGAACTCCTTTAGATCCAAACAGACTCTTCCACTCTCTCACCGGAAGTAAAACCAGGCCACGCGGACACTTTCACAATACAACAGCCGGGAATGCACTTTTCGGTAAAAAACCACATTCCTTCCTCCTAATTAATCAAATAAACGTCTCACTGAAGAACAGGGGCCAGCTTCGATCGGTAAACAGCCGTTACAACGACTTTTTTACTTTGCGATACCATTACAACGCATGCATTACCACGCATGCATTGTACATCACGAAGTCATTACTACGCATTTTTTTAGAATGCATGGTCATTTACCACGCATGCCTTTACAATGAATTTTGTTGTAAAGGTATGTATGGTAAATGACCATGCGTTCTAAAAAACATGTAGACGATCCATTTCGTTGTAAGGAAACAGAGGCTGTTCCGTTTCCTCACAACGACGTGCACCGCCCCTCAGAGATGACGTGAAGCAGGAACCACGAGGAGAGAGGAACCATGAGGAGTGAGAGGTAAGGGGGATTGGGCATGGGGTGGGGGTTTCTTTTCTAGGGTTTAGGGTAGTGCAGTGGTGTTTGGGTGGTGTAGGGGGTCGTGCTGGGGGTAGTGTTTTAGGGTTTAGGGTAGTGCAGTGGTGTTTGGGTAGTGTAGGGGGTCGTGCTGGGGGTAGTGTTTTATGGTTTAGGGCAGTGCAGTGGTGTTTGTGTAGTGTAGGGGGTTGTGCTGGGGGTAGTGTTTTAGGTTTATGTTAGTGCAGTGGTGTTTGGGTAGTGTAGGGGGTAGTGTGGGGTAGTGTTTTAGGGTTTAGGGCAGTGCAGTGGTGTTTGTGTAGTGAAGGGGGTCATGCTGTGGGTAGTGTTTTAGGGTTTACGGTAGTGCAGTCGTGTTTGTGTAGTGTAGGGGTTAGTGTTTTAGGGTTTAGGTAGTGCAGTGGTGTTTGGGTAGTGTAGGGAGTCGTGCTGGGGGTAGTGTTTTAGGGTTTAGGGTAGTGCAGTGGTGTTTGTGTAGTGTAGGGGGTTGTGCTGGGGGTAGTGTTTTAGGGTTTATGTTAGTGCAGTGGTGTTTGGGTAGTGTAGGGGGTAGTGCTGGGGTAGTGTTTTAGGGTTTAGGGCAGTGCAGTGGTGTTTGTGTAGTGAAGGGGGTCATGCTGTGGGTAGTGTTTTAGGTTTTGCGGTAGTGCAGTCGTGTTTGTGTAGTGTAGGGGGTCGTGTTTTAGGGTATAGGGTAGTGCAGTGGTGTTTGGGTAGTGTAGGGGTTTTGCTGGGGTTAGTGTTTTAGGGTTTAGGGTAGTGCAGTGGTGTTTGGGTAGTGTAGGGGTCGTGCTGGGGGTAGTGTTTTAGGGTTTAGGGTAGTGCAGTGGTGTTTGTGTAGTGTGGGAGGTCATGCTGGGGTATATTTAGGGTTTAGGGTAGTGCAGTGGTGTTTGTGGAGTGTGGGAGGTCATGCTGGGGGTATATTTAGGGTTTAGTGTAGTGCAGTGGTGTTTGGGTAGTGTAGGGAGTCGTGCTGGTGGTAGTGTTTTAGGGTTTAGGGTAGTGCAGTTATGTTTGGGTAGTGTAGGGTGTCGTGCTGGGGGTAGTGTTTTAGGGTTTAGGGTAGTGCAGTGGTGTTTGGGTAGTGTTTTAGGGTTTAGGGTAGTGCGCCCAACCAGCCACAATATCCGTGGACAAAGGGGATCCTGACTCTTTGGAACGCTCTGTCAATTGAATAATTTGGGTCAAGGGCCCTACCACGTCCAAGACCTATCAATTCCTTTCTTGGGATCCCTCTATACTTGGAGAAAAAGGTACATAGTTTCTCATCAATTCTCAGGCATGTGTGCCACCTTCCCCTTCAGTGAGGGCCTGGGGCATTCTCCCCTCATCCTATTCCTGACCTCCTTTTCAAGGGGTTGATGGATTTTCCCACCACATACTCTGCCACTTTGGCGTCAGGTGTCCACTCTGCCGACCTAGGATGGTAAATTTGGGTAGGCTCGAACATGTCCGAGTGGGACCCCGCCCCCAACCGGGGACTGAGAGGAGTGGGACTCTGGACGCCAGGGACGCCCGAGTCCTTATCCTCATCGGAGGAGAAATCGTCCTCCGATACACCCTCTCCTCTAATGGAAACTCGCCGTCGGGGTCTACAATAGTGGTGACAGTGTTGCAATTTTCTCCGGGCCCCTCCTCCTCCCGGCAGGGTGCATGTTTTTAGCGTTCACGCACTCTTGAGGAAGGTCTCCGTAAGTATATCAAATCCTTCCAAGTGCCCCGCGTTATGCTTAACGGCCCTTTTATTCCCCATCTGGGAGCTACTGGGACCCGCCACCACCAGATCTGGGTCACTGAACACCCCAGGGATGCTTTTCGCTAGCTTATCATCCTGATCCCTAAGAGGAGCCAGCGCCCTAGAAATAGCCAGAGAGAGGGCTTGGTCCACTGCTGGAGGGAGAAGTTGGGGGGCCATTCTTCCTCCACTTCCTGGTAGGAGGAGTAAAAATGGTCTTCTGGAGAAGACATGATAGCAGAGGGTGTGAGCACAGAACAAATGCCCTTAAAATCCTTAAGACAGCCCCCTCGCCGGTGCTCCAACAGCTGGGCTTTCCCCGAAGCTGTTATAAGAATAGACTGGAGGCGCAATACCAATTACCACCACCAGGTGGCGCTGGTCACTAACGTGGCCATGTGGGGAAATCACCGCGTAGCTGTGTCAAAATTAGGCGAGGCTGGTCGGGAATCAAGCGGACACTAAAGGAGTGACCGGATTCCCAAACGCGCGTAAAGACCAGCGGGAGCGCTCGACGGAGCTGCCTCGCTCGGACCAGACGTGCCTGACAGGATCTCACCGCGGGCAGAGCACACAGCGGGAGAAACTGCAAGGGGGAGAACGCGCTCGGCCAAGAGCCTGCTGCGCAGGGAATATGAAACAATACCAAGGCAATAATGCTAATAACGTGCACAAGAAACCGCTATACAAACAGCAACAACGCCAGATTAAGCCAGGAATGCACTTAACTGACGAGCAGTGAAGAAAGAGGAAGCGGAAGGGACGTCACGATATTATATACGATGGACTGTGATATGATTGGACTATAGTTGCCTTGGAGACTACCCCTAATGGTTCATGGGTTGTGTAGTCTCTTGTTTAATGATTGTTGTGTTACGTTTTCTTTGAACTGCTATGCAAATAAAGTGAGGAAAGATATGCATAATCCTCGCCTCCGTCCTGCCATAGAATTCATTAAACTTTATTTGATCTGATTTAGAAACATAGATCATAAAAGTGTACATAAAAACAGTAAATCCTCTTTCCTAATACAATACAGTGAGAATTAATTAAAACCAGTAGGTAAAACGAGTGTTACAAAGCCCGGTTCAGAGCAACTTCAGGTTAACAGAATCGTAAAGTTCAATGTTTCGCAAGATCAATCTCATGTACTTCATGCAAAATACGCAATAAGGGGTCCAAGTAAGATGTAACGCTCCAATACCTGACCAGTTTGCACTATATAAAACTGCAGAAAAACTAAAAATAAAAAGTGTTTTGCACACTTCTGTCATTGGGCTATATGTGGGCTACATCTGGGTGATATTTGTGCTACATTTGTGCTCTTTTTTCTCTGGTGGCCATCTTGGGAGACTTATTTGTTATGAAGTTTCCTAATTTCGTCATTTACTGCAGTCTCCTCAGTAGGAAATGCTTTCAGTTTTTACTTTGATTCCATCAAGAAGGCATTCAGATGTGTCACACATTTGCCATAAATTCAGAATGTTAGCACTCTAGTTGTTCATTAGATCACTGTAGTAAAGCTACTGCTCACCAGGGAGTTAACTGGAAGTCTACTGCTGGTATTGAAAGTGATTGTTTCAGTCTGCATGTCAGAATTTTCTAATGAAATAGAAGAGGATTTGAGATCTCACTTAAAACATGCCCTAAATTTTCTTTCTGCAGCACTAACCATAATTTCTATGGCAAAATGAACCCCTTCATTTTGTTCCTTTTTAAATTAAATGTTTTAAGTGTTACCAGTTTATTCCAATCAAGATGGCTTCAGGTGTGCCATACTTTTGTCATAAGTAAGACTGTTAGCGCTCTAGTTGTTCTTTAGAACACTCTGGGAGGCTGCAGTAGAACACAAAGGCATCAACTGACAGGCTGCTCCTGTTGAAATATAACAGGAAGATATTTGAGATCACACTTGAAACGTCCTAATTTTTCTTTCTACAGCACTAACCATAACTTCTATGACAAAATGAACCCCATCATTTTGTTCCTTTTTAAATTAAATGTTTTAAGTGTTACCAGTTTATTCCAATCAAGATGGCTTCAGGTGTACCATACTTTTGTCATAAGTAAGGCTGTTAGCACTCTAGTTGTTCTTTAGAACACTCTGGGAAGCTGCAGTAGAACACAAAGGAATCAACTGACGGTCTCTGCCCTTGTTGGATGTACATGTTTTACTGAGAATGTCAGACTTCATTCTCACATGACTGAGAAAGATAATGTGAATTTACAGAAAATATGCTCTCATTTTAGCTTCTGGAGCACCTTCCAAAACTGTATGGGACAAGCATGTGAAAATAGTTTTCTCTCAAACATGATTCACGATATCCCAGCAGAAGGTTTTTCACAGGGTAAAATCACCTTAGAACACACCACAATTCCTGAAATTAGTATGGTACCATCAACAAATGAATTCTAATGTAACTAAAGTCTGTTATCACCCTTTATAGTTCTCCTTTTGGTAACCCTCAAAATCTTCTATTCACTACAATGCATTTCAATGGGGTACTATCATTTATATTGGTCTCAAGATGGCTGCCAGCAATTCCAGGATGAAGTGCTGACAGCCAATCAGATCTCACGATGATATGTGTGGTTAGGCTCCGCCCAGATATATATGTGTTTTCTTTTTCAAATTTCTCAGGAACTACTGAACGGATTTACACCATTTAACCAAAAGGCACGACTCTGAACCAAGGGCTACATTTTTGCCAACTTTGGTGTAATTCCGTTCAGCAGTTCGGGCTGTAGCTGTGACTAAAGGTTGCTATGGAAAATTGCATGGGGAAAACATGTTTTGGAACCCCTTTTTCTTGGCCCCCACTTGATGAATCACCCCGAGACTTTCAGGATAGGAGCGGACCGGAGCGCCCACGAGTTTTGAAAATTTCTCGAAGATTTATCAACCGGCGCCAAAGTTATTGGAAATAGAATGTTGTGAATTTCCTATGGAAAATAGGTCCTAACTATAACTACCTACTGGCGACTCCGCAGTAGGTAATATATATATATATATATATATATATATTCACTGAAAACCATAGGTTTCAGACACGCTTATAGTTAGAAATTAGCATTTAAAAACCTTTGAAATTCACTGAAAAAAACCATAGGTTTTAGGGACAGAGATGTCATCAGTGATGTCATCAGTGATGTCACTGACCATGTCATGAGTGATGTAATATGTGACGTCATCAGCAGTGCATTGCGGGGGCGTGAGTTATAGTTAGCTGAACTAACTATAACGGGGAATTTCTATGGTTTTGTATGAGTGAAATGTCCAACTAACTATAACTGTCCCTAAAACCTATGGTTTTTTCAGTGAATTTCAAAGGTTTTTTAAATGCTAATTTCTAACTATAACGTGTCTGAAACCTATGGTTTTTTCAGTGAATTTCAAAGGTTTTTTAAATGCTAATTTCTAACTATAACGTGCCTGAAACCTATGGTTTTTTTCAGTGAATTTCAAAGGTTTTTTAAATGCTAATTTCTAACTATAACGCCCTAAAACCTATGGTTTTTTTCAGTGAATTTCAAAGGTTTTGTAAATGACAATTTTTAAATGTATTAATTGTTATATTTATTTTTTTGATACTGATTTACTACATTTTTTAAACTATTTATTTTTACATATTTTATTTTTTAAATTACATTGTAATTACATTATACATTACATTACAAAATATACTTTCTCAGAATGAATTAATTTAGTTTAAATACTTTGCAAATAGGCAATAGACTTTTAAGTACAGTAGTTACAGTTGTTGCAATGGGCAACACAATTTCAAACACAATGCAACATTGAGCTCAATGTGAATTTCTAGTTAAATGCAATTAGTTACTTTATGGATTACTTTTCTAACCACAGGACTGGATCCTAGATTCAGTCCTGGGACATCTCCTGTAAACAGTTGAGTAAAAGTGTTGTGGTTACAGTAGTGATTTTTAAGGAATATTATTGTATTTTAAAAAGTTGACAGAAACTTTTTCACATAGAATCACCAATGTTATCCTATGGGAGGAAATTCACTTAGCAGGTAAGTAGTGTTATCGTTACTTTTTCTTACTCAGTGGTGGATCCTGTATCCAGCACTGGTGCATCTCCTGTAAACAGTTGAAAGAATGCGTTTAAGTCATACAGGCGATTTTTAAGGAAGATTTGTAGTTTGTGAAAATCGACACTTTGAAACTTTTCTGCTGAAAACCAGACAATGGATTCCAATGGAAGGAAATACAAGTTACTGGTAAGTACGGTTAGAATTACTTTTCAGGGTCAGTGCTGGGCTAAAAGATGCAGCACTGGGTTCTCTCCTGATAACAGGTGAGTAAATCGGAATTCATAGTTCGGCTGATTTTAGAGGAATATTATAAAGTTCCAAAACTCCACACTTAGAAGAATTTCCAAGTGAAACCAGTCAATGTTAGCCTATGGAAGGAAATTCAAGTTACTGGTAAGTACGGTTAAAATTACTTTTCAGGATCAGTACTGGGCTCAAAGATGCAGCACTGAGGTCTCTCCTGATAACAGGTGAGTAAATCGGAATTCGTAGTTCTGCTGATTTTAGAGGAATATTTGTATGTTTCAAAATCGACACTTTGAAACTTTTCTGATGAAAACCAGACAATGGATTCCTATGGAAGGAAATACAAGTTACTGGTAAGTACGGTTAGAATTACTTTTCAGGGTCAGTGCTGGGCTAAAAGATGCAGCACTGGGTTCTCTCCTGATAACAGGTGAGTAAATCGGAATTCGTAGTTCTGCTGATTTTAGAGGAATACATGTATGTTTCAAAATCGACACTTAGAAACTTTTTCAGCAAAAGCAGGCAATGATATCCTATGGAAGGAAATTCAAGTTACTGGTAAGTACGGTTAAAATTACTTTTCAGGATCAGTACTGGGCTCAAAGATGCAGCACTGAGGTCTCTCCTGATAACAGTTGAGTAAATCGGAATTCGTAGTTCGGCTGATTTTAGAGGAATATTATAAAGTTCCAAAACTCCACACTTAGAAGAATTTCCAAGTGAAACCAGTCAATGTTAGCCTATGGAAGGAAATTCAAGTTACTGGTAATTACGGTTAAAATTACTTTTCAGGATCAGTACTGGGCTCAAAGATGCAGCACTGAGGTCTCTCCTGATAACAGGTGAGTAAATTGGAATTCGTGAGTGCGGCTGATTTTAGAAGAATATTTGCACAATGGTGAAGGAAGGGGTGGGGCCTGAAGTGACATGTCTGCAAACACGCCCTGTGGCGCGTTTTAAGTTGGAGAATTAATTCCTCCTCACTCCTGAGGGTCCTTAGGCCAACTAGCCCACCAGGAACCTCCAGCATGCTAGGCTGCGTTGCAGAGAGGTGTACAGAGGCCACGCCCCTTTTACAACACTCTGCAACGCAGCTCCATGGCGCTTACTGGAGGTACCTGGTGGGCTAGTTGGCCCCCAGGGACCCTCAGGATTGAAGAGGATTTAATTCCCCATCTAAAAATGCGCCACCGTGCCTGTTTGCACACATGTCACCTGAGGCCCCGCCCCTCCCTTCACCACTGTGCAAACGCGCCCGTGGCGCATTTTAAGTTGGGGGATTAAGTCCCTTGAATCCTGAGGGTCCCTAGAGTCCAACTAGCCCACCATGTACCTTCCAAAAAGCGCCACAGAGCTGCGTTGCAGAGAGGTGTAAAAGGGGCGTGGCCTCTGTACACCTCTCTGCAACGCAGCCCCTGGCGCATACTGGAGGTTCCTGGTGGGCTAGTTGGCCCCCAGGGACCCCCAGTATTCAAGGGGAATTCATTCCCCATCTGCAAACGAGCCAGGGGACGCGTTTGCAGACTGCTGAAGGGTGGGGCGGGCCTCCGGCACGATGCCGGTCTTTTTTTTTTTTTTTTTGTATGGGTGGGGGCTGCGTGGCCCCCTTCCCTTGGCCTCTTTGGCCCCGGGGACCCCATCCCCCGGGCATGAGGATTTACATTATTTTTTTAAATTAAAATAAAACGGGAAGGGTGCCGCGTGGCCCCCTTCCCTGGGCCTATATTGGCCCCGGGGACTCCCATCCCCCGGGGCATGCCCTCTTTTTAAAAATTTAAATATTTGGAGGGGGCTGCGTGGCCCCCTCCTCAGGCCATTTAAGGCCCCGGTGACCCCATACTCCGGGGACGGCCTTTCCGTTTTTTTTTTTTTTTCAATTATTTTTTTAATTTTTGGGAGGGGCCGCGTGGCCCCCTCCTGGGCCACTACTTGCCCCGGGACCCCATTCCCAGGGCTGACCTCTCCGTTGGGGACTGTGGGGGTCCCCAATCCCCCCACAGTCCCGACGGCTCCCCGCGTCCCTTGGGAGCCGGCATTGCTTTTCCACATGGGGAGCTGCTAAGATGCAGCTCCCCGTGTGGAAAGCAATCTGCTTTGGATATTGGAGCTGAGAGCAGGTTTCCTGCCTCTCTTCCAAAATCCAAAGCAGTTTGCTATGACAGGACGGGAGCCACGAGGCTCCCGTCCTGTCATAGCAATCTACAGTGTCCCGGGTTAGGCACCCGGGACACTGTGAGGAGCCGGCCCTGGGGGGTGGTGGTCCCCAGGGCCATCAAGGGCTCCAGGAGGGGCCGCGCGGCCCCCTCCCTTGAATTGCACAGCCCCGGGAGGTGGTGGTCCCTGGGGCTCTGGGTCCGTAACGGACCCCCACATTTATTTTCAAAGTGCCCCGGGAGGTGGTAGTCCCTGGGGCGTGTGGGGGCTGGAACCCCCACACATTATCAAAAATTTAAAAAGAAGCCCCGGGGGTGGCGGTCCCCGGGGCTGCGGGAGGGCAGGAGAGCCCTCCCGCACCATTTTTCGGCACCATTTTTTTATAAAGCTCCGGGGGTGGCGGTCCCGGGGCTTAGGGAGCCTTAGAGGCCCCCCATAAACAATAAACCCACCTCCGCATGCCCCCGGGACTTGGGCCACCCCGGGGGCAAATTTAGATCGAGCGCGGAAGACCGCGCTCGATTCTTTGCTGGCAGGATCCGCGCACCTTGAGCGCATCCTGCCGATTTTTTTTTAAATGCTTTTTTGCCCAGGGGTCCTTGTGGGACCCCCTGAGCAGACCTAGGGGTCAGGGTGTTTCTACCCTGCCCCCTTTGTGCGTTTGCGCACTTGTTTCTTTTTTTCTCCGCGGGATTCACTCACCCTAAGCGCATCCAGCCGATTTAAAAAAAAAAAAATGCTTTTTGCCCAGGGGTCCTTGTGGGACCCCTGAGCAGACCTAGGGGTCAGGGTGTTTTTACCCTGCCCTCTTTTGCGCTTTGCGCACTTAGTTTCTGTCCCTCGGTTCTACCGAGGATTAAATGGCTGCCAACACTTCCTGATTTGGAGTGTTGACAGCCAATTAGCATGCAGCTCATGATCGGGAGGGTGCGCGAATCCGACGCGGCCATAGATATATATGTGATTTTCCTTTTGATTTTCACAGGAACTACTAAACGGATTTACACCATTTACCAAAAGGGTTCTTTCTGAACCAAGAACTACCTCTTTGCCAAATTTGGTGTAATTCCGTTCAGCAGTTCGGGCTGTAGCCGTGGCTAAAGTTTCCTATGGGAAATGAATGGGGAAAACACGTTTGGGGACCCCTTTTTCTCGGCCCCCGCTTGACGAATCACCCCGAAACTTTCAGGGTAGGAGCGAACCGGAGCGGGCCATAAAGTTTGAAAATTTCACGAAGATTCGTCAACCGACGCAAGAGTTATTTCAAATAGAATGTTGCGGATTTCCTATGGAAAATAGGTCCTAACTATAACTATCTACTGGAGACCGCCAGTAAAGATAATATATATATATATATATATATATATATATATATATATATATATATATATATATATATATATACACATATACAAACATCCTACAAATAGCCAAGTCTCTTCCACCAAGCCGAGCCGGTGCAGATAAACGAATGCAGATCCCGTTATATATTTTTCAAAAAGCAAAGTATCAAAAATCAGGACACAAAATATTCCACACTTCAAAGTCGTAAAGTTTAGAAAGATTCATTAGGCAACGCGTTTCAACCAAACGGTCTTCTTCATGGCCTTGAAACATTTAGTGCACAAATTCTGCATAAACATACCTTAAACAATAGACATAGAAGACACCTATGCGAGCTAGAATCATGTAATAGACACAGAAAAACATCAGTGAGCTTGATTAATTGATTTGTTTCAGAATGAAAGCAGTTCACATTACTTTCACAAACTAGAAAATGGAATCGTTCTCATATTATTGTCAAAATCATAAACAAATTACATCAAAATATAAAGAAAATATATATGTTGCCTTGCATCACTTCTTCAGGAATTTTTTGAAAACTCATAAATGCACTGTTTTAGTTCCATTATCAAGCACATTTGCGCATTGACTCATTATTCCAGTTACATTGTAAGTTAAAGTAAACCAACAAAACACAGGGAACATTGATGGAAATAAGCAAATACCTAACAAAGTATTATTTGCATGTGAAGCCGTAATGGAAAGGATAGATTGTTGCTGTGTTCGCGCTTTCGCTGCTTTCACTGCCACCATGACAGGATGCGTACCCATAAAGCATAATCAATCTTTAGCGGCATAGAAAAGGACAAAGTACAGCTTTGAAGCCAAGTGCTTAAAGTGTCCCTTTTAATGGAAATGCAAGCACACAAGAGCATCTGCCCAGTGGCAAACCATCACATAACTGTTACACCACACACCATGATGAAATGTGCGCTTCCATCTGAGCGTCTGGAAACAGAGAAGACAACAGTTCCTACTGCATAACAAAGGTAAAATAATGACAGTGATATGCACAATATTTGCAATGTACATCATTTTCAAAACAGCTGACAGCCCCAGCAGCTATGTAACCTGCAGGAAATCCCCTGCTTTTCCCCAAATGTTTGCTCAATATGAGAAAGATATCCCACATCACAAAATCCAGACACAAAAACGGCAAATCTGATTACAGTCTTGTTTGTCATCGAAGACTCACAAATGGCATTAACAGGCACTTCAGCGATCATGCTTTAATATACATTCCCCAAGTGAACAAAAAAAACATATGTGCACACTCCACTGTCATACCCTTGAGAAGGCAAAACAAAACACACAAGCATAAATAAAAATAAAATGTTCCCTACCAAGGATAAATGTCCAAACATGGAAAAGGAAAAAGGGAAAAGCTGCATCAGGGGGAGTACAGAGGACCACAGACATCACCCATCACAAAACTGCTCATATAGAACAATCTGTGTGAACACAGTTGCAACTTCCTTAACCCCTTCGATGCTCATGACGAGCTCAGCTCGTCATGCTGCGCGGTGGGCGTAGGCGCATGACGAGCTGAGCTCGTCACGACCACGCCCGCGATCGGAATGTCCAGCACCTGAGCGGAATTCCGTTCGCGGCGAAGGTGATAAAGGTTAAAAAAATTAAAGGAATAAACTCTCTTTAAGCACCCCAACTGGGAAGAAAACAGAACATTACCTTCTTTTTTTTTTGTCCGCGTTCACTTCAGGCTCCAATCAGTCTCCTAAACCTTTTCTATTCTTGCCCGTGTTTATGAAGGAAGACTTAGGCCAAGGAGGCTGCGTCTCTCAAGTCATGATGCCCTGCTTCGGGGGTTGATTTTATACGCAGAGAAGAAAGCTGTAAAGGTATAATCATTGGACATTATATATGCACCTTGCGTTACGCCCTATTAGCCCTCATGCCTACCCATCCACTCCATCAACGGGAGCCAGATGATTTTCCTCTTAGAGACACCCCCTGCCACATAAATGTTTGTAATATACGAGAGTGCTTTGAGACACTCTGAATAGAGAGGGGCAGATCACCCACCCATTTTCTACAAAGTTCCCTTCTCGTCAGCAAAGTGAAATAAAAAGTAACTTTCTCGTGTCCCTGCTCAGCTCCTCTGGCCCCCTCTAGTATCCCAAAGATGATCAAAGAGAGGCTTACCTTAATATCCACCCCCACAATGCTCGAAACGGTCTTACCCACTTCTTACCAAAACTGCTGAATCCCTGGGCATTACATGACCATGTGGATGTCTGTCACCTTCTCTAACCCGCATTTAGCACATTTGGCTACACCCCTTTCCCTATCTTTGAGATTCTGTATGGCATCCAGTAGGCTCTGTGGAGGGAAAAAGATGATTGGAAGCAGGCTTGACAATACTATATAAAGTGTGCATTAATACCTGCCAAATATCTTGTAACTGCGCCCTGGGCAAGCATCCTCCCCAGAGTTCCTCTGCCAGCTTGAAGTTTCTGCCCAAAGTCTCTAAAAGATCCTTACTTTCATGACCCACATCAGCCGACATGCACATGGAGCTCCTCATCCTCATTAAGGCCACCGGAGACTTGCTGCCATGTAGTATAATATACTCTGACTCCAGAATTCTGAACTTTCCTTCTCTGTCTCCACCTCGTGTGCTCCCGGTAATCCTGTCAACAGCAAAAAATGGCAGACGGTCAGGGCTTCGGTTATGTACTTTTGGCCAGTGCCTAGCTTGATATGCGCTTGATAATGGAACTAAAACAGTGCATTTATGAGTTTTTGAAGAATTTAGAAGTAGTGATACAAGGCAACATATATATTTTCTTTATATTTTAATGTCATTTGTTTATGATTCTGACAATAATATGAGAATGATTCTGTTTTCTTTTTGTGAACGTAATGTCACCTGCTTGCATTCTGAAACAACAGCCAATTAATCTAACGCATGGACATTGTGAAGGCATCAGGGCGGCTCCTCCATGTGGGCAGAGGAGCGTCGCTCCACTGCTTTCTCGCAGTGTGGGAAGCAGAAACATAAAATGGTATTATGAATACCATTTTTTGTTTCTGCTTCTCGCACTGCGAGAAAGCAGAAGCGTTTGGTTGGGGGTGGGAGGTCCTGCTCCAGGCAGCGGAGGAGTGGCTTTCCCACAGTTGTGGGTACTGACTGTTTGGTCGGCCCCAGGGCTGACCAAACCAGTCGTGCACACTCTCCGTTTTCTCCATGTAGGCTGCATGCAGCCTGCATGGAGAAAATGACCTCCCAATAGACGCCTGTGCGGTCAGCGTCCCAGCCAATCACAACGCTGCCATTGCAGCATTGTGATTGGCTTAGGGAGGGAGGCTGCCTGCTTGGCTGCTTCCTGTGTGGAGGAGAGGACGCGGGACCAGACCGGAGGGGCTGCGAAGTTACGTTACATTTAAAAAAATTATTTAAAATTAACACCCCCGCGTGACTCCTTCCCCGCGTGACCCCTCGGCCCCCCACCGGCAAGTCATGCTGGCCGCGACTGGAAGGCATGCATGTTTAGGCATATATACGGTGAAGATGTTCATTGTAAATGCATGCTTGGTAAAGAAGCAGTTGTGGTAATGACCGCGTTGTTAAGGAATGCATTGTAATGGCATGCGTGGTTCCATCATACAATCATGCTATGACATCTCTGATGACTTATGCTCTTATTTCCTGGGCTATACATTATAGAAGCTCAAGTAACTTGGAATGTTGATGTCTACTTTGTCTGAGAATTAATTCCTTAGTCAATTAATGTTTTTAAGGTATTTCAGCACTGTTGCAAATCAGGTTGAGTGTAAATTAAATGTGCATGTCCAACACCTGCATACTCATTGCTGCAGACTCAGGACCTGATTCACAATGGGTCTTCACACTCGTGGTGGAAGCTCCGCACTCGTGGGGGAGTCTCCCGCATTTGGGGCGGATTCTCCACAATGAGAATTCTCATTGCGGAGAATCCACACCGAGTGCGGAGACTACCCCACGACTGCGGGGCCCCTGCCGTGAGTGCAGCGGACCTTGTGATTCGGGCCCTGAGTGTGTCGCACCTGCTGAATGTTTGATGCATTGCAATGCAGGACTTTGTCACAGGATAGGGCTACTCATGCGGAAGACAAGTGTGGCCACTCTGCTGATAGTTTAACCACTCTGCTCCCTTTATCCTACACTTCTCCTCTGCATTCGACATCTCCTATCAAATGTTGTTCTATCATCTATGTCTTCACTCTGCTGGGAGTCATGCTGTTCATTGATGTCAATAAAATCGTGCTCCATCTTCTTGTCTCTTCTTTCACTATTCTATGTTTTGTTTTGTCTCCCTCTCCATTGGCTGAGTTAGGTTCTCTACCATCCCTGCACCCTATCTTTGTGTATCTCTCTGTTCTGCTTGCTGTTTTATGGTTCATCAATAGGTAGCATAACAGGTGTGGTGAAGACAGGTTTCTTAAAATGGTTGTCATCTGTTATCACTTATCACGTACCACTGTGGATCACTAATCAGCAACATAACAATCTATTAGTCATCTCTCCATCTCCTAGCACTACACAAAGTTTGTTCTAATCAATGACGTAATTTCAAGGTGTGTGGTTCATCTGTCCACTGTGACTTTGGGTGATGGATCAAAAACACTGGTAGCAGCCCCTTTATTATTCCTAATAGGGATTTTATGCTGACTTTAATAGAATGTTTCCCAAAGGAAATCAATAGAGAGCAAAAAGAATGAATAGTGGTTGGGAGTAAAAATTGTGGTTTTTATATATCCTGCCCATTTTTGATTAGTTCTATTCCTGCCCACAACCATCAGGGCAGTAAATGTCAAGAAGGCTCAGTCGCTGTATGGAACATAAAGTCAGAATACAGAATTAAGATTGTATTTAGTAAATTGTTGACTTAACACAACTAACATGCAGGGTCCCTTACTCTCAATTTCTCAATTACTGGTAGTTATCTTGAAGGATACACCGTTATGTTCCCTGTTTAGGGATTGTGGAGCAGAGTACAAGCATCTAACAAAATTAGCCTTTAAAACATGAGTCATAAATGATGTGATTATGGGACATAGCGCGGGAAGTGATGTTATGGTAAATGATCTTCTCCCTGCATATATTGACAATAGCATGAAGGTAGGTAGGGAGTGTGATACCACCTAATTGGTGTCTTGAGAAATGGATTATAAATGTTGCAACGGAGAAGGCACTCAGGTGAAAAGAATAAAACCTCAGAATACGAACTACTGTTAAGATTAGACTTTTGGTTCTCTTGCTTTTTTAAAAAACTCCTATTTGCTACTATTTCCAGAGCTATAAATATGAGAAAGGGTGCTGGATTGATTTAAACAACATTTGCATCTTTATTCACTCCCTTCAGGTTGTTACACTGTATATCAGATCTAATGACTTTAGTGCAAAAACCCGAATGAAAGGCAACTCTAATTATATATTAATACAGTACAGTAACAGAACATCTCTCTAACAATTTACTGTCTGTATCTTTGCCTTTGACCTTGTACAGCACTCCGATGCCTTTTGGCTAAGTTTCCATTATACAAATAGCACAAATATACAATTCCATGGTGTGTGACCTGTTAGCCTTAGGATGGTCTTCCCCCAAACATTTTACCTTCTCCCATCCTATTTTTCTGACTTCATTTTTGTTGGCCCTAGGACTCCGTGCAGTTTACCACCAATAACTAGTGGTAAAGTGCTTGTGCTCACTCCCTACAACATGGTAAAAATTGGCTTACACCTGATTGGCATATTTAATTTACTTGTAAGTCCTTAGTAAAGTGGTAGACTATATACCCAGGGCTGGTCAATTAAATGCTACTCGTGGGCCTGCAGCACTTATTGTGCCCTCACTTGACTAGCCCCTTAAAACATGTCAATTAAATGCTACTTGTGGGCCTGCAGCACTTATTGTGCCCCTCGCTTGAATAGCCCCTTAAAACATGTCCCAGGCCTGCCATTGCAGGCTAATGACAATATCAATCAATCAGGGGTTTATAAAGCGCGCTACTCACCCGTGAGGGTCTCAAGGTGCTAGGGGGCTGCTCCAGATCAGTCGAAGAGCCAGGTCTTGAGGCTCCTCCTGAATGTGTGCAGGGTGGGGGAGCATCTGATGTTGACTGGGAGCTCGTTCCAGGTCTTTGCTGTGACATAGGAGAAAGTTCTTCCACCTGCTCTGGTTCTGTGGATGCTAGGGGTCTCTGCCAGGGCGAGGTCGGCGGAGCGGAGGTTCCTTTTGGGTACATGGAAGGAGACTCTTTCGTTGAGGTATTTGGGTCCGATGTTGTGGAGGTATTTGTAGGCATGGGTTAGAAGCTTGAATGTTACTCTCTTCTCGATGGGGAGCCAGTGGAGGTCTCGTAGGTGCTGGGTCATGTGCTCATGTCGTGGGGTTCCGAGGACGAGTCTGGCTGCGGTGTTCAGGATGGTTTGGAGCTGCTAATTCGACATGGTAAAATAATCCCTTTGCCAATCATGGTATCTCTTTTTATTACATATGTCACCCTTAAGTAGGCCGTAACCAGCCAATAGGGCAGGGTGCATTGTATTTAAATTGATGGGCTTGTAATTCTAGGTTTTAAATGTTCTGGTAGTGAAAAATTCAAAAATTTGTTTTTCAGTACTGTGAGGCCTACCTCTCCTAGAGGATAAGATTGGATTACCTTATTACATTTAATATGTTACAACTTTTGATTGGGAGCAGGTGGGAAAGTCATATTTGATGTCTGAGGAATTAAAACCAACTTAAATGGTAAAGTCTCTTAGCTCTCTTACACAACCTGTTTTATTCACTTAGGAACTTCATACTCCTTTTTGCATTGATTTTCTTGTCCTAACCATTTGGTGCCTACATCCTGTTCCAGGGTCACATGACTAGGTGTAGTTGGCAGTTGGCCTTTGTGTATTCCATCCAGACAGTATCACAATAGAGGTAGGTGTTGGCAGGATGGGCCATCTCTGTTAGGACAGGGGAGGGAGCTGTCGCCTGCCACACTTGCACTTCAAAGGCACTGCCCCAGTTCACACACAAAGGACTTCACACTAGTCTATTGTTTCCCCCAGAGAGACTGGGATCTAGGCAGGGAGACAGGAAATTCCAGACATGTCTGAGGAGGGAAATTCCAGAAGATTTTCACACCTCAAAGTGGGCACCAGGAATAAAAAGAAGACCCTCAGACCCACTCTTAAGATCACTTCTGGACCTGTAGAAGACTCATAATGTTTAAGAAATGGGAAGATCACCTTAAGAATTGTACTGACCTCAAGGTTACATTTGAGATATACTTCCCTTGACATATGTGACTCAGTGCCCACAACAAATACTCATGTCATAGAAGAACACTAGGTACATAGATAGATAGATAGATAGATAGATAGATAGATAGATAGATAGATAGATAGATAGATAGATAGATAGATTGCTGATGAGGCCAGCATAGCACTTGCCCTATTCAACAATGTTCAACCTGTAGCATTCAAACTGTTCTCCAACTATTGCTAACTTTGAGATGTGTATCCCTGAATGAAATGGTGATGTCATTGTGGTGTATTACTGTTGAAACCTTTACAAAAGTGTGATGTAGGTGTCTAGTACAACACAGTAAATTAGTTAAATATGTTATTTTTTCTCTGCAGGGACCTTCTGCATCCTGTGAAGTCATCTAAATGAACGCCATGGATTTAATGAATTCAACCGAAGGAAACTGCACTCTTGAAGTAATGCAGAAGGGAACTGTGAGCAAGGTTCTTGTCGTTCTCACACTTTCTGTCCTGACACTCATGACAACAGCCATCAACGCCCTGGTGATTGCTGCCATCATTGTCACCAGAAAGCTCCATCACCCTGCCAACTATCTGATATGCTCCCTTGCTGTTACTGATTTTTGGTGGCAATCTTGGTGATGCCCTTCAGCATAATGTACATTCTGAAGGAGACATGGGTCATGGGACAAGCAGTGTGTGACATATGGCTTAGTGTTGACATCGCCTGGCTGCACATGCTCTATTTTACACCTTGCTGCTATTGCATTGGATCGGTATCGCGCAATTACAGACGCAGTTGAGTATGCCAGGAAGAGAACACCTAAGCATGCAGGTTTTATGATAGCAGTCGTATGGATCTTGTCTATTTTTATCTCAATGCCGCCTTTGTTTTGGAGGCACCAAGGATTCACTAAAGAAGACGAATGCATCATCAAACATAATCACATTTGGTTCACAATTTACTCCACATTTGGCGCCTTCTACATTCCACTTGCATTAATCTTGATCCTTTATTACAAAATATACAGAGCTGCCAAAACTTTATACCACAAACGAAATGTAAGCCGGGTTGCAAGAGAGGAGCAAAATGGACAAATACACTTGGATCCCGGTGGGAGGATTTCCAAAATAAGCTCCACGCTGTGCATAGCAGAAAAGTCTTTGTCAGATCCTCAACAGACTTTGATCGGATCCACATCACAGTGAGAAACCCAAAATCTGAATCCAGGAGAGAGAAGGCCTGGAAAAGACAAAAGATCTCTTGCAACAGAGAGAGGAAGGCAGCAACCACCCTGGGGTTGATTTTGGGGGCATTTGTGATCTGCTGGCTTCCTTTTTGTAAAAGAAGTCATTGTTAATATCTGCGAAACATGCTATATTTCTGACGATATGTCCAATTTTCTAACTTGGTTGGGATACCTCAATTCTCTTATAAACCCTCTAATTTACACTATCTTCAACGAAGATTTCAAGAAAGCATTCCAGAGACTTATGCGATGTAGACATTATCTTTGACAAAATATTCTACTGCAATAGATAGAACTTTAATCTTGTTTTAACTTATAGTTATTCAATTATACATGGTGAACTATAAAAATCATTGCCATATACTGTTATTAAGAATAATAAATAATATGAACCGCAGTAGGATTTTGACTGCACATAGTAGTGAATTTGGTTAGCAAAATCCTTTAAACAAGAATATTATTTAAACTAATCCAACACATTGGTTAAATGTAATGTTTAACTCTTCTGTGACCAATCACAGTATCTGCAATAAGTTCCTGCTTACTTCTCCTGATCAAGTTCACTATTTTTGCGCTGGGTCTCAAACACATGTATTGTGTCATGGTTTTAATATAATTCTGTAAATGTTCATTGTTAATTACCTCGTTTTCATGTCTGTTTACGTTTTTACATTCTTTGTGCCTATATGCTATCATTATTGGAAGTGGGTCTCAAATTATGACTCCGTAATGACAACCAAATACTGCACACACACAGATTTGATTTAGTCTGGTTTGTAGTTTGCTCTCAACTATCAGCCACAGAATAAAAAGTGTTATTTTCCAAACACACAAACCTTTTTGCCTTGCAATAATGTTTAATATCTGGACTGTCAATAAACTAGAATAAAAGTATGGTCCAGAATTTCATGGTCAGAATATCCTCTAACATAAATATTGTGTCCTACATATTGATTACAAAAATATCACCCATTAGTGTTAATAAATGAATACACCCTTTAGATATTGGAACGATGTGTTTTTACAAAGTATTTAGGACACAATATTCGACACACAATATTTCTACAAACGATTTCCTGACACAGCTAGAACAAATATTCTCAAAGCCATTTTCATAAGTAAGCCTTGGCACATGGCTTTGAGCAACTTAACATATATTTCTTTTTAGTTTTAGCATTAATTTAAGCATAACATATGACTTGATAGGACATATACTCAATATTGTATAATCCTCTATTTCTTAAACATCACAATATAAGATGACTATCTATAGATGAATGAAGTGCCTGAGAACTCGTAATTGGAAGATATGGAACTTATAGTCAAAAAAGGTTACATCAAGTGGCTCTAGAAACCATCATCGAGGGAAAATGTTGGATCTTTTGATAACAGAAACTATATGAGGAGATAGGGTTGTGAAAATGGTTTACTTTGAAGTTGGACACATGAGTTCAGTTCACTCAATCTGCCTTCATTTATAAGGAAACTTTCTAAATTGTGCTGTATTAAGACCTAATAGCAATGTGTCTGAGAAATGGTAATACATAAGGATGGTAATGGAACAACATTGTTTTATCTTACCTGTAGTAAAACTTCGCAATAATTAAAAATGGGAAAGCAAAACAGAAAGACTAACCACAAAAAGGTTTTAGACCCGAAGTCTGTATTGTATCGATCTTAACTTAAAAAAGTTAAAAGTTATACACCTGGGGCAAACGGTTGACATTTATGTTAAAAATGGATGGTAAGCAAGCTGGTGTCATATAGCTCAGAGAATGGTCTGAGGAAATTGTTGCCAAAAACTGGATGTGAGAAGCTGATGAATTGTGGTAGCAAGAATACAAATGCAGTTCTATATCAGGTTGTGCTGAAAGAAAGAAATAGATACAGAGAGTAGAAACAGAAACATATTAATCCTACTTCATAGTCTAGTCTTAAGCATCGTATATTGAATGTTGTATTCGGTTTTTGGGATGCACAACACAAATGGTGACAAGATCTAGAAAATGGAGTGGATGTTTACTGTATTAAATAATGGTTCGAGGCCTTAAGGTACAATAACAGACTCATTGTTGGGATGAACCTTAATCACTCTGTGAAATAGTTTCAAGATATTGATTACCACAAAGGCAAGGTGGTAGTGAAAGCATGGTATATTGATACACTAGGAGTTGGCTACCAGGAAACTCCTTCCAGCCTTCAAGGTAATTAACTGTTGGATGGTCAGATGTTCTTCATTGCAAGGTTGCAAGCACTTGCATATATTAGTCTAACAATTATTCTTCCACATATGGAAGAGAATTTGCTTTGATGATCAACTAGGTCCATTCAAACTCTATATTATTTTAATCCTATACCATCATTGTGCTGCATAGGAAAGAAATGCTCTTGATTGCAAAACATAAGGGTGATCAAAGGGTACCTAACACAAGAACAACTCTCATGTAATCTCTAATTTAATTGGTTAGTGTTAGCCTTGGCATGGTTTCCCCTGACTTTTTGCCTCTACCTCCTGCATTTTTAACTGTGTGTTGGATTTCTTTTGCTGGCTTAGATGCTTTGGGGACTGTGCCACTCCTGAACAGTATCAAAGTGCAAGTGCTCCCTGTGTAAATTGTAATCATGATTGGTTATCCATGATTCGCATATTTGATTTACTGGACAATCTTGGTCCCTGTGGCGAGCCGTGCATTGATGGGGATCTTTTCCTGCATGGGGTTCCCCAGAGAGGTGGTATCTGACCGGGGTACCAAATTCATATCCAAGTATATGACGTCTCTATGTGAGGAGTGTGGTGTAAATTATAAGTTCACCATTCCCAAGGAAACAGGTTGGTTAAGAGATTCAACCAAACCCTGAAAGGCATAATGACGGGTCTAGGAGACCCCATGAGTCATAAGCGGGATGTCCTCTTACCCTGCCTTCTGTTTTCTTACAGAGGAGTAATGCAGAAATCCTTAGGGTTCCGTCCCTTTGAATTGTTGTATGGGCATCCTGTAGTAGGACCTCTCAGTCTGGTGAAAGAAGGCTGGGAGAAAGCTCCCAGGAAACCTGCTCAGGATGTATTAAGCTACATGCTGGCCTTTAGAAACCAGACTGCGTGCTTCAGGAAGCTTGCTCAAGAGAACCTAGAAGCCAACCAGGAAGAGATGAAACAGTGGTATGCCCAGAATGCCACTCTGGTAGAGTTTCAACCTGGCCAGAAAATGTGGGTGATGGCGCCAGTGGAGCCTTGCATGCTCCAGATCAAGTGGGCTGGGTCATTTGAGGTGGTGGAGCACAAGAGTTATGTCACTACCTGGTAAACTTGCAGACTCCCAGGAACCCTTTGAGGGTCCTGCACGTGAACCGCCTCGAACCTCACTTTGAGAGGTATGAAGTGACAATGCTCCTGGCTAAAGATAATGAAATGGAAGAGGAGAGTAAGCCTCTTCCTGACCTCCTGTCTGCAAAGGAACATGATGGATCAGTTGATGGTGTGAACCTCTCTCCCACCCTGACCCCAGAGCAGCAGAGGGACTGTCGCCTGGTGCTGGGACAGTTTGTCTCCCTGTTCTCCCTGACTCCAGGAGTCACCAATTGGTGTGCCCATGATGTGGACACTGGGGACAGTTTGCCTGTAAAACACAAAATTTACAGAGTAACTGACAAAGTCAGGGCCAGCATTAAGAAAGAGGTTTCTAAGATGTTGGCGTTAGGGGTGATAGAGCCCTCCAGCAGCCTCTGGGCTAGCCCAGTGGTCTTGGTTCCGCAAGTTGCTGCTCCTGGTGCCACTCCTGAACTGCGGTTCTGTGTGGACTCACCGCCGGCTCAATGCCATTACCAAGACTGACGCGCACCCCGTCCCCAGAGCTGATGAGCTCATAGATCGGTTGGGAGCTGCCAAGTTCCTCAGCACCTTTGATTTGACGTCTGGGTACTAACAGATTGCCTTAAATGATGGGGCCAAGGAGAGGTCTGCGTTCTCAATGCCAGAGGGGCACTAACAGTTCCGGGCCATGCCCTTCAGTTTCAAGAACGCCCTGCCACATTCCAAAGACTGATCAAGCAGGTATTGGGCAGGAGGAGTCAGTGCTGCCTACCTGGATGACATTGTAGTAGTGTTCAGCTCCAGCTGGGACACCTGCATCACCTCTGTGAAGTGTTAAAGGCCCTACAGAAGGCAGGCCTCACTATCAAGGCCAGTAAGTGTCAGATAAGGCAGGAGTCTGTGGTATACTTAAGTCACCAGGTAGGAAGCAGCCAGGTGGTGCCCCTACAACCTAAGATTGACAACCATCCTGGCTTGGGAGCCCCCAAGACCCAGACTGAGGTGAGAGCCTTTTTAGGTCTCACCAGCTACTATAGAAGGTTGTAAAGGGGTATGGCACCATTGTTGCCCCTTGACTGAGCTGACTTCCAGGAAGCAGCCAAGGAAAGTGATCTGTACTGATACCTGTCATACCACTTTTGATGCCGTTAAATCTGCCATGTGCACTGCATCCTTGCTAAAGGTCCCCAATTTTTCCCAAGAATTTGTCATGCAGACAGACTCTTCAGGTAGTATGGGAGAACAAGGGTACCCCAAAATGTGAACCTGGGGTTGGTGTATGTTTAGAAAAAACAATGGTTCAGGGATGGCCACATTGGGTCCAGAACAAGAGAGTAAAATCCCGAAGGGGACAGTGGGGATTCAATTTATACTGGACAATTAATCGTCATGGGAGCAAGAAGGTAGGGAAACATATATAATGTAAAATAGACGGTTTATTTTACACAAGTATGAATTTTATACTCAAAGTAACAGTCAGGTGCTCACATAAAGTGAAGGTGCGTAATGTGACAAAAGTGAGGGTGAACTAAAAGCATAACATCACATTGACAACAAAATTGGAACTCCACATGAGTGTATACAATGGGAGGGGTTACTGTTGTATGGGTCGACGTGCGTTTTGATCTTTAAGTACTTAAGATCATCTTCAGGACAAGTAGTGAGCAGTCTGAAATCTCAATGGGGTGTCACTATCCAGGAAGAGACCGGGGCCGAGCCACTATAGGAATGCAGGTTGCAGAACGAAGGGTTGGTACTCCTAGGGGCCGGCGCGCAGTCCTCGGCGTGCCCACTAATACACTTGTGTTACAGTATGAGTTGCTTGTCCGTGTCCAAAATTGGATTCAGAGTACCGGAGGCGAGTCAAACACCATCCTGGCCGGCGCGCTGCAACCGATGCAACTGTAGCGTTCTGCAACACGTAGACTCGATTTTCCCAGATTCTACGCTACCTCCGGCTGTAAGTAGCCCCGACTTCATCCTGCACCAGATAATCAGGCACGAATAACCCATACCGCGCAAACAACCCTTGAATGTTTCCAGCTTAAACGTCACTGCCTGGGTGGAAGTAGCTCTACCCTGACGCCATCTTGGACGTTATCCTAGTCAAAACAGCCTCCCACGTAAGAAGCCCGCCTGCATTCCTATAGTGGCTACGGCCCCGCTCTCTTCCTGGATAGTGACTCCCCATTGAGATTTCAGACTGCTCACTACTTGTCCTGAAGATGATCTTAAGTACTTAAAAGATCGAAACGCCGTCGACCCTTACAACAGGAACCCCTCCCATTGTATACACTCATGTGGAGTTCCAATTTTGTTGTCAATGTGATGTTATGCTTTTAGTTCACCCTCACTTTTGTCACATTACGCACCTTCACTTTATGTGAGCACCTGACTGTTACTTTGAGTATAAAATTCATACTTGTGTAAAATAAACCGTCTCATTTTACATTATATATGTTTCCTACCTTCTTGTTCCCATGACGATTAATTGTCCAGTATAAATTGAATCCCCACTGTCCCCTTCGGGATTTTACTCTCTTGTTCTGGACCCAATGTGGCCATCCCGGAACCATTGTTTTTTCTAGATAGACTCTTCAGAGCATGGTGTGGGTGCAGTTCTCTCACAATTGAATGATGAGGGCCTGGACCAACATGTAGCTTTCATAAGTAGGAGGCTACTTCCCAGGGAACAGAGGGGGAGTGCAATTGAGTGAGAAGCTTTTGCCGTGGTCTGGGCACAGAAGAAGCTAAGACCCTACTTGTTTGGGACTCACTTCTGGGTTCAGACAGACCACAGGCCCCTCAGATGGTTGATGCAAATGAGGGGTGAGAACCCAAAACTGTTCAGGTTGTCCATTTCCCTACAGGGGATGGGCTTTATGGTGGACCACCACACTGGTACAGAACACACTAATGCTGATGGTCTGTCCAGATTCTTCTGCCTTGGTCATGAGAACTCCCAGGATGGTGGGTAGTTCTCCCACTTTTCAGCTGGAGGGGACACGTGTTAGACTTGGCATCCTTGGCGAGGTTTCCCCTGCCATTTTGCCTCTACCACCTGCATTTTTGACAGTGTGCTGGACTTTGTTTTTGCTGGCTTACATGCTTTGGGCACTTTGCTAATGCTGATCAGTGTCAAAGTGCAAGTGCTACCTGTGTAAATTGTAATTATGATTGGTTATCCATGATTGGCATATTTGATTTACTGGTAAGTCCCTAGTAAAGTGCACTATGTGTGCCCTGGGCCTGTAAATGAAATGCTACTAGTGGGTCTGCAGCACTGATTGTGCCACCCATACCACTAGCCTTTCAAATGTAACTCAGACCTGCCACTGCAGTGTCTGCGCGCGCAGTTTTAAACTGCTTTTAGGGACAAGCAGACTTTTGTCAGAAAACCAACATTTTTACACAGTTTTGAAATTTTACTGGGTCATAGCCTATTTTTGCAATTTTTGTGCTTTGAACCTTTCTTCCAGTTAATGGTAGAAATGGGTATGAAAGCAATAATGGATCCTGGAAAGCTATACATTTTAGAAAAGTAGATAAAATTCTGAATTCAGCAAGGGGTCATTTGTGTAGATCCTTCAAGGTTTCTTTATAGAAACTAACAGTTGAATATAGGAAAAATTGAAAATTTGTTGAAAAAAACTGCCATTTGTGCCAATGTTTTCACCTGTAACTTCTTTTAATTATGACAGCTGTTTGAAAACAATATACCGTTACATCCGCTGGACCTTTCTGGTTGTGGGGATATATAGGACTTGTAGGTTCACCAAGAACCCGACGAACCCCGAGCCAATAACTGAGCAGCGCCTTGCAATATTTTTTTATTATGGACCGGGTATATAGCAACTAAATTGGGAAAATATATACATGGAAAAATCGGTATAAAAGACACCTATGTATTTCTGAAATTGGAACAAAATATAGAGTTTAGAAACAGTAGATATTTGCACATTTCCAAAATTATGAGTACCCATACTAGGATGAGAATTATAGGACATTTTTCAAAGTGACTTCTTTTTGCACAATGTCTTTCCTTTGGAAGGTAGAAATGCATCAAAAGTCAATAGGTAATAACAGCTGCTCTACAATTCTGTATTACACTAAGGGGCCGATTCCGATTCGGGCCGGAAATCACTCCGACCGAGCCGGACCCGGAGAGATTTCCGACCGAATCGGACTCTGGCAGTCCGACCGAACGAGTACGATGCGCACGCATGCAATCGGGCTCGATTCGGTCGGACTCCCATTGAAGTCAATGGGAGCCGGTCGTACAACGCGTACGCGGGCTCCCATTGACTCAATGGGTGCAAGGCGAACAAGGGCGTCCCCTACAGGGGTACGCCTCGATGCGACTCGCGGCGTACATGCACAGGTAGGGGGACCCATGGGTCCCCCCTGTGTGCGACTCGCGCGGCCTGCGCGTACAGGGGGGTCCGACACGGACCCCCAAAGTCTGGCTCCGACAGCTCTTTCGAGCCGGACGGCACGAGTCGATCGGGACTGCTCGCGGTGCGCATCGTACTTGCCCGGCCGGGGAACGTCTCCATCCCGCGGTGCGAGTCGGAGTCCGTGCGAGTCGGTCGGAGCGGTTTGGACCCGTGAGCGAGTCGGTCGGCGATTTCGCGTGCGCTCGCATCGTACTTGCTCAGCCGGACGCGCGTTCGAATCGGTCGGGAAAGAGGGCTCCGAATCGGATCCGGTTAAGCCGAATCCGATTCAGTGCGCTACCGGCCGAGA